>CM077182.1:4993117-5593117 GCA_039654105.1 Coreius guichenoti | reverse complement strand
AAAATACCACATTTGTCCGTATTTTTTTATATTACCAGTTATTATTAACAATGATTCCCAGTTATTAACTGCTTTTTATTTGTTGTATAGTATTACAGTTTGTTTAATTTTCTTTCATTTTCTTGTGCTTTGATATAATTCTGCAACTGTCCTACTACAGTTGTTGTAGGCTAATTTTACATACATTTGTGTCTTGTACATGTAAACAATAATGATAATTATAATAATAATAATTAATAAACTGTGGCAAGAAGTGAAGGGGGAGGAGAATTTATACGTGCGTCACGTTTAGTCGATAAAACACTTCCGCAAAGGATACACCTGTGTATCCTCGCTCATGACTTCTCAGGAAGCCTCCTCACTCCTCCATCCTCACCTCCTCGCGGTATAATTAGAGAGTTAAGATGTCCTACAAGATGGCTGAGCTTGATCGGTTTCCGGGTCATAGTATGGAGGACGGAGGAGCGAGGAAATGAGGAGGGATATTGAGAAGCACCCAAAGACTTCTTATATGTCGAAAGATCAAGGCAAATTTGATTTCTTATGACCCCTTTAAAATGGCAGACAAAAAAAATCCCCCCCAAAAAATAGCCCATCTAAATGGGTGCTAGTAGACGCAGCATGGATATGAACATTATCAGTAAATTATGACTTAAATTTCAGTGCATTTCTCTCACAATGCTATTCAGGACTAAACAATAAAGAATTGGTCATTGGTCATTTGAAAATTAAATTCGTTGACCTTTACATCCATTTTCCACTATAGGTTAGGAATTAAATGTCATGGAGTTGGAATAAAAATGTTTTTCTGAAGAAAAATCTTACGTTTAAAAATATATACAGTGGGGGGAACAAGTATTTGATACACTGCCGATTTTGCAGGTTTGCCCACTTACAAAGCATGTAGAAGTCTGTAATTTTGATCATAGGTACACTTCAACTGTGAGTGACGGAATCTAAAACAAAAATCCAGAAAATCACATTGTATGATTTTTAAGTAATTAATTTGCATTTTATTGCATGACATAAGTATTTGATACATCAGAAAAGCAGAACTTAATATTTGGTACAGAAACCTTTGTTTGCAATTACAGAGATCATACTTTTCCTGTAGTTCTTGACCAGGTTTGCACACACTGCAGCAGGGATTTTGGCCCACTCCTCCATACAGACCTTCTCCAGATCCTTCAGGTTTCGGGGCTGTCGCTGGGCAATACGGACTTTCAGCTCCCTCCAAAGATTTTCTATTGGGTTCAGGTCTGGAGACTGGCTAGGCCATTCCAGGACCTTGAGATGTTTCTTACGGAGCCACTCCTTAGTTGCCCTGGCTGTGTGTTTCAGGTCGTTGTCATGCTGGAAGACCCAGCCACGACCCATCTTCAATGCTCTTACTGAGGGAAGGAGGTTGTTGGCCAAGATCTCACGATACATGGCCCCATCCATCCTCCCCTCAATACGGTGCAGTCGTCCTGTCCCCTTTGCAGAAAAGCATCCCCAAAGAATGATGTTTCCACCTCCATGCTTCACGGTTGGGATGGTGTTCTTGGGGTTGTACTCATCCTTCTTCTTCCTCCAAACACAGCGAGTGGAGTTTAGACCAAAAAGCTCTATTTTTGTCTCATCAGACCACATGACCTTCTCCCATTCCTCCTCTGGATCATCCAGATGGTCATTGGCAAACGTCAGACGGGCCTGGACATGCGCTGGCTTGAGCAGGGGGACCTTGCGTGCGCTGCAGGATTTTAATCCATGACGGCGTAGTGTGTTACTAATGGTTTTCTTTGAGACTGTGGTCCCAGCTCTCTTCAGGTCATTTACCAGGTCCTGCCGTGTAGTTCTGGGCTGATCCCTCACCTTCCTCATGATCATTGATGCCCCACGAGGTGAGATCTTGCATGGTGCCCCAGACCGAGGGAGATTGACCGCCATCTTGAACTTCTTCCATTTTCTAATAATTGCGCCAACAGTTGTTGCCTTCTCACCAAGCTGCTTGCCTATTGTCCTGTAGCCCATCCCAGCCTTGTGCAGGTCTACAATTTTATCCCTGATGTCCTTACACAGCTCTCTGGTCTTGGTCATTGTGGAGAGGTTGGAGTCTGTTTGATTGAGTGTGTGGACAGGTGTCTTTTATACAGGTAACAAGTTCAAACAGGTGCAGTTAATACAGGTAATGAGTGGAGAACAGGAGGGCTTCTTTAAGAAAAACTAACAGGTCTGTGAGAGCCGGAATTCTTACTGGTTGGTAGGTGATCAAATACTTATGTCATGCAATAAAATGCAAATGAATTATTTAAAAATCATACAATGTGATTTTCTGGATTTTTGTTTTAGATTCCGTCACTCACAGTTGAAGAGTATCTATGATAAAAATTACAGACTTCTACATGCTTTGTAAGTGGGCAAACCTGCAAAATCGGCAGTGTATCAAATACTTGTTCTCCCCACTGTATGTACCGCTTTATACAATACAGATTGTTTCAAAGCAGCTTTACAGTGATAACTGGAAAATAATGCATTTCGGCTGCTGTTCAGCTGATTCAGGTCTGTTGTAAAGATCATCAATTATTAAATTAGTTAATTTAATCTATAAAGCAGTTCTGCAGAAAACAGTGATGTCATCATCATCGTTCAGTTCTCAAACAATAGCGTCAGTGCAGTCAGATCAATAATATTGTTAAATATTACATAGCAGCTCCAAACTAGTATAAATACAATAAAGTTAGTAGGTTGGTATGAGCCAATACAGTCATTTATAATATAGAAAATAACAAAATTAGTGAAAAGCAAGTGGTATTTTGAAACTGCCTAAAACTACAGCTGCCATGATAAATACACAATACTATTGTCACGTTTTGGATTTGTTTTTGATGTGTTTCTCAGTTCAGTTCATGTTTGAGTTTCTTTGTTAATCTAGTCTGTTAATTAGTTCAGTTCTCGTCCATTCTCTACCTGTTTGTTACTATGGTTTCTGATTTGATTTGAGATTCAGTTCAGGTGTATCTTAATCATCTCATCAGCTCCTCTGTTTGCCTTCACGTATTTAAACCCTCAGTTTCTGTCTGTTCATTGTTTAGTCTTATTTGAGTTCTATGTGATATGTGGTTGTACATTCTCATGTTTAGTATTGGATTAAAGTCTCCTTCAGTATCTCCTTCATCGTGCACTTGATTACAGCCACCTAATCTGTGACAGAATACTAGCCCGAATAACATTCTCTGCGGGGGCTTGCACTTCAAATATGGACCACCGGTTGGCTGAGATGGAATCTTGGAAAGAGATTCTGTGCTCCATAAATCAGAATGGCCGCAGTATGGAAATGTATGTGGCACAATTTGTCCAGTATTGCCATTTAGTACCCTGGGACGACCAATCTCTTATGGATTTGTTCTGGGCCAGTGAGGTGAAGAACCACGATGCCACTAAACACCTATTCTCGGGTAGCCAATCCTTTTCTATGCGTCAGTTCTCATCCAGGACCAAACTGGCAACAACTATCAGAACCAAGCCACCATCTCAGTTGGACGAGTAGGCCAAGCACAGATCAGCTCCAGTGAGTATTAGACTGGCTTCTAAGTTTTTAGGATTTCCCCATCATGGCTGTCCGAAGGGCTAGGAGATCCAGATCAGGAGTTCTAAGTCTGCCCATTTTGAATAAAGAGTCCCTCAGCCTCTTGCCAATCCATGAATCTGTTCCTGTGAGAGAATTTCCAGAGTCTCGACCAGTCATGGCTGCCACGCCTGAGTCTTGAGCCAAGATGGCCGCCACACCTGGGTCTTCAGCCAAGATGGCCGCCACGCCTGGGTCTTCAGCCAAGATGGCCGCCACACCTGGGTCTTCAGCCAAGATGGCTGCCACGCCTGAGTCTTCAACCAAGATGGCCGCCACACCTGAGTCTTCAGCCAAGATGGCCGCCACACCTGAGTCTTCAGGACTCCAGAGAGGACTCCGGTCCCTGTCCAAAGTCCGGAGATGGCTCCGGTCCATGTCCTGAGTCCAGAGATCCGCCGCCCTGGCCCCCTGAACTGCCGGCTTCGCCTGGTCACGTGCACGGCCGGCACCACCCTAGAGGCTTCCTAACCTGCCAGCACCGCCCTGCTCACCAACCAGTGACCCCCAGGACTGTAATTTTTTTCTGAAATTATATATCTACTCATATACATACCTTACCTGACCTTATGAAAGTGGCAAGAAATAAAAGAAAACTATGATAACACAGTTGAAGAGTACCTATGATAAAAATTACAGACCTCTACATGCTTTGTAAGTGGGCAAACCTGCAAAATCGGCAGTGTATCAAATACTTGTTCTCCCCACTGTATATAAAAATTACAGCTTAAAAAAACAAATATTTTAGCAAATATAGAAATAAATTTAAAATTAAAGTTAAAACTTAACATTTAAAAAATGTAATATAATATATCATTAAAAAAATTTATTTAATATAAATATTATTTCTAGTAAATACAAAAAATACATTGCTAAAAAATAATATTAAAAAATAACTTATTCTTTGGTGGGGCTAGTGAAACTGTTGGCAGGGCTAGTATACACTGGAAAAAGAAAAAAAAAACTTAATTTAAAATATGTAATATAGAATTAAAAACAAATTTCAACAAAATAATTATTTCAAGCAAATATAAAAATACATTGCTAATTTTAAAACAAATGAAATATGTAATATAGAACTTAATATTTTTCTTTTGTGGTAGGGCCAGTGGAAATGTTGGCAGGGAGGGCAAAAATTGGAAGTTCTTGCTTGATTGTGCCATCAGAAAAGCCCTGCTGTCATGTTACATTTATGGTGCTTTTTGGAGGTTGTTGCAGCTTCACAGCCCCTATTCTTTCTACTTTTGTGTTCCATGTTGTAAAATGATATGAAGGGTGAGTAAATAATGACAGTACTTTCAGTTTAGGGCAAACTATTCCTTTCACATTGGACTGCCCTGTTCTCTGAGACAATTGCAATCAGCTGATGTTAGCTGTGATCGAGAGTTTTCCATGGCTCTGTGATTGCAGAATATGATGCTGCTCGAGAGAAACTAAAGACTGCACGCTCAGTATGGACGGCTAGATTTTTATCTTCAGCTCTGATGAGGCTTGAAGACATTTTCTTGTTCTCCTGTAGAGACTGTAATGCACACACTCACGCCTCGGTGTCACATTAATCAGCGGCGGTTAAACAAACAGGTTTATTATTACCTGCAGATGTACAAACTGTTTCACAGTCATTATCGTTTTCCTTCCATCATTTCATTTTGACCCTTTCGCTCTCATTCCATTTCCTCTCGTTCTCTGGCTTGTTCTCTCCCCGTCAAGTTCAGAGCTAAATATTAAGTGGCAGGTGTATTCAGTGACTCATGTAGAACCTTCACGGACAGCTTTTTATGCTTGCATAACAAAGTATGCTGTCCAAGTAGGACTTCAGGTACTGTGATCTGAAATTTATCCTGACAAAGTCTCAGATTTTGTTTCTTTCACAATCCAAATGGGCTGGCACTCAAAAGTCTCTCTAAAATCATCTTTAATTTGAGTAAAACAAACATCATCTTATGATTAAAGAATTTTTTTATTTAGATTTTTCGGTTGCACGTTATTTTACAGCATTTTTTTATTTTACATTATTTGTACTTAGTGTACTTACCTAAGAAAGTACGGGTAATATAAGGTAACTACATGGGTTAAGGTTAGGTTTAGGGGTAGGTTCAGTTATTGTAATTGCTATAATAAGTACATAGTATGTACTTGCGGAACAGGACTGTAAAATAAAGTCCCACCGTTAATGTTGTTCATACAGTGGGGAGAACAAGTATTTGATACACTGCCGATTTTGCAGGTTTTCCTACTTACAAAGCATGTAGAAGTCTGTAATTTTGATCATAGGTACTCTTCAGCTGTGAGAGACGGAATCTAAAACAAAAATCCAGAAAATCACATTGTATGATTTTTAAATAATTAATTTGCCTTTTATTGCATTACATAAGCATTTGATCACCTACCAACCAGTAAGAATTCCGGCTCTCACAGACCTGTTAGTTTTTCTTTAAGAAGCCCTCCTGTTCTCCACTCATTACCTGTATTAACTGCACCTGTTTGAACTCGTTACCTGTATAAAAGACACCTGTCCACACACTCAATCAAACAGACTTCAACCTCTCCTCAATGGCCAAGACCAGAGAGCTGTGTAAGGACATCAGGGATAAAATTGTAGAACTGCACAAGGCTGGGATGGGCTACAGGACAATAGGCAAGCAGCTTGGTGAGAAGGCAACTACTGTTGGCGCAATTATTAGAAAATGGAAGAAGTTCAAGATGACGGTCAATCTCCCTCGGTCTGGGGCACCATGCAAGATCTCACCTCGTGGGGCATCAATGATCATAAGGAAGGTGAGGGATCAGCCCAGAACTACACGGCAGGACCTGGTCAATGACCTGAAGAGAGCTGGGACCACAGTCTCAAAGAAAACCATTAGTAACACACTACGCCGTCTTGGATTAAAATCCTGCAGCGCACGCAAGGTCCCCCTGCTCAAGCCAGCGCATGTCCAGGCTCGTCTGACGTTTGCCAATGACCATCTGGATGATCCAGAGGAGGAATGGGAGAAGGTCATGTGGTCTGATGAGACAAAAATAGAGCTTTTTGGTCTAAACTCCACTCGCCGTGTTTGGAGGAAGAAGAAGGATGAGTACAACCCCAAGAACACCATCCCAACCGTGAAGCATGGAGGTGGAAACATCATTCTTTGGGGATGCTTTTCTGCAAAGGGGACAGGACGACTGCACTGTATTGAGGGGAGGATGGATGGGGCCATATATCGCGAGATCTTGGCCAACAGCCTCCTTCCCTCAGTAAGAGCATTGAAGATGGGTCGTGGCTGGGTCTTCCAGCATGACAACGACCCGAAACACACAGCCAGGGCAACTAAGGAGTGGCTCCGTAAGAAGCATCTCAAGGTCCTGGAGTGGCCTAGCCAGTCTCCAGACCTGAACCCAATAGAAAATCTTTGGAGGGAGCTGAAAGTCCGTATTGCCCAGCGACAGCCCCGAAACCTGAAGGATCTGGAGAAGGTCTGTATGGAGGAGTGGGCCAAAATCCCTGCTGCAGTGTGTGCAAACCTGGTCAAGAACTACAGGAAACGTATGAGCTCTGTAATTGCAAACAAAGGTTTCTGTACCAAATATTAAGTTCTGCTTTTCTGATGTATCAAATACTTATGTCATGCAATAAAATGCAAATTAATTACTTAAAAATCATACAATGTGATTTTCTGGATTTTTGTTTTAGATTCCATCACTCACAGTTGAAGAGTACCTATGATAAAAATTACAGACTTCTACATGCTTTGTAAGTGGGCAAACCTGCAAAATGTCTCTGTGTGTGTATACTGTATATACACACATATTTATACATATACACCGATCAGGCATAACATTATGACTAATATTTATTAGATATGGAATCATTATGTTTTATTATGTCAAAAATTTAAGATCACAGTTGTTACTGTTAACTAAAAAAACTATTCAAAATAGTTGTTGTTAATTGAAATAGAATAAGATAAAATATAAATATTAAATGAGAAACAAACAAAAATGAGAAATGTTGCCTTGGCAACTAATTGAAATAAAAGAAGTTGAAGTACTAAAATTACTAATCACGATTAACATAAAAGTCTGTTTTCATAATTTGTGTGTGTGTGTGTGTATATATATATATATATATATATATATATCTGTGTGTGTGTATACTGTATATACACACATATTTATACATATACACCGATCAGGCATAACATTATGACCTAATATTGTGCTGGTCCCCCTTTTGCTGCCAAAACATCCCTGACCCGTCGAAGCATGGACTCCACTAGAACACTGAAGGTGTGTGGCTATGCAGCCCCATACGCAACAAACTGCGATGCACAGTGTATTCTGACACCTTTCTATCAGAACCATATATATATATATATATATATATCCATTTCAAAAACCTGCTCATTTTATATCAGATTGAGGTGATTTTACATATCAAAGTGTATTGTGAAATGAGTTTATGTTCATCATATTGCGTGCTGTGTTCTGCCTCTGGTGCTCTTGCTAAATTTTAATGCAATCTCTCCTGCAAATCAAGGTGACCATGAAACCTCATTAATGTTGCATCGCTTTAGGCTAATTGTTCCCTATTTCATTCTTTCTCTTATTCTGTAAGGGCTTCCTGTGCTACCATATCGCAAGGTCAAGCAAGTGTATTTACTGAACACCAGAGGTCCACAGCCAGGTCCTTTTGTTTTGCCATGCTGAGACAGACTTGAAATCAACTTTCTGGTGTGAAACTGCAACTTTCCTCACCAAAGTTATTTGTCTCTCCATAGTAAAATAAAGAACATGCTGCATGACTGAACACAATCGCAGCCAATCAGAACACATCTGATTCTGAGTATACGGCTATTCAGCAAATGCAGCAGAAGTAGAAGCCAACAAAATTGTCCTATTGCTTGTTTTGGTCACGGCTGGTTAGGAAGATTTACATGGAATAGGTTTCACCTCTTGTCACTTAATGTCTTGTTAATGTCACTGTTCCTCTCTTTTTCACTCTTGCTGCAGGTTGAACATTTTGTTGGGCGGCATGACTCCAGTCTACTTCCACCTGGTGAACGTGTTTCTGCACTGCATGGTGACAGCACTGCTCATGCACACCTGTGAACAGTGTGTGTTTGAAGACAGCAACTTCTCTTTCCTCACCGCTCTGCTTTTCTCTGTACACCCCATTCACACCGAAGCTGTGAGTGTACATGCATGGATTTCTAATCATTTCCATTGTCAGTGAGTCTGTAGGTGTTTTTATATGGAAAGGGCTGTGCAATACCAATAACAAAAATAACAGCGCGAGGGACAGTAAATAATGAGAGAATTTTCATTTTTGGGCATCCATACATCCATCCATCTATCCATCCATTGCTCTATCTATCATTCCATCCATCCATCCATGCATTGCTATGTCTATCGTTCCATCCATCTACAAACCCGATTCCAAAAAAGTTGGGACACTGTACAAATTGTGAATAAAAACAGAATGCAATGATGTGGAAGTTTCAAATTTCAATATTTTATTCAGAATACAACATAGATGACATATCAAATGTTTAAACTGAGAAAATGTATCATTTTAAGGGAAAAATAAGTTGATTTTAAATTTCATGGCATCAACACATCTCAAAAAAGTTGGGACAAGGCCATGTTTACCACTGTGTGGCATCCCCTCTTCTTTTTATAACAGTCTGCAAACGTCTGGGGACTGAGGAGACAAGTTGCTCAAGTTTAGGAATAGGAATGTTGTCCCATTCTTGTCTAATACAGGCTTCTAGTTGCTCAACTGTCTTAGGTCTTCTTTGTCGCATCTTCCTCTTTATGATGCCCCAAATGTTTTCTATGGGTGAAAGATCTGGACTGCAGGCTGGCCATTTCAGTACCCGGATCCTTCTTCTACGCAGCCATGATGTTGTAATTGATGCAGTATGTGGTCTGGCATTGTCATGTTGGAAAATGCAAGGTCTTCCCTGAAAGAGACGACGTCTGGATGGGAGCATATGTTGTTCTAGAACTTGGATATACCTTTCAGCATTGATGGTGCCTTTCCAGATGTGTAAGCTGCCCATGCCACACGCACTCATGCAACCCCATACCATCAGAGATGCAGGCTTCTGAACTGAGCGCTGATAACAACTTGGGTTGTCCTTGTCCTCTTTAGTCCGGATGACATGGTGTCCCAGTTTTCCAAAAAGAACTTCAAATTTTGATTTGTCTGACCACAGAACAGTTTTCCACTTTGCCACAGTCCATTTTAAATGAGCCTTGGCCCAGAGAAAACGCCTGCGCTTCTGGATCATGTTTAGATATGACTTCTTTTTTGACCTATAGAGTTTTAGCCGGCAACGGCGAATGGCACGGTGGATTGTGTTCACCGACAATGTTTTCTGGAAGTATTCCTGAGCCTATGTTGTGATTTCCATTACAGTAGCATTCCTGTATGTGATGCAGTGCTGTCTAAGGGCCCGAAGATCACGGGCATCCAGTATGGTTTTCCGGCCTTGACCCTTACGCACAGAGATTGTTCCAGATTCTCTGAATCTTTGGATGATATTATGCACTGTAGATGATGATAACTTCAAACTCTTTGCAATTTTTCTCTGAGAAACTCCTTTCTGATATTGCTCCACTATTTTTCGCCGCAGCATTGGGGGAATTGGTGATCCTCTGCCCATCTTGACTTCTGAGAGACACTGCCACTCTGAGAGGCTCTTTTTATACCCAATCATGTTGCCAATTGACCTAATAAGTTGCAAATTGGTCCTCCAGCTGTTCCTTATATGTACATTTAACTTTTCCGGCCTCTTATTGCTACCTGTCCCAACTTTTTTGGAATGTGTAGCTCTCATGAAATCCAAAATGAGCCAATATTTGGCATGACATTTCAAAATGTCTCACTTTCAACATTTGATATGTTATCTATATTCTATTGTGAATAAAATATAAGTTTATGAGATTTGTAAATTATTGCATTCCTTTTTTATTCACAATTTGTACAGTGTCCCAACTTTTTTGGAATCGGGTTTGTATCTATCTATCTATCTATCTATCTATCTATCTATCTATCTATCATCCATCCATCCATCCATCCATCCATCATCCATCCATTCATTGCTGTCTATCGTTCTATCGTTCCATCCATCCATCTATCTATCATCGATCCATCCATTGCTCTGTCTATCGTTCCATCCATCTATCTATCTATCTATCTATCTATCTATCTATCTATCTATCTATCTATCTATCTATCGTTCTTTCCATCCATCCATCACTCTGTCTATCATTCCATCGTTCCATCCATCCATCGCTCTATCGTTCCATCCATTCATCCATTCATTCATCAATCCATCCGTCCATCGTTCTATCTATCCATCATTCTATCTACCAATCGTTCCATCCATCCATCCATCCATCTATATATATATATATATATATATATATATTCAGGATTTCTGTGTTTAATGTTTTTTGAAATTTGAAGGTGTTTTGTGGAGATGTGGACTGTGTATTGAAGGTTTACCGCTGAGTTTTCGAGTGAACTGCAGAGTTTGTTTACAATAGAACGTTTGCTGGGTCGGTTGGAGTGAGTCCATGCTACTGAGCCAGACTCTGATCATCAACTCTGTGTAAACACCATACATCAACAGCTGCACTGCATCCCAGCAGCATTAATGAGACTCACGCCACACACACACGCGGCACGGGAGGTACTGTCCTTCGAGTTTTGATTGATTCAAACAAATATAATTAGCCTCTGGATAAATATGAGAAAGACAAAGAAGAGGATCTGTACCCAACTCTGTGTGTGTGCAATTATCCTAGTTTTCTTTTATTTATTGCCACTTTCATAAGGGCAGGTAAGGTATGTATATGAGTAGATATATAATTTCAGAAAAAAACTAGAGTCCTGGGGGTCACTGGTTGGTGAGCAGGGCGGTGCTGGCAGGTTAGGAAGCCTCTAGGGTGGTGCCGGCCGTGCAGGTGACCAGGCGAAGCCGGCAGTTCAGGGGGCCAGGGCGGCGGATCTCTGGACTCAGGACATGGACCGGAGCCATCTCCGGACTTTGGACAGGGACCGGAGTCCTCTCTGGAGTCCTGAAGACTCAGGTGTGGCGGCCATCTTGGCTGAAGACTCATGTCTCGCGGCCATCTTGGTTGAAGACTCAGGTGTGGTGGCCATCTTGGCTGAAGACCCAGGCGTGGCAGCCATCTTGGCTGAAGACCCAGGTGTGGCGGCCATCTTGGCTGAAGACCCAGGCGTGGCGGCCATCTTGGCTGAAGACCCAGGTGTGGCGGCCATCTTGGCTGAAGACTCAGGCGTGGCAGCCATGACTGGACGAGACTCTGGAAATTCTCTCACAGGAACAGATTCATGGATTGGCAAGAGGCTGAGGGACTCTTTATTCAAAATGGGCAGACTTAGAACTCCTGATCTGGATCTCCTAGCCCTTCGGACAGCCATGATGGGGAAATCCTCCAATTTAGAAGCCAGTCTAATACTCACTGGAGCTGATCTGTGCTTGGCCTACTCGTCCAACTGAGATGGTGGCTTGGTTCTGATAGTTGTTGCCAGTTTGGTCCTGGATGAGAACTGACGCATAGAAAAGGATTGGCTACCGGAGAATAGGTGTTTAGTGGCATCGTGGTTCTTCACCTCACTGGCCTCACCAACTGTAAAGGGAGAGCCACAAATCCACAACACTAGATATTGCTGCAGGGAGAGGGTTGGATTGCCTGGTGGTATTACTTGTAAAAGGTGATGGTCTAATCCGACCCAGAACAAATCCATAAGAGATTGGTCGTCCCAGGGTACTAAATGGCAATACTGGACAAATTGTGCCACATACATTTCCATACTGCGGCCATTCTGATTTATGGAGCACAGAATCTCTTTCCAAGATTCCATCTCAGCCAACCGGTGGTCCATATTTGAAGTGCAAGCCCCCGCAGAGAATGTTATTCGGGCTAGTATTCTGTCACAGATTAGGTAGCTGTAATCAAGTGCACGATGAAGGAGATACTGAAGGAGACTTTAATCCAATACTAAACATGAGAATGTACAACCACATATCACATAGAAATCAAATAAGACTAAACAATGAGCAGACAGAAACTGAGGGTTTAAATACGTGAAGGCAAACAGAGAAGCTGATGAGATGATTAAGATACACCTGAACTGAATCTCAAATCAAATCAGAAACCATAGTAACAAACAGGTAGAGAATGGACGAGAACTGAACTAATTAACAGACTAGATTAACAAAGAAACTCAAACATGAACTGAACTGAGAAACACATCAAAAACAAATCCAAAACGTGACAATAGTATTGTGTATTTATCATGGCAGCTGTAGTTTTAGGCAGTTTCAAAATACCACTTGCTTTTCACTAATTTTGTTATTTTCTATATTATAAATGACTGTATTGGCTCATACCAACCTACTAACTTTATTGTATTTATACTAGTTTGGAGCTGCTATGTAATATTTAACAATATTATTGATCTGACTGCACTGACGCTATTGTTTGAGAACTGAACGATGATGATGACATCACTGTTTTCTGCAGAACTGCTTTATAGATTAAATTAACTAATTTAATAATTGATGATCTTTACAACAGACCTGAATCAGCTGAACAGCAGCCGAAATGCATTATTTTCCAGTTATCACTGTAAAGCTGCTTTGAAACAATCTGTATTGTATAAAGCGGTACATACAGTGGGGAGAACAAGTATATGATACACTGCCGATTTTGCAGGTTTGCCCACTTACAAAGCATGTAGAAGTCTGTAATTTTTATCATAGATACTCTTCAACTGTGAGAGACTGAATCTAAAACAAAAATCCAGAAAATCACATTGTATGATTTTTAAGTAATTCATTTGCATTTTATTGCATGACATAAGTATTTGATACATCAGAAAAGCAGAACTTAATATTTGGTACAGAAACCTTTGTTTGCAATTACAGAGATCATACGTTTCCTGTAGTTCTTGACCAGGTTTGCACACACTGCAGCAGGGATTTTGGCCCACTCCTCCATACAGACCTTCTCCAGATCCTTCAGGTTTCAGGGCTGTCGCTGGGCAATACAGACTTTCAGCTCCCTCCAAAGATTTTCTTTTGGGTTCAGGTCTGGAGACTGGCGAGGCCACTCCAGGACCTTGAGATGCTTCTTACGGAGCCACTCCTTAGTTGCCCTGGCTGTGTGTTTCGGGTCGTTGTCATGCTGGAAGACCCAGCCACGACCCATCTTCAGTGCTCTTACTGAGGTAAGGAGGTTGTTGGCCAAGATCTCGCGATACATGGCCCCATCCATCCTCCCCTCAATACGGTGCAGTCGTCCTGTCCCCTTTGCAGAAAAGCATCCCCAAAGAATGATGTTTCCACCTCCATGCTTCACGGTTGGGATGGTGGTCTTGGGGTTGTACTCATCCTTCTTCTTCCTCCAAACACAGCGAGTGGAGTTTAGACCAAAAAGCTCCATTTTTGTCTCATCAGACCACATGACCTTCTCCCATTCCTCCTCTGGATCATCCAGATGGTCATTGGCAAACGTCAGACGGGCCTGGACATGCGCTGGCTTGAGCAAGGGGACCTTGCGTGCGCTGCAAGATTTTAATCCATGACGGCGTAGTGTGTTACTAATGGTTTTCTTTGAGACTGTGGTCCCAGCTCTCTTCAGGTCATTGACCAGGTCCTGCCATGTAGTTCTGGGCTGATCCCTCACCTTCCTCATGATCACTGATGCCCCACGAGGTGAGATCTTGCATGGTGCCCCAGACCGAGGGAGATTGACCATCATCTTGAACTTCTTCCATTTTCTAATAATTGCACCAACAGTTGTTGCCTTCTCACCAAGCTGCTTGCCTATTGTCCTGTATCCCATCCCAGCCTTGTGCAGGTCTACAATTTTATCCCTGATGTCCTTACACAGCTCTCTGGTCTTGGCCATTGTGGAGAGGTTGGAGTCTGTTTGATTGAGTGTGTGGACAGGTGTCTTTTATACAGGTAACGAGTTCAAACAGGTGCAGTTAATACAGGTAATGAGTGGAGAACAGGAGGGCTTCTTTAAGAAAAACTAACAGGTCTGTGAGAGCCGGAATTCTTACTGGTTGGTAGGTGATCAAATACTTATGTCATGCAATAAAATGCAAATGAATTATTTAAAAATCATACAATGTGATTTTCTGGATTTTCAGTAGTGTGTATAAACTGTGATGCTCGTGCCAGTGAAGCTGGGTTGAGTCTAGTCAAGACTCAGTATCATAGTAAATGATATCCAGCATCAGGTTACATCAGATCCTCTCTTCAGCTCATACTAGAGATGTGCATCACCCAGCTTGTAACCGCAGGTTTGTCCTCACAGCAGGGTCTGCCGGCAGGCCGTTGGCTATTTGTTAGTCGAGAGGAGCATCACTTGACAGGCATCAGCAGGCTCCTGATGGAGGATGAAAGGCCTCCGTTCACTGGCATTCTGTCTCTCCCTGGAGACTGTACTGAAGCCTGCCTGCAACCTGCTGACCATCTGTCGGACTTCCTCCTTCACAGGCACCCACCGGCAGTCCAGCACCCGGCGCTGGCCACTGCCGATGATGTCTTGTAATTGAAAAATGCATTTTGTCCTGCCATTTGATTACTCTTTTTTTTTTTTTTTTTATTATATTCTTCCATCCATACAGTTTGGATGCATGAGTCATATTTTCCTGATCTTAAATTTTCTAGCGCACTCACGCACCTTATTCTCTTCGCAAGGGAACATCGGCTGGTGTCCCAGGGCCTGCTCGGCTTTCAGCTGTGCATGTGCAATAAAGTGTGTTTGTGTACATTTCTGATCCTTATAAGGGTTTTTGAAAGGTGTGTGAGTGGAAAAACTGTTTCTAGATTTGGTTTTGCAGCGGTCGGATGGTGTGGCTGTGTGTGCGGCCCCTCTGCTTTGGCAGGGCAGGGCCCAGCTGCAGCTGTTTCTGAGGAATTCCTGTCGAATTAGGTAATTGGCTGAAATGAGGTATAGTTGTGGGTCTTTCTGAGAAGTGCAGCGTTTCAGATCTCCTGGTTGATTTACAATTACCCCACAGATGTGTGTGTGTGCGTGTGCGCATTGAAACGCCAATCTTAGTAGGGGGAAGACATTGCAATTGAATCCATTCCCTTGAAGGGGCCCTAGAGACCCATGGATCTACTTCCAGGACCAAATGTCCTAAAACACAATAGATCAGGAAGGCAGTCCTTTTAGATTAGATTGGATTGAATTTGAGTTATTTGTCATTCCAGCCATATATACAGTCGAACGATGTTTCACTAGGTGTGCAGTGCATTTGACAAAAATTACAGTAACATTAGAAGGATACAGGAAGAGTATGTGCTTTCCGTACATAATAAAACACAATTTTTTGCATAAAACATGGAAATAATTTGTCGTTTTTATCCTTCTGTTTACTATGTTTATTTGCTTCATCAGTGTCGCAGTGTCGAACTGAAATCATTTGGTGAAGTGGTATGGAACTGTAATGTGGTCAAGACCTGCCTGGAACTACTTTAGCCGTGGTTTCCCTGAAAATAACTGCACACCTTAGAACCAGTGTTGCCAAGTCCGCGGTTTTTCCTGAAGAATCAGGTTACTTTAACACTGTTGCTGCGGGCTGTTTTTCATGTCCGTGGGTTGAAGAGACCCCAATAATGTGATATTTAGCCCTGGGAATGCGAATGTAAAAAAAAAAAAATGCAGATTTTACCCCCGGAACATGATTTTTACCAGGGGACCCAATTGGGCTAGTTTTGGGCTAGTTTTGAGTAGCAATAGGGCTGGTTTTGTCATTAAAACCTGGCAACCCTGCTTAGAACCTAACCTAATCCTAACCAATCAGATTCAAGCATTCAAAAGCCCCACAGTATAATAATGGATAATACAAACAATACTCTAAATAAAAACGTATGATAACTGCAGTATTCCCTAGTTGCTGCATCCATTATGACATTAGGGTGGCGTTCATTTGCACTTATCTCAAATACTATTATTCCAACATGACCCGGAGGCAGCATTTACACATGCTTTTAATGGATGATTTTGTGTCTGTGACAGTGCTTTATTACAAGTCTGGCGCTAGATTTGCTGATAGGTCCACTAGCCAGACCTTTGCATCTATATTCAGCCAACAAACACAGCAGCTGGACCATAATACCACACAGACGCTGAGTTGTATTATGGGCCGGTGGGCTTTTTATATGTTTACATTGAAGATGATGTCTGGGAGTAGTGCAAAAACACACACACACACACACACACACACACTCCCTGTCCCTCAGCAGCGGTGCATGTATGGTCTGTTGCTCCGGGTGTGTCTTCTGGAAGTGTGTGTATAATTCTGTGGAATTCTGCCTGTGGGGGGGATGGGCTTCAGAAACCCTCCAGATGTGAAGTGTGTCAACTGTTGGATCATTTTAACATTTGTGTCTCTGGAAAAAAAAGTGCATGAAAACAGATTGAAGAGGATAGGAGGATGTTAAGGATGGTGTACGTTTTTAGGGGGATGGGAAGATAAAAGGACAGAGCAGACAGCGCCAGGGAAATAAATCTCTCTCCCTATTGCCCTCACGTTTTCGTTTTCTCCTTCCCGCTCTTTCTTCCCCCTCATTTGAGTTTGCTCTCCTCCATTTGTCTTACAAAGACGTGATCATTAAATGTATCAGCCTCATTGCAAACAAACACACACACACACACACACACACACACATTTATCCACCCTTTTCCTCATACAATTCACACTGCGCACGCAAAGCTGCCATAGTGGAAGTGAATTTAATGAGAATGCAGGATGAGCGTCACCACTCAAACCGTTTTGGAAGAGAGGCTCAATGACATTGAAAACAGTGCTTTATTACAACAACTGTGAAAGTATGGCACTTGGTTTGCTAATAGGTCAGATTTGGAGATATATCTATCTATCCATTTGCATGGACATCAATCCAGTTCTCTTTTTACTGTTTCAGATCACCCAAACACTAACATTTCCTGATTATTTCTTGATTATTTTGATAATTTCATTAAGTATTTTCTACTTTCTATGTTTTTTGTGCAAAGTAAATGTTTGGGATGATTGGGTTGTTGAAAAAAAAAAAATCAGTTCATAAGTTCATATAAAAAATATAAGTGCGATTCACTGCAAATTTTGGGTCTGTTACTTCATGTATGTTGTTGGGTAAACCATAGGAGATTAACATTCATCTTTTAATTATACCTAAGAAAGTTTTAAGCCACGGAGCCGCAAAATACGACTAAAAACGCTGTATTCTGCTGCCAGGCCAGTAGTTGGCGATGTCACTTTGTAAAGAAACACTACGCGCTCATAGACTGAACACGTAATGCGCATTCGCATGACGTCAACGTTTTCACAAATTTGCGTTTTTGTAGTTTACACGAAGTCGATAATGGTATCGCTTTCAAAAACGTGCACTTTGAAAACCGTTTTCAAAAGTTTGCGTTTTCAGGCCCCCAAAACGCCATTTTTGTTTAAATGAGAGCGGCCAAAACGCATAAAAAAGTTTTATGTTTTTAGTTCAAAGCGGTGTCATGTATACGCTCCCTAAATGTCTGGCTAGTGGACCTATCTGCAAACCTAGTGCCAGACTTTCACAGTTGCTGTAACAAAGATAAAATTTGAAAGTCTTTATGTTGATAAAATGGCTGACTGTATCTGATGACTTTGAACTGTTTTGTGTTACATTAGCATGATGGATTATAAATGTGTCATACTTGTGTGTTACAGGTGTCTGGGATCGTTGGGAGAGCAGATGTGCTAGCCAGCATGTTGTTCCTCCTGGCCTTTCTCTCCTATATTAGGTAACAGCAGAGTATTAGGGTGTAAAAAAACAGATCTGACAATGAGCATGTAATGCATTGATAACTGAATTGAATAATTGATTATAATTATAAAAATTAAACAATTTATTATCCATTCATTTGTATCCAAAATATCATTTGTGTATAGCCTGACAAGCCAGACCCACATCAAGATGTTGGGTCTGGGAACACCATTGGCAGGGCTCAATCCAAGGGGCGGGATAAACGGTTGTCTTTCAAATTCCCTCTGCACGCAATAGGATAGCGCTACAACCAACCAGAGCAACGAAGAAGGTGAAGCGGAGCTAGTTGATAGATTAAACTTTTGCCGTATCCGGTCGGCAAAACACCGAACACATCTTCCTTTTTTAAGAATGACTTCAGTGCCGTTCTTTGTTCTTTTCTCAAAGAAAAGCTTAACTCCAAGTCTTCCAGAGTCGCGGCCAAAGCCGATTCGAAAGACCGCTGTTCGCCAGCTTCTTTCTGCACCGTCACAACTCTGCCGTCATTATGTTAAGCCCGCCCACCGACTCTATACATAATGTGATTGGCCTGACTAGAGTTTGGTTTTTCAAGCTCGCAAGCCAACGGAGAGTTGCTAGACGACCCTGGCTGCAAATTACATTTGCGGCCGCGAGGGTGCGTCTAGATTTCTAGGCTAATTTGTTTAATCTTATCAAACCCAACCTTGACAAAATTTTAGATTTCATGATGTGTTCAATTGCAATTGTTTACCAAATTGTTAGTATTGAAAATGATTATAAATAAGATCAAAATTATCTAGCTTACCTGAATCATGATACATCATAAAATCTGTTTATCTGACATTATCAGACTACGCAAACCAAGTTTTTTTTTCTGCCATAACATCTTTCTAATTTTTTTTTGTCGGTCTTAGAGGAAAAACATTTACAATAGCATTTAAAAGTTTGGGGTTGATAAGACTTTTTAAATGTTTTTGCTCTTCTGCTCACCAAAGCAGCATTTACTTGACCAAAATAAGTAAAACAGTATTATTGAGAAATATTATTACAATTTAAAATAATTGTTCTCTATTTAAATATATTTTAAAACGTTTATTGTGATCAAAGCTGAATTTTCAGCATCATTACTCCAGTCTTCAGTGTCACATGATCCTTCAGAAATCACTCGATGAGAAACATTTCTTATTATTGTTGAAAACAGTTGTGCTGATTAATATTTTTGTGCCATTTTTATATATATATATATATTAGGTTTGAATAAAAATAAGTAAATACAACATTTTTTATGTTTATTATTTGAATCAGATTGAAAATGTTTAATGTAAATGTAAAATAATCTAAATAAAATATTAAAAATGTTTGGTAATTTCTTTAGGATTCTTTGATAAATAGAAAGTTCAATAGAACAAATTTTTATTTGAAATAGAATTCTTTCATAACATTATAAATGTCTTTACTGTGACTTTTGATTAATTTAATGCATCCTTGCTGAATAAACTAGTGTAATATGATTCCTTCTTTTTTTCCTTTCAGGAGTGTGTCAGCGAGCAGAGTGGCGGACGAGTTTCCCACGACAGTGTCAGTGTTGTCACTGGCTCTCAGTCTGTTGTTGGGCACCTGTGCCATGCTGGTGAAAGAGACGGGCATTACGGTGTTTGGTGTGTGCATCCTCTATGATTTCCTGGTGCTCTGCCGCAAGCCGCTCATCTTGTAAGTGTTTGTATGCTCACTATACTAGATTATTAGCAGATGTTAATTACTGTTGGCTGGCATGGTTTTTGGGGGGGCGGGGTCACTGGGTGTCATTGTGTTGATATTTTTACATTCAGCATGCATGACAACATGACAGCATTTCTATCAAATTGTATCGCTTTTAGGCGTCTATAATTTGTCGATCAAGTTTTAAGGTCATCTTTTTCATTTAGATCTGAAATGGCAGTCATTTCTATCATATCTGGTGTGCTGTATATAGAAGTGGCTCGGAGAAGGCCGCCTGTCTCTGTCTATAACGGAATCTTCCGCGGAATGTTTATGGAGAATTCCACTGTGGCATCGGAGCAGCCATGTGCTTTCAATCTTCAGTCCAAGGCTGAGACAGTGCCATGAGTGACCAATACACATTCATCACATGCAGTTGGATCACATAGCACAGACGCTCATTAAATTCATTAGGAGGCGGTTAACGATCGACAGTTCCTAGACAGACTTTGACTGGTTGTATGTACTGTCTGAAAATTAGCTTAGCTCACCAAAACATGGCAATGCATGCCGACACACAGTCTGACCTTGGGTCTTGTTCTTTCAGGAAGCCCATTTAGCATGTTGCATGAGTGCTATCGAATATTCAGAATAGATTAACAAGGATTTTGTATAAGAAATATTAACTTCATGTATATTTCAGTGATTTAATGTGTTTTCTTTTTAGCCATTTCTAAAATGCGTGCCATTATGCCATTAGGTTACTTGCACGTCCAAAAACGCAGTGGTAGGTTCAGTTCATTTCTATTAATCAGTGCAAAATATTTTAATAAATTCACTCATAACTTGTATCATTTGCAACTCTATGTAGCATTTTTCATATATTAAAATGTATTAGTAAACACACACACACACACACATATATATATATCATGATTAATCGATGCGACAGCACTAATACTGTATATATTAGTGGTGTCAAATTTATTAATCGTGATTAAACGCATCTAACATAAAAGTTTGTAAATATATTTATGTGTGTGTGGGTCGATGTATATGTGAGAGTGAATATATGTATATATATACACAAACTTTTATGTTCGATGCAATCAATCACGATTAATAGATTTGACACCACTAAAATATATATATAAAAAAATATATATAAAGTAAATAAAAAAAATGTTGATTATTTGAATCAGATTGAAAATATTGAATGTAAATGTAAAATAATCAAAATAAAATAAATAAATAAAAATGTTTGGTAAGAAAAATGTTTTTTTTTTTTCGGAATAGAAAAAAAAACATGTTAAGCTATTTCTGAGCAAATATTGTCAAAAATTTTAAAAAAATATATAACATAATTAATAATATAATTAATATAATATAATATATAATAATATAGCTAAATTATCCACCTTATGTTGCATCATGACCACAAATCACAAAATCTGCATCACAACATGTGTCTAATTAGCCCCTATTCTTTTTCTTTTTATCACTACAGCTAATTCGTTTTTCACTTCTTTAATCATTTCAAGGACGACTTCTCGTTTGACTGGTACCAAACAAATTGCGCAAGCAGACAATCTAGCCAAAGATCAGCACACAGATCTGCGATGGAGAATACACAAAGCAATCTTCCAATTACAGTTCAGGCTCTTTCATTCGGCTGTGGCGGTAATTGGCATTCAAAGAGAGTCAATCAGGCGAAACAAATAGCAATCGCACTCTCCGACTCAACCCAAACTCTCTCATTCTCTCTCTCTCTTAGTGTGAACCTCATTTGCTTCAATTACAGTCTCAGCTACTTAAAATGTGCTCTGTGTCCAGTGGGTCTGTACTCTCTGAGAATGTGAAAAGCTGAACAAAGGGGCTCATCAGTGAGTGGGAAATAGAGAGGGACCCCTTGACTGGCCCTTGGGTTCTCATTACTGAAGGAGACACGCGACTGAGATACCAGACTGATCCTTGTGTGCTGTGTGCAAACATTACACCCTTGTACACACATTCACACACAATGCCATGCTCATCCCTCTCCCCTAGGCTAAGTTGCTGTACCAGCTTTTGATAGTGTAATGAAACCCCTATTTCATCCGTTAGGGCTTACTGAGAAACTTATGGGTATTTAGAAGAGAACGACAAAATCAGTTTTCTAATTGTTCATGGTTATGAGGAGTAAACAGCAGTTGTCAATGCATGGTTTTATTATGACATTAACAGTCCTAACAGCATCTTAACCACTTCTAATGTCAGAACACGTTTGCAAATAATAGGGAAAGTTGTGTGGCCAACTGCAACATCTGTGATACATCTTGCATCCCTGTATTTATCACTTTGCAGTAATGCATGATGTTGTCTAACACATATTGCTACAGCACCAATCAGTTAAATTATGTTCAGCTCCAGCTATGTTTGTGCATTCGAGTCTCTCAGCGCTCCCATTTGTTCTGCAGAGATCAAAAACACAAGACTTGTATCTATTCCTCGGCATTAGTCACAGAACACACAACCTCAGGGACGGCAGAGACCGCATAGATAAACATGACATCAAACATCCAGTAGCAAAAGCTCTTTTAATCCATTATTAAGACATTTAATCTGGATAATATGATGTTTGTAGTGTTTATTTGTGTTTATGTACGAACGTGCCATATTCCACAAATATGGGGTACTTTTATCTATTTTTTAAAGCAGTAGAGTCAGTTGTAAAAGCTATTGGATATGTTATATAATTTATTATGTAAAATAAAATTAACCAGCATGTAAAGTGGGTTTAAATTAATCATATGACTGTATCCCTTAAATATTTTTTCAGCTTCTTGATTATAATCCTAGAATTTATACCATATAATGAAACATTTTTTAATTAATAACTAATATTTTAATATAATATTTAGCTTTAACAAAATTTTAATTACATAACCCTGTATAACCCACTGCATTATTGTCCTAAAAAATTACATTTTACCCACCTCAATATAAATAAAAAAAATTATAAATGTAGTATTTTTTTAATTTCTTTGTTTAATGAAAATGACAAAATAACAGAAATCATGGATTTCATTTAAACATGCCCAAAATTGTAATAACAGCACTGCAAAACTTACAAACGTATGTGAGTTGTTTTAATATTTTTAATTACTTTTATTTATTCATTTGTTTAGTGATTGAGCACCTCATTTCACTGACCAAAAATTAATAAAAATGCTGTTTTTTTTTGTTTTGTTTTTAAAGATTTTTTATTTTGTACTCTATTCAATGGACATGCCTTGTATATTTATTAGGTAGATTATTCATTTTTGGGAATATTTATGAGCTAATCAGGAAGTCAGCAGACACAGCTTCAGTGACGGCAGAAAAGAACATCTGTGTCACTTATACAAACAGAGTGACATGGGCTGTGGGCCGCTGGCGGGCATGATAACTCTCCGCAGCCTTGAAGAACAGCAAAAGAAAGGTTCTTCTCTCCGTCTGTGTCTCCCTCCAGGGAATGAGGGCTCTGTAGCTTTATTTGATTTTCAAAAGTGCCCATAAACCTTTGCTGCAACCCGTGACCCTGGGGAGGACACGGGACACAAACTTTCTCACACACACACAGTGAAGTGTGTGATTGTGACTGATAGTCGTCATAATGCCTGCAGACATGCTGTCTCTCCGTGTACGTTCTGGTGAGTGTGTGTGTTTGCACTGAGGGGGTGGAGTGTCTCCTGTGGGCTTTGTTATTATTAAATGCATAAGCTGACACTTGTTTTCTCTCCTGTAACCCTACACCAGTGCAATATTCATAAGAGTATCAATTACACCTCACAAATGGCTGACATGAATTAAGTAAATGCTCCCAATTCCATTAAAATGATTGTTTGTCTGGATTTTTGCATTTATCTGCATTTGCAAGCTGTTTTACTTCCCTAAAGTGATGATGGTGATAATTAATGAGGAAAAAATGTGAGATTTTTATTTAATTAGCCTGCCAGTTTGCAGACTCCTTCCCTTCTGAAGCATGACCAGCACCCATTGGCTGAAACTTAGTGGCCTTGGAGATGTCATCAGAAAAGAAAAGTCGCCTCAGAGGCGGAGAAAGAAAGTGTTTATATTGTAATGAAATCTACATTTAATATTTTAATTTCTTTGGAATAACATGAACAAATTAATCGTTCACAATAAGACTGGAAACTTCTCCATTGGTTGAGACTAGTGCTGCGTTCCAGTTCGTTTTTATTATGCCCTTCACTTGCTAACTTCCCTCCGTCTCGTTCACTCGGATGTGCGTCATTGCTTACGTTGCATGAGTGCCCAGCCACTACTGGTGGAACCTTTGCAGTGGACTGAACTGGAACGTCCTAAGCCCTTGATCACTTGGAATCCACTATGGAGTTGATTTATTATTTATTTTTTTCACGAAATTGTTTAATGCAGCATTCTATATGTGTATATAGGTGTGTTTGGGTTGTTTTAAATGTTTTTAACTCTTTCCCCGCCGAACACGGAGACTTTGTGGCCTTGGTGATTTCATCAGAAAAGGAAATTCGGTTCAGAGATTTTGATTAAACATTATGAAGACTATTTGTATTTCTTTTGAATAACATGCACTGATGAATTGATCACAGTAAGAACAAGGATGTGAATTAATAAAGTAAATAGAATCACATTTTTACATTCTTTGTTCAGTATAAAACCCTTTCTTCTCCTTTTCTTTTAACGAAACAAAAGCGGCAGAAAAATGGAAATGGCGACAAAGGGCAAGGATAGAGACCGGAGGCTTGCGTTTTTTAAAATACTGTGCTGTCTTTGAGCAATGTTACCGATCCCTGGAGTACAATACGCTCTGAAAAGCACTGGTGCGCACACACATTCATGCACAGTCATTAAGCTGAGCTCTCTCCAGCTCTTTACTGAATCAATCAGCAGAAGTGCGATGTACAGCCGGAGCTCATTCCTCCCCCACCTCCTTCTCTCGCCTCTTCTTTTCTTTCATTCATCTCACCCCACATTTCCAGTCACAGCTGTCATGGTGTCATGTCACGCTGAATTAAAATTCACTGTACATCCCGGCACTGTCAAAGAAGGATGACGGCGTTCCAGTTTAGAGTGGCATTTTAAAGTCTTTTAAAGAGGGCTGTGAGAGTGTTTGTCTGCATGTGTGTTTCCACTTGTTTTCTTGCAGCTCTGTTTTCCCAAGATGTAGAGGTAATTAATTAAGAGCAACAGTAAACAGATTAATATACCCGTAAAGTAATTAACTGATGGTTTAATTAAGTGGGTATTAATGAATGAAAATGAGTTCATCAGCTGATTGAGTTATGGAGTCGGTAAATGACTGTCACATCTGGTTATGCTTTCGTTCCAGGCACCTGTCGCGCTCCAGGTTGAAGGAGCTCGTCAGAATTTCCTACCCGTTTGTCAAACGTGCTTGCGTCATCTCATTACATGTAAGTAGCTACATTTTTACTGCCAAATGTTGCAATGCTTCTTTTGGCAATGCACATTCTGAATTGCTTTTATTCCTTAGAATGTGCTGTGACTTAGTGTTTAATAGGGTTGTAAAATTCTGGGAAACTTTCCATGGGAATGAATGAAAATTAATGCAGGTTAGCCTATAACAAGGAACTTAAATGTAGTACATCTTGCAGCATAATCCTGGTTAAAACAACTAATGCAGCTAATGCTAATTCAATTGAACTTCTACCCTGTGCATTCCTCAATCATATGCACACAGCACAATACTTACTGCAGGGCTATTGCAGCCTTTTTTTGTGTGGGATCATAGGGAATATGTTTATTTTATTCAACATTCATGCTTTTTTTGTTGTTGTTCAATGAAAGAATCGAACTCACAAATAAATCAGTCAAAAATGTCACTTGTATTAGTTTGCATGCATGTCTGCTTATGACCAAACAAAATGTTTATATTTATGTTTGTATGTGATACAGTTTGTATAAATTACCCCAAATTTCCAATAAAGGGTGCTTTCACACCTGGCTCATTTGGAACGCTTGTTTCGGAACCTGGTGCGTTTTCTCGCTAAAGCCTGGGACACACTAGACGATTTTAAAATCTTTTATGAAAAATCGTTATGAATTATGATACTGCTTGGTTCGTTGGTCCGTTGGGTTAGATTGCTTTCTCACCTCAACAGAGCCGCTCCAGAGTTTGTTTGCAATCGGGCCGAGGCCACCTCATTCAGGCGATCTCAGTGCTATTGTTTTGGTGCAGATTTGAGTGCGATTACCATGTTCATATATGCCTAAACGAACCGAACTGAGGCCTGGGACACACTAGATGATTTTCAAATCTTAACCAATTTTAAAACTGTGGGAGACCACAGGTAATCCTCCAAATGCACATACTAGAAGATTGTACCGCGAGACCACACACCTGTCGATTGTAGTAACATTTTCACAGAGACTTGCGAGATCAAACGTGACTTGAGAAGAAAAACAAATGGACGACATCAGCTAGTTTTACTGGCTTGAGATTTGTTTTATGGGAAGAAAAACAAAGGAGAAAAAAGAATATGGGTGATCATCTTTCTCAAAACTCCACTTTCGTTGCCAAGTTTCAGCTATAGAAGCACGCAACATCCGGTTGGTGAAGCTTAATCACTCTCATTGGCTATCGCGGATATCACGTCAGAGGCAGCCCGATCAAGAGTCGTAAATATCAAACATGTTTGATTTTTATGATTTGGGATCGTGCGGGCTCTGACGTGATCAAGAGCAGTAAAATAATCGTAGTGACACCACACAATTCAGGATTTTTTGGACAAAAAGTCGTTTGCGACAAGCATCGAATCGGGCCACCACCCCCGATCGCTTGGGGGTGCAAATCGGGCTCAAAATCGGGCTTAAAATCTTCAAGTGTGTGGCCAGCCTTAGGGCAGGTGTGTGGTCTCGTGGTCCGGACGAATCTTCTAGTGTGTGCATTCGGAGGATTATAATGCTAAAAATCAGTTGAAACTGCCCTCATGTCTGTGGTCTCCCACAGTTTTAAAATTGGTTAAGATCTGAAAATCGTCTAGTGTGTCCCAGGCCTTAGTTCGGTTCATTTAGGCATATATGAACACGGCAATCGCGCTCGGATCTGCGCCAAAACAATCGCTCCAAGATTGTCTGAATGAGGTGGTCTCGGCCTGTTTGCAAACAAACTCTGGAGCGATTCGGTTGAAGTGAGAAAGCAATCCAACCCAACGAACCAAGCAGTATCATAATTCATAACGGCAAATGTGTTATATAAAAAGCAGCAGTGTCTGATTCTGTGAGTGAGCACATTAGTTATTACAGTTGAAAACCGAAGAGCGCCTCTTCATCTTAAAATGTTGTGTAATTGCTCTTCTTCGTGCATTGCAAGAATGTTGTCCTAACGAAGCCTTGCTTCCCGCTCTAACTGCATTATATAGGCGGGAATGACAGCTACATTCGTATAGTGTTTGCGTGTGTGTCTGTCAACAGTTGCAAATAAGCCACAATATGCTCATGGAGTGAACTTGTCTATCATCTTGATGGATGATGCAGAGGAAACTCTAACCAATAAGAGGACAGTTTTACTCGCATGCGACTTGCATAAACACATTTTGGTACGCTTTGAAATGTTGCCTTATGAAAGCCACTGTTTTGTGGCTTTTAGTTCATGTCTGTTTGCTTTGAGCTTTGAGCATATATGCTAGCAAACTACTAAAAGCTGGGAAAATAGACTCTTAGTGGACCTGTGGTCTTTCTTCTTTAGGAAAATGAACCATAAAAATTGATGACTCATCTTGTTTTCAGGGGCGTGTCCACATTTGTCCCTCCCCCTAATAATTAGCAACCCAGTTACATTAACAGGGGTTCTCATTTTTTTTTTTTCAGCTGAACCGCTGATATTTTAATTAACCTTTTATGATATCATACATTTTACAAGCACCTATTTAATGTCCAATTATTTATATTCTTTTTATAAACCTTTTTTTTTTTTTTTAAATATATTTTATTATCTTGTTTTTGTTGTTTTATTATTTATTATTTTCAAAAATCATTTTTATTTAATTTAAATCAGCATTGACATTTCTATAATTTTTGCTCGAACCCCATGACCTTGTGTGCTCATTTGTAACTATTTCACAAGTTTTTTACTGTTTTTCTGCAGGTTACAATCATCATGTCTCTCCGCTTATGGTTGATGGGTGGATCCATGCCGCTGTTCTCAGAGCAAGACAATCCGGCATCCTTCTCTCCATATCTGCTCACCAGGTCGGTCTGACTGTCATCACTCTGTAACGGTTATGATCTGTACAGTTCTGTTTTATTGGCTGCGTCCAAAATCGCATACTCTTGAGTTTGTACTTATTATGAATAAGTAATTACTTGACAATCGCTAAAAGAGTATGAATGTGTGTAGTATGAATGTAATCTGGACTTCGCCATGTTGTCATTATTATGTGACCTACCAGCGTTAGTTGCGTCACTTCACCTCCATTCATAAATCCTCTCCCGTGGCCTCATGGGATAGTAAAGTGTCCATCATATGCACACTTCAGAATCTCACCAGAAGTAGTAGGTCATCGCCTACTCTTTTATGAGTACTGTGAATTTTTTTGTCACATACTGTTTTTCGCCTACTATGTAGTAGGGAAGTTTTTCGATTTCGGATGCAGCCATTGTCATTGTGTTTTGTTTTCCCTGTAATGGTTTTCCTCTGTTCCCTTTGCTTATTGGTTTCCATGGTTTTAAATGAATCACACACCTGTTTCTGCTCAGTTCATTAGCTCTTCCTTGTATTTAAGACATTAGTTGATTGTTGCGTTTTCCTGAGTTTGTTCATGGATATATGATTAAATACAGTTTATTTCTCTGAATTTTCTGCGTTGTGCGCTTCATTGCAGCTTTAAAGCCGTCCTTCGGATGAGACGTTAAAATGAGGTCCTGACTCTCTGTGGTCATTAAAAATCCCAGGATGTCCTTCAGAAAAAGAGTAGGGGTGTAACCCCGGCATCCTGGCCAAATTTGCCCATTGGCCTCTGTCCATCATGGCCTCCTAATTATCCCATATACTGATTGACTTCATCACTCTGTCTCCTCTCCACCAATCAGCTGGTGTGTGGTGGGCGTTTTGGCACAATATGGCTGCTGTCACATCATCCAGGTGGATGCTGCACATTGGTGGTGGTTGAGGAGATTCCCCCTTCTATATGTAAAAGCGGATACCCAGAAAAAAAGTACCCAGAAAAGCGCTATATAAATGTAACTTATTATTATTAAAGGGGTCATGAACTGCATTGTTTCATTGTTTTATAATGTTTCCTGTGGTGCACTTATAATGTTAGTATGATTTTTACATCAAAAATGGTCATAATTTAGAAATAAATTCGTCCTACCCTGATTTTAGCCCTCTGATTTGAACGCTCTGTTTGAAGGGGCGTGTCTGTTGTGAGACTTCAGTGTAATCGCCCACTGTGATTGGCTGACAACTTTGCATATGAAATACACCACCAGTTAAAAGTTTGGACACACTTTCCCATCAAAGAGAATGGGAAAGTGTGTCCAAACTTTTGACTGGTAGTGTAGCTAAGCATTACATGTGGAATTCTCTCGAAAACTTTTAGCACATTTTTACTATTACAGCTCTCAATGTTAACTAATCATGAAAAGTGTTGATTATAGCATTATATTTAGATCTATGGCATTATATTCAGATCGTGGCATGAAAGGTCGTTCATCATAACTAACAGTGCAAACACGATGTAAATAAGAGATTCGTTGATTATTACGGGAATTTTGGTGCGGGTCCAGAACTCAGTCACTGATGAACTTGCGCTGTTTGATTGACAGTTCCAGCGATTGAAGGGAGTGTTCTTTGATTGCTTTCTATATATAATTTAATCACAGTTTAAATAACAAATCATTTTCATCCTACTAAGAGAAACAATGTGAAGTTGACCGTTTAGTCACTGGTTTGATTTAATAACACATAGACAAAGAACATCTGACTGGACATGAATCATTACATATCAGAAATCATAGGTCACAGATCAGACATTAGAATTAACACGGTTACTTACATGTTGTTGTGGCATTACTGTCAAGTCCATATCGTAAAAGTCTGTTTGCAAAGCCTGCGCCGAAATTTAGACTGATTTACCAAAGGATCCACAGTGAAATGTACACACAAATAAATAATGTTCAACTGAGACATTCACACTGTTGAAAATAAATAACCACATTCCTAGCATTAGGATCCTTTGGAAGGTAATGTTATTTTTAGTCCAGTGATCCTGTATTGCTCTTCTCTCCTCGTCATCTTACTAACACTCCAGTGGGCATGGCCAAAGTTGCAATGATGAAGTAGGCATTGATTTTCTTCTGCAGATGCGGTCTTTCACCTCTTACATCATAGATTAGGCACATTCCACAACGAGTCGTTATCTGGGCTTGGTTATAAAAACTGTTTTTTACTAACGAGGAAGTTTTCAGTTCTGAAACTTACAGGATATTCTTATATTATGATGACCTCTCTTATATGTCAAAAGCTCAAGGAAAATTAACCTACACTCACACATCTACAGAGTTAACGCAGAGAAATATGTTCTCATTCACTGAAGAATACAGTGGGGAGAACAAGTATTTGATACACTGCCGATTTTGCAGGTTTGCCCACTTACAAAGCATGTAGAAGTCTGTAATTTTTATCACAGGTACACTTCAACTGTGAGAGACGGAATCTAAAACAAAAATCCAGAAAATCACATTGTATGATTTTTAAATAATTAATTTGCATTTTATTGCATGACATAAGTATTTGATCACCTACCAACCAGTAAGAATTCCGGCTCTCACAGACCTGTTAGTTTTTCTTTAAGAAGCCCTCCTGTTCTCCACTCATTACCTGTATTAACTGCACCTGTTTGAACTTGTTACCTGTATAAAAGACACCTGTCCACACACTCAATCAAACAGACTCCAACCTCTCCACAATGGCCAAGACCAGAGAGCTGTGTAAGGACATCAGGGATAAAATTGTAGACCTGCACAAGGCTGGGATGGGCTACAGGACAATAGGCAAGCAGCTTGGTGAGAAGGCAACAACTGTTGGCGCAATTATTAGAAAATGGAAGAAGTTCAAGATGACGGTCAATCTCCCTCGGTCTGGGGCACCATGCAAGATCTCACCTCGTGGGGCATCAATGATCATGAGGAAGGTGAGGGATCAGCCCAGAACTACACGGCAGGACCTGGTCAATGACCTGAAGAGAGCTGGGACCACAGTCTCAAAGAAAACCATTAGTAACACACTACACCGTCATGGATCCTGCAAAATCCTGCAGCGCACGCAAGGTCCCCCTGCTCAAGCCAGCGCATGTCCAGGCCCGTCTGAAGTTTGCCAATGACCATCTGGATGATCCAGAGGAGGAATGGGAGAAGGTCATGTGGTCTGATGAGACAAAAATAGAGCTTTTTGGTCTAAACTCCACTCGCCGTGTTTGGAGGAAGAAGAAGGATGAGTACAACCCCAAGAACACCATCCCAACCGTGAAGCATGGAGGTGGAAACATCATTCTTTGGGGATGCTTTTCTGCAAAGGGGACAGGACGACTGCACCGTATTGAGGGGAGGATGGATGGGGCCATATATCGCGAGATCTTGGCCAACAACCTCCTTCCCTCAGTAAGAGCATTGAAGATGGGTCGTGGCTGGGTCTTCCAGCATGACAACGACCCGAAACACACAGCCAGGGCAACTAAGGAGTGGCTCCGTAAGAAGCATCTCAAGGTCCTGGAGTGGCCTAGCCAGTCTCCAGACCTGAACCCAATAGAAAATCTTTGGAGGGAGCTGAAAGTCCGTATTGCCCAGTGACAGCCCCGAAACCTGAAGGATCTGGAGAAGGTCTGTATGGAGGAGTGGGCCAAAATCCCTGCTGCAGTGTGTGCAAACCTGGTCAAGAACTACAGGAAACGTATGATCTCTGTAATTGCAAACAAAGGTTTCTGTACCAAATATTAAGTTCTGCTTTTCTGATGTATCAAATACTTATGTCATGCAATAAAATGCAAATTAATTACTTAAAAATCATACAATGTGATTTTCTGGATTTTTGTTTTAGATTCCGTCACTCACAGTTGAAGAGTACCTATGATAAAAATTAGACTTCTACATGCTTTGTAAGTGGGCAAACCTTTTGCAAACCTGCAAAATCGGCAGTGTATCAAATACTTGTTCTCCCCACTGTATATGGACTATAATAGCATTCAAATTCAGCGAGGGGTCTGATGTGGTTTGGAGCATACACAAAAGCAGGAAAACCTTGACATTTCCTCCCATCCATAAATAACGGATAAAGAATTGTTGTTTTGCTATTATTACTAAAGCATTTTTATGTGTGTTAGTGTGCATGATTTGATCTTCTATAATTAACTTATGTAAGAAGAACCATTATTATTTTCTGTGAATGCATGCTAAACATGCATTTAGCAAATCTTTGCTGTCTTTTTAGGTTTCTTACACATTGCTATCTGCTCGCCTTCAACGCCTGGCTCTTACTGGCTCCCATAGTGCTCTGCTACGACTGGCAGGTAAATGGTATCCACAGAAACACACTGTAAAAACTACATTCTAGTAAACGTTTGATGATTGCATGAGTTGTGATTGACAGGTGGGAAGCATTCCTTTAGTGGAGTCTCTGTGGGACAGGCGGAATATTGCTTCCCTGACTTTGGCTCTCGTCATGCTGGCGCTGAGCCTGAACTGTGTTACACGCCTACAGGTGAGCATGCACACACATTTCCACATGTCAAGTCAACCGCTGAGGCTGCGACTCCACAGACTCGTTCTGTCATAATTTATGAAAAACCCACACGCAAACGTATCTTTCCTGTTTTGATCATATAAAAGCCTTCACTCATGCATCGCATCCCGCTGTTCTGTTGCTCTTCTCTCCCATGCGCTCACAACACAATTCTCTATGACTCATCGCCATAGCAACCCATGAAAAATGGCAGCGATTGTGTAAATGAGTGCAAACGCTGACATCACGTCAAGCAGATGTTTGCCCGTGAGCTAATGCACACGTTCCTCACACAGGTTGCGCATGAAGTGAGATGTTTATTTATCAGGGTATTCAGTTCTTCAGGTGATTATTTCTGCTCATCTTGATCTTGCAAATTTTGTGAGGCACATATGCTGATGGTGAAATTCATATATCATTTTCATATGGCATATAATTGTAATTTTTAGCAGCAAAGACACTGGGAAAATTAGAAGTACTGCAAACTGCAAATCTTTATTAGCACCATTATAGTTTTAGCCAAAGAACATCTTCAGGCATTTTAAAACTTTGCTGTTGCAGTCAAAGACCTTCTTTTCAACCTGAATAAAAAATGTAATTACATGGGAGTAATTACATTGACCAAAATGTAATGTTGTAGTCAAGACCACCTAAGCCAAGACTAAGTCGAAACCAAGACCAGAGTGTGTTGAGACCAAGACCAGACCAGCACTCCTCAAATTCATCTAAAAGATCCATATCTACTGTCTTAGAAGTGCCTTATATTTAATCAATAAATTAGAATAATAAGACACTATAGAGCTGTTACAAATCATTACTACATGTACTTACTATAGTAATAACAATAAATTATGCATAATTACAAGTAACTAACCCTAAACCAAACCCGGTAACACTTTATTTTATAGTGTCCTTGTTACATATGTTACATGTACTTATAATAGTAATAACAGTAAATTATACATAATTACATGCAACTAACCCTCAACCAAACCCTAATCCTACCCTAACCCTATAGTAAGTACATGTAGTTAATAAATATTACTTAGTACTTAAATATATAATTACACTGTAACAATGACACCTTAAAATAAAGTGTAACCCCAAACCCTAACCGTAACTCTATAGTAAGTATGTGTAGTTCAATAATATTACTCAATACTTAAGTGAGTAAGTGCTATGTAACTACGTCACCTTAAAATAAAGTGTAACCCAGTATAATTCTTTGTGATGCAGAGCTGGCACAGAAGTTGCATCTGAATTGGTAAAATTACACCTGCATAAATAATGTTGAGATTAATGTTTTAAAAAAATAACATTTTGAATATAGAAATGTAATGAAAAAATAAAATGATATGTCTACTTTAAATATGAAACTGAAATCAAAACACTTAATGAGTGAGTCATGGAATCATTTATTCAACCGATTTGTACAAAGCAGCTGATTCATTTAGTAACAAAACAATAGTAAAAACTTGTCTAAAATTTAAGTTTAGACAAGTTAAGACAACTTAATATTAACTTCTTGTTTATTGAACAACTGTATAAAATCACGTTTGCAATCATGCTTATTTGTGAAAACAGCTCTCTTGTGATATTCCTTAATTATATCCTATGTTATATAAAAAACAAGATCTCATACAAGTACGTTTTTGCAATCATGTCTTGAGTTTTGTGGGCATTTATATTAATTTTGGGCATTTGACTTTTTTTGAGACAATCCCGCATTGATTTCGAACCCGACACCACAGTAAGAAAAGAAATCAAATTAATAATAAGTTATTGATTGTATTTTAAGCAGTAAGTTTTACATCAAATCACATTAATGATGTTAACAAATAAATCAGACAATGCACCGGCAATTTAGTGATATCCTCGCAGTTTGTGGTCTTGACCAGTCTTGAGATAAAATACGAGTCCTCTTAGTCTGAGACCTGGACAAGACCAAAACCTTCAAAAAAAAATGGTCTTAAGACCGGCCTCGAGACCAAGACCAGTGTTGAGTACTACAACACTACCAAAACGCCACGGTTCCTACCTGTCTTAAGGCCCGTTCACACCAAGGACAATAACTATAACAATAACAATAAAGTTTTGTCATGTATATTTTATATATATGTTTGTCATATATATTTATATATATTTTAAATATATAGTTTTAAAAGTAATTCTAAATATAATAGAATAGCAGAGTTCACACCACAACTATAATGATAACGGCACAGAGCGATGAAAGCTGATGAATGATAAAAACACTAACAGCCAATCAGAATCCATCCTGCTTTAAAGGCGACCTCTTATGCAAAATTCACTTTTATAAGGTGTTTGAACGCAGATGTGTGTAAACAACCAGCCTATAATGGTAAAATTCCACCCACTCCTTTTTTTATAATCCCCATAAATCATAAACAGTCTCTTCAGATTTCCCCCTACTCTTACGTAAGAGTCGGCGGAAGTCCTGCCCATTTCTGTTTCCTTGCTGTAGCAGCTGAAGATACACAATGTCTGCGCCAAAAAACATTACAAATGTTCTGTTATTGGATGTACCAACAAACATAAGAGTCTCCATAGACACTAAGCATCTGAGCCACAGAGGACACAGTGGATGAATTTCATTTAGGAAGAAAGTCATTAAAGTGTTATATATTTGCAAAAATCATTTTACGCCAGACTGCTTCACAAACGAAGGTCAGTTCAACGCTGGATTTGCACAAAAGTTGTTTCTGAAAGATTATTAGATTAACATGACGGTATATGCTAGTGGATGAGTTGAATTAACTTAACTCCACAACAACTATATAAATGTATCCACTAACCATTCAGAAACGTCCAGTTGCATTCTAAAAGTCATAACTTCTCCATCATGTCCGACTCCGGGTCGAACATGTAAGGCTGAACACCGCTACTGACAATTTCTGACATTTTGGCTGTGTGACATTCTCCAGTTTTGTTGTTGCCGGAGCATACAAAGCATGAACCGTAAAGGCTCCGCCTTCTTCTGGAAATGGGGGCAGGGAGAAGCAGCTCATTTGCATTTAAAGGGACACATACAAAAACTGCATATTTTTGCTCACACCCAAATAGGGGCAAATTTGACAAGCTATAATAAATGATCTGTGGGGTATTTTGAGCTGAAACTTTACAGACACATTCTGGGGACACCACAGACTTAGGATACGTGTACATTAATCCGGATACATTTCAAAATGGCGTTTTCGTTTCAAAACGCTCTCCATCCACACTAGCGTTTTCCAAAAGACGGGAAAAGACATAATCAAGTTATCACACAATTATTCTGGCAGGATCATTTTATTTAGCAAAATATCTCACCATTCACTGATGCATCCAGGTCGCACTCACTCACCATTATATGTTTGGTCTAAAACGCATCTGCTCTCATGTTTTGCTGCAGGACAGCAAATGCGAGTAAATTTTCTGTCATCTTTGCAGGACTGTGATATGTAGTGTGCGCAAAGTAACATATTTTAGCAACTGTGTGAAAGTGAATAGCACATAACAGGCACAATATCGGTATAAACAGGAATATCTATCCGTACAATATGCGTCACATGACTAAATATGCGTCATCGTTTTCAAACAGTTTGTTCTCTGTGTGGACGGAAAGCCAAAATGGAGAGAAAAAGATGTGTTTTCACATGAAAACATATTAGTGTGGACAAGGTCTTATATTACATCTTGTGAAAAGGGGCATAATTTGTCCCCTTTAAAGAGCTCAAGCATTTAAATCGGCAGATCAAAGACACCAATATTTTTTGTTGGTTATGCATGGATAAAGTTGACATAGTGGGTAGTGTGCTTATAATATATGCAGGTTCAAATCTATTGTTCTCTTATTCTACATATTTCTATGCACTGAACAATCCCAAAGAAAGCATATGAGTAAGAATAAAACGGGTAATAGCAAAGCATTCAAGGTTTTATGAGACCTTGAGAGCTCCAGCCACCAATAAAACATTTGCAGGCTCATTTTCTACAACATTTGAGGAACTGCGAGAGGATGTCAGTCAGGTTTTGTTGACCCCCAGAATGCTCTTTTAGTTGTTCGCCGCTGTGTTGGCGGAGTCCTTGAGGGATCTTTTAGAAATGTTCAGATTTCCTTGAGTTTGTGGAAAGAAATAGACAGTGCGTTTTTTCATTTCTAGAATGACTGATCCGACTCCACATGAAGAAACTTAGAGAGAGGGAAAATGAAAGAGAGAGAGAGAGAGAATATTCCAGTCCCTGTTCGGCAGATCTCATATCTACTGACTGAATAATTCATAGTGTGTCTGAGACAAGCTGACAGACCGATGTCAGTAAACTGCCTGCTCCTTTTACTGATTGAGTTGAGGTGTGTGAATGTGTGCAAATGTTTAATATTGGGGGGGAAAAAATCTGGTTTTCTCTCGTTTATAGAGAAAACAATCTCAAATTTCATATTCTATAAATGTTTCACAAGTGGACTGGAGGATCAGTTTAAACTTTCATGTACTGTATATACAATGCGGCCCAAAAGTCTGAGACCACTTTGAAAATCTTGGATTTCAAATTTTATTTAAACCTGTCAGTTTTAGAATTTAGAACATTTTAAAATCAAGAAACATTATGACAAGAGTGTGCACTATTTGTATGCGAGTAACACTGTTGTTATGGTAAACTAAAACTATTTAAATTAATATGAAAATAAAAGCTATTTTGACCTCAATTTTTATCTAGGACTAAATTTGTTATATATTTGTTTGCTTTATATCAGTGGCAGCGTCTTGTATTATCACACAACTATCCTTCTTACCTCAGGAAGGGGAAAGATGATAGAAAGGAACTGAAGGACTAAAAAAAGCCAAGGTGAAAGAGAATAAAGGAAGGGCTGAGGGGAAGAACCAGAATGAAAGAGCAGATCTGAGAAAGAGGTGTTATTCTATAGAGGGCCACTGAATGAATTTTTGCCTAGTGACATTTTGGGACGGACTGCGGATGACCTCTGTTTGTGCAGCCATGACAACAGATGGCAACTGGCGAAAGGATAATGCCAAAGCTATCATCATTCTCATGACCCAGCTTTAGCCCTCTTATATTTCCCAGAAAAACATAAGCTTGCGGGCTCTGTGTGTATGAGTGTTGTCTGATTTTGCTTCTTTCTGTCTGTGTTTGCGTTGCTTTCGATTCCTGCTTGTATTGAACGGGGAATGTGGTTATGGTATTGTAACTGTTATTCCCACCCCTGTCCAGTTTGTGGCGAGTGTGCATATTAATTAACTAATATGTAGTATTTTCTTGTCTTTGATCTCAGTGCATGAAGTCTTTGGCTGCGTTCGAAATCGCATACTCTCTTGAGTAGGTATGTAATTACTTCACGACCGTTAAAAAAGTATGTTCTATATAGTATGAATGTAATCCGGACGTACTACATTCGCCATGTTGTCATTATCATGTAAGTAGTAGGTCATCCGGGTACTTTTTGCCTTCTCTTTTATGAGTACTGTGAATTCCGACATACTTCTTTTGTCACATACTGTTTTTCGCCTACTATATAGTAGGGAAGTATGCGATTTCAAATGCAGCTTCTGTCCTGCCTGAGGCTTAGGCCCTGTCCCTTATGGCACACTTCATGTGCACTTGCGGTCTGGTGGACTTACAATGGCTGCCGCGTGCGCGTGTCCATTAAGTTTGTAATATTACATTGTTCATATTTGCCTGTTCAGGCTCAAAGGTCGTCTTTTAGTAGCCTCCGCTGTTACTGCGAAAAACATTCATCTGCTTTTGTGTTGTACGTGAAAAGGGATGCACGGTCTCTATTCATCTGTTCTCTTCATAAATAAATAAATGCAGAATTTAGCCTATGTGCTCATCCTGTAAGTTCATGATTAAAAAGTGAAAATGTGAATGAAAACAAAAGCTATTAAATGTCTTATTCTCTATTAGCAGTGTTGTTATTGTTAACAAAAAAATATTTAAACACTTAAACGAAATGTTGCACTGGCAACAAATAAAATAAAATAAGTTCTAGTAATAAATTAGTAATCTATCTAATAAATTACAGCTAAATAGAAATAAAAAATAATTATTATAAAATAATAAAATGAACTATTAAAAACATCAAAATTACTACAACTTAAAATAAAATTAAAATGAAAACGGAAAATATAAAAATAAAAGCTAAATCAGTATATAGTGAATATGACCTATATAATGCAGCTCATTTGACTTGAACTTAAAATGCATAGCTGCCACTTTCACTGAAATATTCCCATTGTCACATGACCATCTTTGGCCACGCCCCCGATCAGGGCCGTGCCAAAGATTCACCCTAATGACTTTCCAATCTGTCTCCTCAGCAATGTTTACTAGGCTAATTATCTCATGCAAAACACACAAAGACACACACAGGCCTGAGAGTCAGTCGATTGTACTGATTTGTGACCGTGAATGAATGTTGAAGACCGTGAAGCACATTTTTATATGAGCATTTTGTTTATTTCTTGGTACAGTTGTTACATGTCAGAATGTCTGGTCATTTGTTGCTGAACCTGAAGTTAATTAGTGTTATTTATGGAATGGAAGGCAGAAATCAATAATAAAACATTCATATATTGCCTGTGGATATGAGAATGAAACTCCAGAAAATGGCTGTGGTAATATTGTTTATTTTTTTATCAGCGTATCGGCCTATGCAAAGTAAACCAAGCGTGATACAGTTATGATTTTACCCCCCATCCTCTCTCGCTCTAGCTCAGATTTCATATCCAATTCATATCTCTGTATTGACCCTCCAATCCTCAACTGTCATATTTAATGAACTTGTACATCAATAAAAACAACGCTAGCTCATATTTTAAGGATACACACTCAAATAACACTAATAAAGATATGGAAGCTCTGTAGCAGTGCAGAAAAGGCCATTTTAGTAGCCGAAGTTGCTTGGGCAGTAAATAATGTGTCAGTCAGTGTGTTTTGTGTTAGTGCTTGTTTAATTTCTGTTGCTTGCTAAGTCAAGCATCACTATTGTTATTGCTCATGCGTAGGGTTAGTGATTTAAACAAACCCCTAATCTACAATATTAAACTTCGGCACATATTTCACCTCACATTGTGTGTGCTTCAGACATAAGTGATACCTCAAATAAGGTTTGCTGAGGAAAGCTTTGCTTATAATTTCCTATGTGTTTCTTATGCTTATGCTTTCCTATTAAGATTTTCACTTGGCAGATGAAAAAACTCTCTTAGAAACACCCTAGAAATGTCGTAGCAATTCAGTTAACTACTCAGAATATAGTACCATAGGGACCTCATAGCAATGCAGTTAAAACATTCCGAATACCATAGAAACCTCATAGCAACGTGGTAAAACACTCCAAATACTATAGTGACTTCATACCAATGCGTGAAAAACTACTCCAAAAACCATAGCAACCTCATGGCAACACAGTTAAAAACCACTCCGAATACCATACGACATGCTTAAAACACTCAAAATACCTTAGCAACTGCATTGCAATGCCCTAGCAACCTCATAGCAACACAGTTAACCACTCAGAATACCATAGTGACATCAAAGCAAAGTGCTAAAACAATCCAAATACCTTAGCAACTTCATAGCAACACCTTAGTAACACAGTTAAAAACCACTCAGAATACCATATTGAGCACATAGCAATGCGTGAAAAAAATACTCAGAATACCTTAGCAACTTAATTGCAATACCCTAGCAACCTCATAGCAACACAGTTAACCACTCAGAACAGCATAGAGACCTCATAGCAACACCCTAACAACCTAAGCAACAGTTAAAAACCACTCAAAATACCATACCAACATGCTTAAAACACTCAGAATACCTTAGCAACTTTATTGAAACACCCAAACAACACAGTTAAACACTCAGAATAGCATAGCGACCTCATAGCAACACCCTAACAACCCAAGCAACCGTTAAAAACCAGTGAGAATACCATACCAACATGCTTAAAACACTCAGAATACCGTAGCAACTTCAGTGCAACAACCTAGCAACCTCATAGCAACACAGTTAACCACTTGCAACATGCTAAAAACGATCCGAATACCTTAGGAACTTCATAGCAACGCAGTTAAATACCATATCGACCACATAGCAATGCACGTAAAAAACACTCCGAAATCCTTAGCAACTTAATTACAGAAGCCTAGCAACCTAAAAGCAACACAGTTAAAAACCACCCAGCATACCATAGTCATAGAGTGCCATAGCATCTTCATAGCAACACCTTGGCAACAAAATAGCAATGCCCTAATATTGTGGCTGCGGGTTTTGCATAGGCAAGCGCCACTGACATTTTCTGAAGGAAATGTAGAAAACTTTTGATTTTGTTTTGTTCTTGCTTCTCTAATAGAAACAACATCTGGTTTCTCTCTCTCTCTCTCTCTCTCTCTCTCTCTCTTTCTCTTTGTGTAGAAGATGAAAGGGAAGGAGGTGTTGGTGGGCGTGCTGTTCCTGGTCTTTCCCTTCATCCCAGCTAGTAATCTGTTCTTCCGCGTGGGATTTGTGGTTGCGGAAAGAGTTCTCTACATGCCCAGGTTTGTGTGCATGTGTGTTTGTGCGACAGCCAGAGAAAATGTCCTTTAAAAACATTCCTTGCTCTGCAAAAGACTTTTTTTTTTTTTTTTCTAGCGCTTTACAAATTCAACCCCCATTTTTCTCTCCCTCGTTCTCCTTCATCGCACTGATAACGGTACATAATCTGTCTTGAGCCCTGCATCCCATAATGCACCACTGATCTCTTATAAGAGTGTGTGTGTGTGTGTGTGTGTGTGTGTGTGTGTGTGTGTGTGTGTGTGTGTGTGTGCGTGTGTGTGCGCGTGTGTGCGCGTGTGTGCGCGTGTGTGGGCGTGTGTGTGTGTCTGTGTGTGTGTGTGTGTGTTTATGTGAACTGTAGAGATTAACAGAAATTTGAACAATGAGGCGAGGTATTTAATCGAGGTTATTCAAAAATTATTTTATTAGCTCAGTGTAGTAATGACCCGACAAACGCCCACATACACACATAAATACACGTACACACAGCATTACATCCCTGAGTACACTTAGTTATGAGTAATGAGCGGTTTCTGCTCAGTGAATTTAATGGCCTGTGTTAGGATCAGATGGGCACTTATCTTGGGCATTTAGGCAGCCATTCTCTATGCATGCTGGGTAAATATTAGTAGCACTGTCTTTGTTAATGCCAACAGCAATAGTGATCAGATACGTGAGGGCAGCACTGCGGCTCAGAGGCCAAACCATTTATACACACATACAGTCTCAGACACACACACACACACACACACACACAAACTTCAGCACACAGCTATGAGAGGAATGTGAGGAACTCTCAGGCTCTGATTCACAGAGAATCTCACGAAAACATGTTATATTTGACCTCAGATTCCAAGGGAAAACAATCTGTTTCTATTATATTATTTTGCATAAAGAAAATGAAGCCTATTTAAAGATCATTTAAAAAAAATTCATTGTGACTTTAATTCCATGATAATTAAGCACATCTTCCACCCCAAAATTCTCTATGCTTGTTATGCATATGGACATTTTACTTTAGATTATTTATGTAATTCCCATTGTTCTCACTGGTAATTCTCATTAGATTCAGTCTTTTTTCTTTCTTTTTTTTACTAAATTACAGTATAAGATTTTTTGTTTTTTTTATTTAAATCAACAGAAATTAAAGGGAAATACAACTTTTTTTTATCTTTTAATGTCATTTTTTTTTTCCCAGATTGCATTAATGAGAATTAACTATTTTGAACTATATTGTATTATGGTAATGAGAATTGGGAGGGAAAGTTATCTTGGAAATTATAATGCAACAATGCAAAAAAAAAAAATTCTTTATAAAATGTGTAGAAAATATATTTGTTCTTCATTCAAAATAAATACAGTTTCTTAATTTTGAGGTGAAACCCTAAGTATTAAACTTTGGCTACATATTAAAATTTGCCCTGCATTATTTGTGCAAATCTCGAGGAGATACTATACTTTTTTTTAATCAAATTTGCCTTGATCTTTTGACGTATAAGAAGTCTTTGTACCATTAAAACATCCTGCATGTTTCATTAAAACGTCAATCAAGCTCCAAAAACAGCTCATTTTGATATTACAGGATATGTGACATCACACAGGCAAATATATTTGCATATCACCGCCTCCAAAGCGAAACATCGACGAATAGTTATACTTCATCGCACCATAGGCCCCGCCCACTGCCGTTCAGTCGCTTAACAGCTGACATTTGCCTACACTGGGTGCGAGTGTCGCATCAAAAGCAAAAAAAAAAAACAATCACTAATGCTGTCTACACCAGATACAGTATACAGATGTGTGTTCAGTTTCTGACTCCACACACCTGAGTCTGTCGACAACAGGACAAATGGAAGAGAGACGCAATGAAGCAATGAGGTTAGCCAATCACAACAGTGGCCGTTTACTAAGCCTTAATAGAGCCGCCCCTTAAAAATGGGTTATTTTAGACAGAGGGTCAGAATGAAGGTTTATCGAAAAAGAAAAAACGTAGGGCCGAGACTTTGTTCTATGCGTCAGTTGTTGATTAGATGTAGGCAGATCTGAATACAAGCTTACAGTTGACTGTAAGAAAGCGACAGGGTTTAAGCGAAGTCTGTTGTTTCACCGGATGATCAAGTTAAGACATTTTGATTAAGAATTACAAGGTCATAAAAAGTAAAGCATACACATGGATCAGTCTTTCACAAGATCAATAACATGCATTTAGAAAGTGGATAGGGTGAATTTTTCCATATTCAGGGTAAAATATGCACAAACAATCATAGACTTGTATAGAAGGAAGGACCTAAACCATATCTGGAGACTAAAATATCATATAGAGCATAGCGATACTAAAAAACATTCTGCATATTTTAGCAACCAAATAACGCCTTAGTATTGTGGATGCAAGTTTTGCACACTCACAAATCTATTTCAGTCTGTGTATCTTCAAAACAGAATCAAAAGACAAATTCATTTGAACTGTGAATGTACCACATGTTTCAGAAGTGTGTGTGTGTGTGTGTGTGTGTGTGTGTGGGAAGCAGTGAAAGTGTGTGTGAAGCCGCAGGAGTCCTCATATGTTCTGTTTGTGAGGAGTGGGTGTTGACGGGGAAAGGGAGGTGTCGCCTTCCAAATATAAGTTTCCTGTGCAGCAAAGCAGAGAGACAAAGAAAGAAACTGAGATAGGAAGGATATTGAATCGAAATTAAGCCCCAAAAACACTCCAGCATTGAATAAGTAACAGCAAAAAACATGAACCAGACATTCCCATTTTCAACTTTGTCCTTCCGTCGACACTGTGGAAGATTCATGTAATTGTGTTTGACTTGAGCCGTTTTTGACCGTGTCCACAGTAACACCAGCGTCTGTAGATAAACATTGTGAGATGCGGAATTGGATCAGCCTTGAATTGAGGGTTTTGTCCTTCAAAAATGCCCTCAGGTCAACAAATATGATTCACAAATGTGCTGGAAAGACTTGTATGTGATTTTTGTGTTTGTATCTTGCTAGATAGTGAATCTTTCCGAGGGTCTTACACAATAATTAACAATATTTTCATACAATGACATGAAAAATTCATACTATAATTGTATAATTTATACATTAATAATTTATGATATTTATACAATATTTTTATCCTGTAATATATTTATAATATTTTGAATATTTACTATTTCATTATACTGTGCGTGTATAACAGTATAAATATTTTATAAATATTGTAAATTATTATTGTATATATTATACAATTATATTATACAATTATTATTGTATGTATTATAACATTATTGAATAAATATTGTGTATTATACCTTTATTATAAATTATTGTATTAAATATCTTAATACAGATCATTTTGTATTAAATATCTTAATATGCAGAATAATCCATGCAACAAAAAAAAATATTTTACTTAATTTTATATTAATATATTAATTAATTTATGGGAATTTGTGTCATTTTAATTATTTATTTCCTGTGATTTTTGTGGTGAAAAATTTCTCCTACACTTTTAAATATCAGTGTATATTTTGTCATTCAGCATTTGTTCCAGACAAGTCAGTGATACTACAGATAGGTTAGAAACTTTCAAGAGTATGATTTTAATGCAAGTCATTTGTTCCCAGTCTTGTTTTAATGATTTCCTTGCATACACATACAATTTTAAATTTGATCATATCACCATTCCTCATGAGAGTTTCACTGTCTGCCCCAAGGAAATGGTTCATATCTGGATGTGAAAGTCTAAAGTCTAAAGCTTTTCCATTTGGATATCACCATCTGTGTGTTTAAATTAGTTATATAGCTGTCTGGGAAAAAAAAGAAGAAATGCATTAGCACCCATAGTTTAAAATGTCATTTTCCACCCACCCACAATACTCTCTACACTACATTACCTGTTATACACAAAGGCCTGTTTAAAGTCTATGCAATGTTGCTTGCATTACAAAGGCTTTTTCTCTGTGTGTCTGTCCAGTATGGGTTACTGTGTTCTGGTGGTGCACGGGCTGAACAGACTGTATTCAGTGGCCAGTCGGTGGGGAGCGGCCGCACTAACTGTGTCCATGCTAGTTGTCCTCCTCCTCTTCTCCTGGAAGACCGTCCAACAGAATGAGATCTGGCTCTCCAGAGAAGCCCTGTTCAGGTCTGTTCATAGTCAGTTCCTGCTGGAAGATCCAGAATAAACCAGTTTAAGATGATAGCTGGGTTTTGCAACACAATAACTGGTTTCTAGCTGGTTAATGCTGGTTCAGTTGGATTATTACCCGAAGAGGATCTGGCTGAGCTATTAGGCCCCGATATACTCAAGGCGAAGTTCTTTTCATTCTTCACTTGGGGGTAAAAAGAAGTTCAAAATATGTGAGCAGCGTTACATTGTTAGCGAACATCCCGATGCCGCCCACACTGCTGAGAGTGGTTAGATGAATATGTAAATACAGTGGGGAGAACAAGTATTTGATACACTGCCGATTTTGCAGGTTTTCCTACTTACAAAGCATGTAGAGGTCTGTAATTTTTATCATAGGTACTCTTCAACTGTGAGAGACAGAATCTAAAACAAAAATCCAGAAAATCACATTGTATGATTTTTAAATAATTCATTTGCATTTTATTGCATGACATAAGTATTTGATCACCTACCAACCAGTAAGAATTCCGGCTCTCACAAACCTGTTAGTTTTTCTTTAAGAAGCTCTCCTGTTCTCCACACATTACCTGTATTAACTGCACCTGTTTGAACTCGTTATCTGTATAAAAGACACCTGTCCACACACTCAATCAAACAGACTCCAACCTCTCCACAATGGCCAAGACCAGAGAGCTGTGTAAGGACATCAGGGATAAAATTGTGGGCATCAATGATCATGAGGAAGGTGAGGGATCAGCCCAGAACTACACGGCAGGACCTAAAGAGAGCTGGGACCACAGTCTCAAAGAAAACCATTAGTAACACACTACGCCGTCATGGATTAAAATCCTGCAGCGCACGCAAGGTCCCCCTGCTCAAGCCAGCGCATGTCCAGGCCCATCTGAAGTTTGCTAATGACCATCTGGATGATCCAGAGGAGGAATGGGAGAAGGTCATGTGGTCTGATGAGACAAAAATAGAGCTTTTTGGTCTAAACTCCACTCGCCATGTTTGGAGGAAGAAGAAGGATGAGTACAACCCCAAGAACACCATCCCAACCGTGAAGCATGGAGGTGGAAACATCATTCTTTGGGGATGCTTTTCTGCAAAGGGGACAGGACGACTGCACCGTATTGAGGGGAGGATGGATGGGGCCATGTATCTCGAGATCTTGGCCAACAACCTCCTTCCTTCAGTAAGAGCATTGAAGATGGGTCGTGGCTGGGTCTTCCAGCATGACAACGACCCGAAACACACAGCCAGGGCAACTAAGGAGTGGCTCCGTAAGAAGCATCTCAAGGTCCTGGAGTGACCTAGCTAGTCTCCAGACCTGAACCCAATAGAAAATCTTTGGAGGGAGCTGAAAGTCCGTATTGCCCAGCGACAGCCCCGAAACCTGAAGGATCTGGAGAAGGTCTGTATGGAGGAGTGGGCCAAAATCCCTGCTGCAGTGTGTGCAAACCTGGTCAAGAACTACAGGAAAAGTATGATCTCTGTAATTGCAAACAAAGGTTTTTGTACCAAATATTAAGTTCTGCTTTTCTGATGTATCAAATACTTATGTCATGCAATAAAATGCAAATTAATTACTTAAAAATCATACAATGTGATTTTCTGGATTTTTGTTTTGATAAAAATTACAGACTTCTACATGCTTTGTAAGTGGGCAAACCTGCAAAATCGGCAGTGTATCAAATAATTGTTCTCCCTACTGTATGTGCTGCGTGCTTTCCTCTCAATAACAAAATAAACGCAACAAAAATCACAGTGGTGAGAAAACAGCAGTTAAGAAAGCATCTGGATATGTTTGCACATGCTCTGAAATAAATAACTCAGTCATGTCACGTTTAATTATATACCACCTTATACAATAGCTTTACAGTACTAAACATGAAAAACAGTGGAGCCACAGAACGCACCTACCTATTATGTAATCACCAAGGACCAATGGTAATTTGAAGGTGTTTACCAGCTGGAGCGAACTTTTCCGGTAAGTTCGCTTTGGCAAAGTTGTTTTGAACTCCCAAAATGAACTTCGTTGTGGCCTGATTTTGTTCAAAATGACGTCACACTTGAAGTATATTTCATTTGAAACCATCTTGATCTGTTTTATACCATCTTGATCTAGCTTGTAGTCTGCCTGGTCAGCCATCTAAACCAGCATTAGATATTCGTAAAATAGGTAGCGACCATTTAGAAACCATCTAACACAGCGGTGGGCAACTGTTGCCCTCGAGATCCATTTTCCTGCCGAGTTTAGCTCCACCTCCAACCCTAAACAAACACACCTGAACAAGCTAATCGAGGTTTACTAGAATTACTAGAAGGCCACAGGCAGATGAGTTTGATCAAGGTTGATTCTGCAGGGAAATAAATCTCGAGGGACACAGTTGCCCTGTCCTGATCTAACATGTTCCATTTTCCATTTTAAGCTGGTTCAATTGGATTTTCCAGAATTCTTGGCCAAGATTTTTTCACATTTTATGTGCCATTACATATGTATTTGCCTGTTATTATTTAAGTTTTTAATGCAATTAGCATGAAATGGATTAAGTTTTGCATTCTTTGGATTCTCCTCCTTCAAAACAGTGAATACGAAATGTTTTCTTTCTCTATTCCTTCTGGGTCCTGCACTATTTTCTTCCACCTCCGACAGGTCTGGCATTCAGACTTTACCTCACAATGCTAAAGTTCATTACAACTATGCCAACTTCCTGAAGGACAGAGGGCGAAACCAAGAAGCCATTTACCACTATAAAACAGCCCTCAGGTACAGTGTGTGTGTGTGTGTGTGTGTGTGTGTGTGTGTGTGTGTGTGTGTGTGTGTGTGTGTGTGTGTGTAGGCATGAGAACATTTTGACGCTGAATGGTTTTGTTCGCTGAAGAAAGCATTTCCATAGAATATACCTTTGTACCCCAGTTTTCTTCATACACTGTTACATTAATATGAACATTGTGGTTACACTTTATTTTAAGGTGTCATTATTACAGTGTAATTATATATTTAAGTACTGCATAATATTAATTAACAACATGTACTTACTATAGGATTAGGGTAGGATTAGGGTTTGGTTTAGGGTTAGTTGCATGTAATTATGCATAATTTACTGTTATTACTATGGTAAGTTCATGTAACATACGTAACAAGGACACTATAAAATAAAGTGTTACCAACAATGTTTAGCAATTTTCAGTGGTCGATAATAATTCAGTTAAATTAATATCCAGTGGTCAGTCCATACGGCAAATAAACAAAATCAAATGTTAAAATATGTATACAATTATTTTATAATGTATATGTAATAATATTTTTTTATACAGTATTTTAACCTGTGATATAAAATCATATTCAGTTAAAAATAAACCAGTTTTATTGACAATAGCTGGGTTTTGTAACACAATAACAGGTTTCAAGTTGGTTAATGCTGGTTTAATAAAACAATTATTTTATAATGTATATACAAAATAATTATGGTCCAGTTCTCACTATTAATTAGTTGCTTATTAGCATGCACTTGGATTTTGTCTGTTTATTAGTACTCATAAAGCACATATTAATGCATGACCATATTCTACATCCCTTAATCCTACCCCATACCTAAACAACTACCTTACTAAACTATTAATAAACACTTAATATTCAATAATATTATTGATCTGACTGTACTGATGCTGTTGTATGAGAACTGAACTGAACGATGACATGTTTTCTGCAGAACTGCTTAATAGATGAAATTAGCCAATTTAATAATTGATGATCTTTACAACGGACCTGAATCAACACTGAACTGACTTCAGCTGAAATGCATCACTGTAAAGCTGCTTTGAAACAATCTGTATTGTATAAAGCGCTACATAAATAAAGGCGACTTGATTTGACTTAAAGGCACAATATGTAATTTCCGCCGCTAGAGGTCTCCTTGATTCTGTGGAATCATGGGAGTTGTTGTCTTCACCTCTACAGCTGGTGGAAAAGAATTCGACTGAACTTGGGCAGAAATCATATTCATGGATGAGCTAATGTATTGAAGATTTATTAACATTACTGTAGTATGAAGCAGGGTAGGGCTGAAAAGCCGTTGGAGCAGAACAAGGCAGCCGAAGCGATTGCTAATGAGAGACAATCGCGTTATTGTACTTTGTACCTTTAATAAACAGTAATTAGCAATTTATTGAGGCAAAAGTCATAGTTAATAGTTAGTCAATAGTGAGAATTGGACCCTAATCTAAAGTGTGACCATAATTGTTTATATATTTATACAAGATTTTTATCATGTGATATAGATGCTGTATTAGCACTTTCATTGGCTATATAAGTCCTAATATCTTCCTCTGTGTTTGTGTAGACTGTACCCTCGACATGCCAGTGCTCTGAATAATCTGGGCACGCTGACTCATCAGGCTGAGGAGGCTGAAGTTTATTACAGGAGAGCGCTGGACATTAACCCTCAGCACAACAGAGCTCTCTTCAACCTGGGCAATCTTCTGAAGTAAATGCACGCACCCTATTGCATATTACTTGCGCTCCCGTGCCTTTGGTTTCAGACACAGTCTCTACGTATGTCTGTGTGTATGAGGGAGAGGATGATGGTGATATTGTTTTCCAGGTCTCAGGGGAAGGAGGAAGAGGCGGAGAGGATGCTGAAGGAATCGATTCGGTTCGGTCCCCATTTCGCTGATGCGTACTCCAGTCTCGCCTCTCTATATGCTGACCAGGTCTTGCTCTCTCCATTCAGTTACTGACACATACAAAGTGATCTTTTCAGTTATGGTTAGACATTTTTTGCAATGCCTTAAAAAGGATTTTTTTGTGTAGGGACATTCAAAGGAAGCAAATGAAATTTACACCAAGGGTATTGAGAACTGTCCCGAAAGTTCTGACCTCCATAACAACTACGGTGTGTTCCTGGTGGACACGGGTAAGAAACTTGTTTCACTTTAAATTATTGAAACTCTAAATTAACTCTAGGGTCTTTAAATGGTTGCCATGGCATTGTTAGATGATTGTTACTTGAGGGTGTTACTGCCCCAAATCTCTAGTGATTAAGTCATCATACCCTGTGAAAATCTTCACCTTTTGTCACATTACACCCTGGAAAATAAAATTAATTAAGTCTGACTTTTTTTTAGCTGCATGTACACATTATAACCCTCATCATCAAAGCGAGAATAACATTTTAAAAAATATTCTGGAGGATTATTAAAAATTGAAAAACTAGAATAACAGGGTTGGAAAAGTCATCAGTCCCCTGATTTAATAATAAAGTATTAATAAGTAAAGTATTAAATCAGCGGACTGATGACTTTTCCATCCCTGTTATTCTAGTTTTTCAATTTTAAAGCTTCATATCAACCACATTTTATACACCTACACTGCAAAAAAATTATTTTCTTATTTAGTATTTTTGTCTTGTTTCCAGTCCAAATATCTAAAAATTCTTAAAGCCAGATGCATTTACTAGACAAGTAAAATTACCAGATATTATGTCTTGTTTTCTGGGGAAAAAATCCTCTGGGAAAACCCTTGTGGTTAGCGCCGACGTATAGTGCAACTGCGCCTCCGGCAACCCGACTTCGATTCCCAGTTCGAGGTCCTTTGCCGATCCTGTTCCCTTCTCTCTCCACCCCATGCTTTCCTGTCAAATCTCTACTGTCCTATCCAATAAAGGCACAAAAATGCCAAAAAGATGACATAAAAAAAACAACAACAACAAAAAAACAAGCATAATTATCTGCCAATCGGTTAAGAAAAATAAGGTAACACTTTGTTACATGTTACATGTAGTTGCTATAGTAATTACTATAAATTGTGTATAATTACATGCAACTAACCCTAAACTACATCCTAATCTTATAGTAAGTACATTAACAGTAGTTAATTAATATTACTCTGTATAATATTACAATGTATAATTACACTTTAAAGTAAAGTGTTTAACCAAAAATAATCTTGTTTCTGTTTAAATTAAGATTATTTTTCTTACCCCACTGGCAGATAATTTTGCATGTTTTAAGCGAAAACTCACTTCATTTTGTTTTTTTTTCTTCAGGAAAACAAGACATAATGTCTTATGCCATTTTACTTGTCTAGTAAATTCATCTTGATTTATTTGGACTGGAAACAAGACAAAAATACTAAGTAAGAAAAGCATTTTTTGCAGTGTATACATATTGTCTGTCGCTTTTAGGTCATGGGGATCGTGCAGCCTTTCATTACCAGGAAGCGGTGCATCTAAAGCCAGCTCACTATGTTGCCATGGTGAACCTGGGCCGTCTTCTTCGCTCGTCCAATGACAATAAAGAGGCGGAGCTATGGTACAAAAGGTAAAATGAGATTAAATGAAACTGTATAGTCTAAACAGTGTATCCGGCATACACAATTGTAAACTAAATCACATGCACACGTGTGTGTTTGTGTGTGCCTCACACAGGGCTCTGCAAGTGGTTCGTAAAGTGGATATCCTGACCCCTCTTGGGGCTCTATACTACAATACAGGTAGATACGAGGAGGCACTGGAGGTTTACAGAGAGGCAGCCACACTGCAGCCCGACAGCACTGATATCTGGCTCGCCCTGGTGAGATTACAGTGACTTTTTAGCCCAAAAAATCCCCAACACTGCCCATCTCAGTCTTTTTTTTTACAATCCGACCAGTTAGGTTTGATGATGTTACAACTGTCAGTGTCTTTGAAGCATATAAGTCTATACAGAACCATTACTGTGATTCACATCACCGCCTCAAGAAACAAAGGCCGCAACCTCTCGGGTTCCTTTCTGGCTGCTCTTTCATTCGCTCTTTCCTTTTTTTAACTTGTTTTGTCTCTTCCCATCTCGTTGTCTCCACAGGCGCAGGTTTTAGCCATGGCAGGTCGTTCTACAGAGGCAGAGAAAATGACCCTGGGGATCATTTCAAAGACCAGCAACTGCATTGAATGTTACCGCTTGTTGTCTGCCATCTACAGCAAACAAGGCAACTACACTGAGGTGTGTGTACGTGTTTTTATGTACTAGAGCTGCACAATTAACCATTAAAAGGTCGCAATCTCGATTCAAGAACCCACTCAATCGTATTCGTAAATGACAGCGATTCGCCTGTGTCTATTAAACCTTTGTCAAAATCACACTGGAACATTCAAATCTGTGTTGCCGCTGATCCAGAGAGAGCCATCATCATATTTAGGTATGAAACAGCTTCACAAACACTTTTTCAACCACACAGTATCATTAATTCTGTTACAAATATTCAGATTTTCACAGAAGTACTGGGATAAAAGTTTATACTTCAAATAAAAACACTGATATCTTCGGTAGCGATCAAAATACAGCAAATCACCTTTTGAAAGTAACTTAACGCTTCAAATAATGATTGTATCGATTACATTTTTACACCAGTAAGTGGCGACAAGTGACCTAAAAATGTATTTGTCATTGAATCATTCATTCAAGAGATTTGTTCAAAAACGCTGATTCATCCAGTAATGAAACAAGTGAAGTCTTTATGAGTGAGTCATTGAATCATTCATTCAAGAGATTTGTTTAAAAACGCTGATTCATCCAGTAATGAAACAAGTGAAGTCTTTATGAGTGAGTCATTGAATCATTCATTCAAGAGATTCGTTCAAAAACGCTGATTCATCCAGTAATGAAACAAGTGAAGTCTTTATGAGTGAGTCATTGAATCATTCATTCAAGAGATTTGTTCAAAAACGCTGATTCATCCAGTAATGAAACAAGTGAAGTCTTTATGAGTGAGTCATTGAATCATTCATTCAAGAGATTTGTTCAAAAAAACGCTGATTCATTCAGTAACGAAACAAGTGAAGTCTTTATGAGTGAGTCATTGAATCATTCATTCAAGCAATTTGTTCAAAAACGCTGATTCATTCAGTAATGAAACAACATTCATTACTGAACATTCATTCAAACTTTTTTTTTTTTAAATATTCATTCTAATGAATTAAACATTTTAAATAGACTGCAGCATTTAGTATTTTGTTAGAACCTCTAGTAATTTATGCTACTTTATTTAGTAGTTGTCTCTTCAGAATCGTGGGAGAATTGTGATCTCTATTTGAAACAAAAACATACTCATACTCATGATACTCATTTTATCCAAAATCACGCAGCTCTACCTTGTACTGAAACGGAAAACACACAAAGATTTTTTCCCTTAATTTGGTGCTCATGCTGGAGCTTAATTTTGCCCGGTCTAATTTCGTCGCTGAGGTCGGCAATTCAAAAGAACATTTTATTGAATCTCAGTGAGGCGTCTTTGCACATAATTTATTTTTATTACACATGCCTTTACTCGTTACTTTATAACTTCAGTTTAGTAGTTCTCGGCCTCAGAGAGAAATCTTAACGCCTCGTGAGAGCGCTCTCGCAGACGAAGAACCTCAGCAAAAAGAAGTTCAGCACTAGTTTTGAGCTTAATGAGCATGTGTGTGTGTTTCAGGCGTTGGATGCATTGAAGACAGCACTGCAGCAGGAGCCGTCAGACCCTGCGGTGAGAGCAGAGCTACACTTCTCCATGGGCAACCAGCTCAGAGAGATGAACGAGCTTGATCAAGCCTTCCAGGTAACTTCACCTGCAGCGGTCAGAGGGACAGAAGAACAGTCCTCTTCAAATATTCCCCTTCAAAATCCTCTTCAAATATTCCCCTTCAAAATCCTCTTCAAATATTCCCTTTCAACAGTCTTGTTTAATAGGTTGTAGTTTGTCTACAGACAGTTCACCAACCATTTGATGCATATCACACATGAAAAGTGCAAGAGCTTTACTCAAATGGAAAGCTCTAATTTGACTGGATGATTTTATACAAAATCCAAGTCAAGATTTACAGGGTTTTATCAGTCCTCAGAGAAGCATGAGACTTGAGGCTTATTTTTTGGGTTTGAAATATATTTAGAAATGCAATTCATACTGACAATAACTGAAAACACATCTTTTATGATTATATAAAATATTTTAGAAAATACTTTGCATAAAGACAACAAAGCCTTTAGGATCATAAATCATTTTCATAACAATATAACTTAAGCAATTTGAGCTACAGTAGCTCGTCTGTTTGATCGGACCACACGGGCCAGCCTTCGCTCCCCACGTGCATCAATGAGCCTTGGCCGTCCATGACCCTGTCGCCGGTTCACCACTGTTCCTTCCTTGGACCACTTTTGATAGATACTGACCACTGCAGACCGGGAACACCCCACAAGAGCTGCAGTTTTGGAGATGCTCTGACCCAGTCGTCTAGCCATCACAATTTGGCTCTTGTCAAACTCGCTTAAATCCTTATTTTTCCTGCTTCTAACACATCAACTTTGAGGACAAAATGTTCACTTGCTGCCTAATATATCCCACCCACTTCATCTCCCGTGATGAAGAGATAATCAGTGTTATTCACTTCACCTGTCATAATGTTATGCCTGATCGGTGTATATGAGTCACATATTTGAAGTCTAAATAACTACAAACTCTTAAAACTACATTCCGTGACACAACAATAGTAGTAGACAAGTCCCCCCCAATAATTAGAAATGGCCAAATTGTCCCCCCCCCAATATTTGAAATTCTTGCTCTGCTCTGCTGCACTTCATTGCGCAGTGCTCTGTGTTTTATGATGACAAAATGGTTTAAAAGTTACATTTTCAGTCTGATCTTCCTCAGTGGTCTAACAGCGCTCGTCAATGTCAAAATGATTGAGATAGCCAATCAAATCAAAGTAGGCGGGGTTTAGGTTCTCTTTTGGCTCGTGCACAGTCTTCACACAGACGAGCGTGTCAATCTATCGTTTAATGCCGTTGCAGAGACGCTATTCTTTCTGGTGAAATCACAAAACAAAATGCACACAAATGTGTCCCTGCTTTTAATATACAATCTTTGATGAACATCTTTGATTTTAATGAAGAAAAAAAACTATATGAGGGCGGATTAGAACCCGGAACCTTTGACACGGTTTACAAAATTTCTACCACCTGACCACTAGGGAATTTGGATATTAACAGCGGATCTATGTATTTATTCACTAACGTGAAGAATCTCGGGACTAACAATATATTTGATGCAAATTAATGTCCCAAAATGATTATTTCCAAACTAGAATTAAACCTAGAACTTCACTTCACTGTTCTGTTTCTTTATGCTTTATAAAAATAAAAAAAAATGGTCCCCCCCAATGTTCAAGACATGGTTACGGCCTTGGATTTCCAAGCCATGATTAGGTGGGTTTTGAATAGAAATTGGGCTTGTTTTGGTACACACACACCTGGCAAACTTGAACATGTCAATCAGGACACTTCCTGTTCAAGTCATGGTCATAATAAGTTGCGGTATGGATCCAACTTGCCGATAGTCTAAACTAAAGTCTGGCTACATGCGACAAAATTTTGCGTAATTGTGTTCTCTGCTGCTTGCTTCTTCTCTCTTCTTCACACTGTTCCTTGCCAGTGCCCTGATCCTCTCACAGGAGCATCAGCCGCAGCCTTTCATCTCCAAATATAAACAGTCCAGACTTTGTCTCGCGCTGGAAGCTTTGTTCTTAACCTTAAAAGGACTTAAATTAAGTTTCTTCGGCAGAATGTCTGGTTAACACAAGGACTGTTATGGTTGCATTCTTTGTTCCTGGACTCATTCCAGGTCTCCTGCTAATATTTGGCCTGTAGTTCTACTTTTATTTTGACCACAAAGGGACAGATGAGAACAGGCTGGTCTCAGGTTTACATAATGCTACTATCCAGTTCAAAGCTCAATTATAAAGCCTTAAACAAAAAGGCTTTTTGCGGTATTTCAACACCACATCTGCGGTGGAGCCAGACTGTTACATTCAATGCCAGTGTTTTTTTTTTCTTTCTTAAATGGATCATGTTTCTTACACAGACCAAAACTGTTATAATAGGTTGAATCTGGCCGGTGGTTTAATGCTGATGAAATTCATCATTGGCTACATATCATGTTTGTACCATATATAATGTGTCATGTGTTGATCTAATGTTTCCAGAGCTACAAGCTTGCTGTCGAGCTCAAACCTGAACAATCACAGGCCTGGATGAATATGGGCGGCATTCAGCATATCAAGGTATGTTGGCAGAGACACTTTCTCCTTCTACTGAATTTGCAATATGATTCAAGATTCTCATTTGATTTCATCTAACCTAGCAGTATTTTTAATCTCATATGTTGAAACATGGATGAATGTGGCATTATCTTGAACAAGACTAAATCTTTTATCAGCGTTCTGAAACTATTTTGTTAATATTTATTGAGAATGCACAAAAAAAAATGAAATGGCATTGAAATGGTCTGATGAAAACTATGAAATTTCGCCATGAAATCAAAAGGAAAAATATATTTTGCATAAAGAAAGAAATAGTTTGCAATGCATTAAGAAAATTAAGCTTTTGGTTAGGACCATAAATAATTCTGACATTATTATTTGTCATAATTTATTCTCAGTAGCTTGTAAAAAAAAATCGTAGAAGAAACAATAATGATATATTATTTAAATATATATAAACTATAGTTAAAATAATAGTTATATTTTTTATAATTAATAATACAAAATATGCAAAAATCAAATAATTATAACAATAATTAAAAGTTAAACATTAAATAACTATATATATATATATACAGTCAAACCAAAATTTATTCAGACACCTTTAACATTTTCTCACATTATCACAGTTTTATTCACTATAGTTTAGAAAATGGTAATAAAATATGACAAGAACTTAACAAGAGTTAAACTGTGTCAGAACAAATTCATCTTGATAATGTCAGATAACTTTGATAGAAAGGTATGTAATGGATTACAATCAACTGTTAAATTTAAGTACACAATTAGATAATACCAATTTAGCAATCAACCAATGACCAAGCAATGCTTCATTTTGTTCAGTCTGTGGTGTCAAAGGTCGCATTAGCAATTAAAGAAAAAACACTTCAGCAAAACATGGTCAGGGCAAAGTGTCTGAGTCATTTTGCTCCCAAATTTATCATCAATTTTACTGGTAGTCACTGTATGAAGAATTTTTGGGTATAATATGTCACAGTTTACTTTGTTTTGCTATCCTCACTTACATGAACTATAGTGTCCTGCACCCACTAGTAAAAAATTACATCTGGTGTCTGAATGATTTTTTGTTTTACTATATATATATATATATATTATTTTTAGCTAAATATGTGCAGTGCATGTAGTCAAAAATTGTGGTATAAAAAATAAAATATATAATGTTATCGTTACAAAATTAACATGTAATTCTAGTATGAATATTTATTTTAATGATTTATTTTTATTATGTTGTTATATTTATACACACATATATATGTGTGTGTGTATGTGTATGTATATATATATATATATATATATATGTATATGTATGTGTGTGTGTGTGTGTGTGTGTGTGTGTATCTGTGTGTATATACAGCTCTGGAAAAAGTTAAGAGACCACTTAACATTGATTTCTCAATGTTAAGTGGTCTCTTAATTTTTTCCAGAGCTGTATATGTGAGTAAATATATATGTATACATACATACATATACATATACTGTATATAAACACAATTGTGAAGAATTGGTTTTATTTTACATTAAAAATATCAAAATAGGATACATTTACTTAATACAAAACTGCATAAAATAGACTTATTTTCAGTTAATTCATTATATCTTATATATCTGTTTTTTGTCTTTTTTAAATCATAAAAATAATGCTAATATAATAACTCACATCTGATTAAAATCATAAAAAAACAATAAAAAATTACATTTATTCTGAATTTTTAAGAAAAAACATTCTTTTTATGACTGCATTACAATAATATTTTTTTTTAAGTAATGATAATTTGGAGGGAAATGTGCTTAAGAAAATGCACAAAATCATAATGTTCCTTAATATTTAAAATATAGTTTGTTTTATTCCTTTTGATTAGGTGAAATATGACCTGGATATTTCCTCATGAGACTGAACCAAGCACTCTGTCCTGTCATTGTAACCTGAATTGTTGTGTGCTTGTTTTTGATTTTTTTAGGGGGACTATGCAGCGGCGCGAATGTACTACCAAAGAGCTCTTCTCCTCTCACCCAGCTCCAAACTGCTGAAGGAAAATCTGGCCAAGCTGGACAGACTAGAGAAAAAACTACAAGGGGCCTAGAGGAACAGCGAGACCTGAACTATCAGCCAAAGGACGGAGGACAAGTAACCAAGAGACTGAAGAGAGGGAAGAGAGGGATCGAACCAAGACATGCAAACCACAGTTTGGACTCAGGAGATGATTAATGACTGCTTCGTTCCCCTCCAGAGTTTACAGAGGGGCTCAAGGATTGAAATAATAGCCTCTGCATCCACCACTGACCTCAGCGCATCAGTGTAGAATCTCACAACAACACATTTCAGAAGTTCATCACCGTTCCCGTCTCCAAAGCCACTTTACGGCTGCTTTAAAGTGCTCAGACCGGCACAAACTGAACGCTTGTTCTCGTTTTAATCCTCACCGTCGGGCGTGTAAGCAGAGGTGCCATCTCTGAGACTAAGAGGGATTTTTTCCGGATGTGGAGCCGTTCCACTCGGCCGCAGCGGCTCCGTTCTGCTTCGCTGATTGCAAAGCGTTTCAGACAAATGCTGCAAGTTTTTAAATATGACTGGGCGTCTGCTGTGTTCCATGAACACGGCAGATCTGCTTGTATTTTGCTACCATGTTTTTTGTTTTACATAAGTGATTTAAATGAAGGAAAAAAAAGACAGGGTCGTTCATCATGTGCTTTAATTTGATCTTTTATCTTGTACATGCATCAATATTGTGGAATGTATCTTGGACTAAAGGCGTTTTTTGACCTGTGCAGTGAATTACATATCATATTTTTTCTCCTCATAAGCTATAATACTGAAGTCTCTTTAAATTGGAATTACGGATATCATACATAACAATGTATCGTTGGGTCACCGTGACATTAGATGGATTTTAGTCATATTTTCGCTGGCCAGAGATTGCCATGCGGTATTCTTGATTACACCATAATCTTTGCACTTACATTTTTTTGCCATAGGAACTGTCATCAAGAACATTTAATGAATTCGGCAGCAGACGTGCTAAACATGTCACAGCAGAAACCAATGTGAAGTAATGTATGATTATTTAATAAATATTATCCAATACATGAATGTGCTCTTGTTTTTGGAGGTGTTGACATTGCTCTGGGTGGGCAATTATCTGTGCAATCACTTTTTATCAGAGTAGCTGTCCGAGGCCACGTGTTAAATTAACCAAATTAAACCATTGCATTGAATTCTGTAATTCTGTTTTCATCCCACTGTTTTAACATCACTATTAAAATGCACACAAAGCTCACAGGTCTGGTATAGAAACAGATTTAGCAGTATGATGCAATATGCAATTTTGCAGTATGATTTAAGATTCTCATTTGATTTCATCTAACCTAACAATATTTTTAATCTCAGATATTGAACAAGACAAACTGCTTTTTCATATTTAAACCCTTTACTGCAAATCTAAATCTTTTATCGGCGCTCCGAAACTGTCCAAAAATCTAGCATACACAAAAAAATTAATTAAAAATGAAAAAATGGCATTGAAATAAATTTAATATGGAAATTAAAAAGGTTTTAGGATTTTATATATATTTATACTATGCAGTACCAGTCAAAAGTTGGGAAACAATATTTTAATGTTTCTGAAAGAAGTGTCTTATGCTCATCAAGCCTGCATTTTTTTTTTTTTTTTTTTAATCAAAATACAGTTTAAAAAAAAAAAAAAAAAAAACAGCAATATGCTGATTTAATACTCGGTTATTATCAATGTTGGAAACAGTTGTGCTCCTTAATATTTTTCTGGAACCTGTGATACTTTTTTCAGGATTCATTGATGAATAAAAAGTTAAAAAAAAACAGCGTTTATTCAAAATAGAAATCTTTTTTAACATTATAAATATTTACTATCACTTTATCAATTTAACACATCCTTGCTGAATAAAAGTATTAATTTCTTTTTAAAAAAAAAAGAAAGAAAAAAAATTACTGACCCCAAACTTTTGAACGGTAATGTATATTGTTACAAAAGATTTCTACTTTAAATAAATGCTGTTCTTTTTAAACTTTTTATTCATCAAAGAATCCTGAAAAAAGTATGTTATTAAAAAAATATTAAGCAGCACAACTGTTTCCATCTTTGATAATAAATCAACATATTAGAATGATTTCTGAAAGATCATGTGACACTGAAGACTGGAGTAATGATGCTGATTAAATTACATTTTAAAGTATATTAAAATAGAAAAACATTATTTTAAATTGTAATAATATTTCACAATATTACTATGTTTTCTGTATTTTTGATCAAATAAATGCAGGCTTGATGAGCATCAGAGACTTGTCACAAAAAACATTTAAAATAGTAATGTTTCCAAACTACACACACACTGTTTTGCTAATTAAAATTTGTAATGAAAAGATGCAGTCTGCTTGAATGGTACGCTAAGCACATATGGTAGGTGTAATATGAAATGCATTTCTTTGTCAAACTATTGAAATTTGTTAAAAAAAAAAAAATAAAAAAAAATTGTTTATTAAGTGTCAGTGACTCTAACCAGAACAATGATGCAGATTGGTGTAGACACTTAATTTTGAATTTCTGTACGTATTCTCGACAGTTATGGGTCTTTTTAAACGTTATATTAATAGATTTTCTCAAGGATGTAAGATTTGTCGTGCAAAAGCATCTGCTATGCGTGTAGTTCTCGTGTAGTTTAACGTGTGAGCGCTTGAGTCTTTGCTGACCTCTAGTGGTGAACCTCTGAACTACTGCACAGTTTAAGCGCTGATTGCGCCTCACAGGTGTTTGCGTTGCGTGTTGTTTACTTGTGAAGTCCTTTGAATTATTACGTTTCTCCGTTCATTTTTGAACATGTGTAAAAGTTATTTAATTATTTTAATACTCTCTGTTTATTGTGTTATGGCTGACCCTGGTGAGCGTATCTTGATAATGTTTTGTTGGCTTTGTGGAACCATGTTACCTAAGATTTGGTTCATGTGATTTATTTCAATGAACGTAATATTTCTTTTAAGATGCAGAAGAGAATTCCAATATGAGTGCTTCAGCCGAGACAAACTGCATCTTTGGCGAGGGATGTTATGGTAAGACAGAGTTCGCAATGCTTTCTTCTTTCACTTCAAATTTATTTGTGTTGTATAACACATTTCGTAATACACAATCAAAGAAAAAAGCTTGTTTCGATGTTACAATTTAGGAAATATTCTTTTATCAGCGATGAGTGTGTCAAAGTAATGTTTATACGGCAGTGATATCCCAGCTAGAACGTTCTTTTTTAAGGTTTGTTTTTTGGTTAGCCAGAAAAGTTTTCTTAACGGAATAGAACGTTAGTTTTTGGTTTGGAGAACGTTATTCTAACGTTATTTTAACGTCCATCTAACGTTATTCTAACATTCTAAAAATAACCACCTTGCAACGTTCTGTGAACGTTATTTTATGGTGGCAAAATAATAAGGTTTGTTCTTGGTTAGCCGGGTTCTTGGTTAAGTTTTCTTAACGAAAATAGAACGTTAGTTTTTGGTTTGGAGAACGTTATTTTAACGTTCCTCTGTTATTCTAACATTCTTAAAAAAAAAAAGAAAAAAAATCACCCTGCAACGTTCTTTGAACGTTATTTTATGGTGGCAAAATAATGTTTGTTTTTTGTTAGCCAGGAAACTAAAGGAAACTTTTTTTTTTTTACGGAAATAGAACGTTATTTTAACGTTCCTTTAATGTTATTCTAACATTCTAAAAATAATCACCCTGCAACGTTCTGTGAACGTTATTTTATGGTGGCAAAATAATAAGGTTTGTTCTTGGTTAGCCGGGAAAGTTTTCTTAACGAAAATAGAACGTTAGTTTTTGGTTTGGAGAACGTTATTTTAACGTTCCTCTGTTATTCTAACATCCTAAAAAAAAAATCACCCTGCAAAGTTCTTTGAACGTTATTTTATGGTTGCAAAATAATACGTTTTTTTTAAGGTTTGTTTTTGGTTAGCCAGGAAAGTTTTTTTTTTTTACGGAAATAGAACGTTAGTTTTTTAACGTTCCTTTAATGTTATTCTAACATTCTAAAAATAACCACCCTGCAACGTTCTGTGAACGTTATTTTATAGTGGCAAAATGATGTTCTGCATAAGTTATTTTTAGGTTATTTAAAAACTACCCTGCAATGTTCTGGGAACGTTATTTTATGGTTGCAAAAAAATTACGGATAATATTTGAATTTTTTCCATGTCAGTCGTTAATCTGCTGGCATAGGCGGAGGGTGAACCAACTCCAGAAGGAGATGTGCTTCCCCTTTAAAAACATTTAAACAGATTTCCATGAAATGGTTTCAAGTTATGCGTCGCTACACATCCCAGCAAACGCTCCAGTTCTAACTTAAAGTCCCCATGAAATCATAATTGTTGATTTAAAAAGTTAAAAAGTTTTTTTGGCTTTTAGTATGAATATGTTAGCCTTACTGCTATCTATAAGCTAGTGTGCTCCAAAACAATGACAAAATTCATATTTAGAAGATATAAGCATTAAAATCTTACAGTCTTTCACTTCTACCAATAAGGATCAATGATTTTGATGACATCACGCAGCACTTCAGCTTCTCATCAGATTTTCTGTCCAATCAAATGCTCTCTAGAGTCTGAAGCCCCGCCCCCTACATTATAAACAGACGCTGTGGCTGAAATCGGTCACTTGTTCACACGTTTACTATTTTCTACATGGTAAATGGCTCATAGTGCACTATATCACTTGTCACAGCGGCTTGAGTGAGAAAATTCTACGCTAGTCTCAAGTCCGTGGCCGAGGGAAGGATAAGCCTCGCCCAGCTTTACACACACTCCTCCAATGTCTGCTGGATTGCTCGCAGATATGATTCCTTGCACCATGTTTTTCAGAGCTGGCTGGCATACGTGCCTTCATCCCAAAGGAGGAGGATGATGAGGAGGAGAACCGGATTATAGGTGGGCATGAGGCCTGGGCACATTCGTGGCCTTGGCAAGTTTCCCTGCAGTACTCCGACATGCCAGCCTGCGGGGGCGCCATCCTCGACCTGTGGTGGGTTATCACCGCCAGCCACTGCTTCAAGCGGTATGCCCACCGACAGTGCTCTATAACACCTCCCACTGACTATGAGTGCAGTCTGTTTGTCTCTTAACCATAATTTCTGTTTATGTACAGTTATAAAAAGGCGTCAATGTGGAACGCAGTGGTTGGAAGGCACGATTTGGAGAATGAGAATGAATCCTGTCATCAAGTACATTTCTGCGTGTATATTTACATCTCACTACCTTCTTATGTGCATCTTTAGTGTATTATCGTTCATTTTTGCTGTTTGAACTCTCATGTATTATATTTAAAGACTGTACAGGTAGAGAAAATCATCTCCCACAAGGACTACAACCAAAAGACAAATGAGAATGATATTGCCCTGCTGAAACTGCGGAGTCCGCTGCTGTTTAATGAGTGTGTGAGACCTGTTGGCATCTTGAGTAATGAGTTGCCGTCTCTGGAAACCTGCAGTGTCACCGGCTGGGGTGCCATCAGAGAGAGTAAGGCCGTTAGTTAACCATGTGCGGTTTAACCTGTGTAATGGTGCTTATATGTGATTAGATGAACGTGTCTCTTTATAGATGGTCCTCCTGCGTCCAGACTTCAAGAGGTCAATGTAACTGTTTTTGAGCCACAAATGTGTAGCAAATTTTATGGAAGAAAAATGTATAAGTTTATGATGTGTGCCGGGGCGGATGCTGGCAGAATGGATGCATGTCAGGTAAACATCTGCAATTTTGCTTTAATTCTGGTAAATGCCAAAAGAGGATTTTTTTTTTCTTCACTTGGAGAAAAATATTTATATAAATTATTAATTAAATAAAATCTTTGAAAAGAAAACATAGTTTTTTTTCTTAGAAAAATGTTTGGGGGGGGGGGCAATCTATAGATATTTAAAAATTATTAAAAATAATTTAGAAAAATAGACACAAATTATTAATATGAATAGAATAAAAGTAAACGTATGTGCGTGTATATTTGTATGTGTTTTATATATATATACATTAAATATTATTTATTAATATTATAATATTATATGATATATATACTATTAAACATTAAATATATAATATTTTTCCCCTGCATGTTTGACTAATATACATTAATAGAATTTTTTTTTAGTGTTTATTTTTTACAAAATAAGTTTGTGTTTACATAATATATGTGTGTGTACTTTGTATAATTATAATGTATACATAAATACACACACATGCATGTATATATTTAAGATTTTTTTTCCAATTTGTTATTTCTATACAAAATATTTACATATGTATATATATATATATATATATATATATATATATATATATATATATACATATACATACATGCAAATATTTCTTAAATATATACATGTATGTGTGTGTATTTATATATTCATTAATTGTACACAGTACACACATATATTATGTAAACACAAACTTTTATTTTGGATGCGATTAATCACTTGACAGCCCTAAAAAAAAAAAAAAAATATATATATATATATATATATATTTATATATTTATATATTAGGGCTGTCAAGCGATTAATTTTTATTCTAATTAATTACACGATGTGGCGATTAATTAATCGCACATCAAATTTGGCTGAGAAATTACTCCCAAAAGATAATTTAAAGTCATTATTGTGTAAAAAATCAAATAGACATTACAAAAAGTTGCTTCAGAAAGAAATATTTTTGGGTGAACTATACCTTTAATGTTTGTTTTTATTCATATGGAAATATAAAATTATTTTTAATGAAATTAGCCTATATTAAATAGTGTATATCATATAATATTAATAAATAATTTAATCACACAGAGGATATAATATTTTTCATATTAAATTGAGTCATATTAATAAAACATTTAATAATATTAATCATCATCATTTTATTTTGCAATTTAATTGACTTTCATGACAAGGCAATGTTAGTTTAGGTTGTAAAATGTCATAAAATGTGGTGCAGCTCCTCAAATAGCTTAATGATATTTATGAAGTAATCATTCATGATTTTAAATTGTGGACACTCTTTAGTTTAATGCATGTGTGCTGTGGATGATCTGTTCAGGGCGACTCTGGCGGCCCCCTCTCGTGTTTCACAGGCGAGAGGTACAAGCTTGCCGGAGTGGTCAGCTGGGGCGTCGGATGTGGTCGGGCCCAAAGACCTGGGGTCTACACCACGCTGTTCCCCTACAAACAATGGATCGGTTCTTCAATACATGGTATGACCTTTCAGATTTCAGTGATCCAGGTGCATATCAGTGGCTGATCTAAAACCGCTGTAGCCTATTTTCCTCTTGTATTATATAGGGGAACTCGTGTCTGTTGACTCTGGAGCAGATTTAACTGGTAAGACTCTTTTCATTTTCTCTGTATCCGTTGTGTACCTTTTCAATTGCTTTATTCAGCATTCATGTCCATTTCCATGTTATGGCTTCAGCCCAGTGTGGTCAGTCCAAGATGGATCCCTGCCAACTGCCCGGTGGCTTAGCGCAGATAGTGTCCTCTGAGGATGGCACATTCAAGGTAGAGAACCTGAGTGAGGCGTGCCCAAACTCCTGGCCATGGCACGTCAGCCTGCAGAACCAAGACACGCATTACTGTAGCGGCATCCTCGTTCATCCGCGCTGGGTGCTGGCACCGCGCCACTGCTTCGCTAAGTAAGCCAGAGGGGTTTGATCATCTACATTTATCTGTTGTTCCTCAGTCATGTTCTGACCGTTTGTCCCACAGGGCTGGAGATACTGTGGTCTTAGGAGCTCATGACCTCAACTTCATGTCGGGTCAGACTGCAGCTGTGAAAAGCGTGCAGAGTTTGGCTTACGACAGCATTTTTCCACCGGTCTCCGATCTCTCCATGATCCACTTATCTGTCCCAGCTCAAATAGGTATAGGATCATATGACCTTATCTGTGTTTTTCATGAGATCCCGCTGATCATTCGAAGTTGTACAGCTTGACGTGTGCTCCATCCAGGGTCGACGATATTTCCAGTGTGCTTAACGGATAAAGATGATGAAATGGTGAATGAAGACGCCTCGTCTTGTGTGACAACTGGTTGGGGGCCAAGAAAAGCTACATGTGAGTCAACTAGCTTCCTAAAAGGGTTTGAGATTAAAATCAACATGAAATGGCACCCCTTTGGATTGTGAAAAATTCCTGTTACATACCAGAATCCTGGAGCTAGGTGGTTGGAGGAGAAAAATTAAAAACATATACATATTTTAATTTAGATTTTTTTCCCCATACATCAATAATATATATATTAATCAATAACAATCAAATAACATCAATTTTCTTATTATTTTATGTTATCCATATATTCTCCAAACTGCTTATTTTATTTTTATTTTATTTCAATTTATTTTGTTTTCCATCCACCCATCCTCCAAACTACTTATTTTATTTTTTATTTTGTTATTATTATTTTATGTTATTATCCATATATCCTCCATTATATTATATACTATGCTATTATATACTATTTTATTTATTTTAATTTATATTTTATTTTTGTTATTTTTATTTAGTTTTCCTCCAAACTTTTCCATCCATCCATTCTCTAAACTGCTTATTTTATTTTATTTTTTTTCCATCCATCCTCCAAAGTGCTTTATTTTATTTTATTTTATTTTTATTTATTTTTATTTTATTTTCCAATCCATCTATTCTCCAAATTGCTTTTATTTTATTTATTTTAATTATTTCATTTATTTTTATTGTATTTTCCATCCATCCATCCTCCAAACTGCTTTTATTTTATTTTATTTATTTAAAATATATATTTTCCACCCCTCCATTCTCTAAACCAATTGTCCTGTGTAGGGCCACAGGAATGCTGGAGCCTTGGATGCTTGGTTGGATGGTTTGTTTGGTTATGCTTTTATTTATTTGATTTATTGGAGTAACATGCATTGCTACGTCATGACCAAATGTTTTAAGAAGAAAATGAGATGAATCTTGAGTTCACGTTGACTTCACATCAGAACTTTTCTGTGCAACATTTTTCACCCATTGCTACTTTGTATCTGCTCCTTCCTCAAGCACATTTCCAGGGGAGTAGTTACTTTTTTTTTTATTCTCATATTAGTGGATTTGAACCCTGAAATCCTGCATATGGCCAGGGTTAAGAATCTTTCTGAGAGAGCCTGCAAGACTGGCTGGGGTGGCAGTTTCAGCATGAAATTCCTCCTGTGTACGGATGCAGCAGCCTCCCCCTCCTGCTTGGTACAGTCTTATAGTAGTTTCAGCACGTCTGTATTGAAGAATCATGATTCACATGCACATGTCTGGGTCACCTATATTCTTTATTTTATAGGGGGACTTGGGTGCACCCCTTATGTGTGCAAAAAATGGCGTCTACTACCTTGTAGGATTAACAACAGGGGGCGGCAAGAAATGTGAACCTCAGAAACCAAATGTGTTCACTCGAGTGTCTGCCCATTACTCGTGGATACAAACTTGTATAATAAATACCTTTAATAAAACGTATTAAAATATTGTGTGGCTCATTGTCTTGTTTTTTGCAAAGTAATATTTTCTTTTATGATAATTTTTATCTATAGGCTAAACAAAAAAAATTACCAATTTAAAATTATAACAAATTTAATTATTTTGAAGTTACATGAATCAGTAATTGCTAGGGAAGACTTGCTTCCCTAATAACGACTGATCATGTGACGCTTGGCTGAATGTAATCTCTAAAATGTAGTGGTATATACACTGTAGCCTTGCTCTGCTTTTGAAATGATGTTGTAACGTTCACCCATGTGCCACATGCTACAATACAAGCTAGTGAATGAATCGTTCATTTGAATCGAATCTTTCAATGAATCAATAGAACCGGTTGATTATTCGTTGTTTGGTTTTATTAATTCACATTCGAAACATAGCTGGTTTAATAAACACAATTTCAATAAAACGTGCAAAAGCACTCAAGTAACTTAGTATGGTCAAAAATGCAAATTGTAGTTAGGTTCTAAATGACTTATGTGCTACATTTGGCTCTTTTGGAACACTTAGAACATTTCGTTTGAATCTCAGGGACCACGTGATTATGTCATGACGTAAAGAACCGAACGAACAGTTCAATAGAACCGATTCGCGGAAGTGAGTCGGACTTCCCATCACCAGTTCAATTTCAAACTCCACCCCTCCTATTCCACTTCATTTTTCCAATGAGCATCAGCTCTCGAATCACCCGAAACAAAGTGACACCTCATCCCTGCAGCAAGCCGCCAAGATGGGGGAAGTAAAAACGCCCAGACAAATGTTCTTGAGCAGCATTGCACTTATCTACGTGTGTGCTTTTTCCTCCATCTACGTTCAAATACCAGGTAGGGAACTTTCTCTTTTTTTTTTTTTTTTTTTTGAAGGTGGATGTTTGGTGGCTATGGTGGATTTTGGGTGCGGCATTAATGAATGGTTGCGCATGCACTTGAACTTGAACTGTTGTGGAATGTCGGCGAAAGCAAAACGGGATTCCTTTGGTTCATTCATTCGTTCGCGCTAATCGCGCATTCTCCCGCACGTTCCCGTGTCACGGGGGATCAGTTTCAGTTCAAACTTTTGAAGGACCTCGTGCACAAACCGCATCTCCATGCAGGACGTCGCATTCTAGCTGAATTGTGTATTTAATATTTTTAATAGGGTTTCAGAACTTCGTGATAACTAGACATAATGCCCGTATGAATAAACCAGCATTGCTTGAGTTCCTCCACATGTGCTGATTTTAGGAACCCCGCCAGTTAGTGCTGAGTGCGCACTGTAGTGACCCGTCATCGCTCAGGGGCCTGTGAGCTTTTTGTCCCTTAAATGCTCTATGTATATGCTACGTGTATGGCCTATTCATTATGAAGGCTTTTCCCCCCACTGACTCTACGGCATGTACCAAAGCCTTTAAAAGTGTCCATAAGCTCATATGAACCAATGCAACAGCTAAATTCTTCTCTTACCATTGTGACTCATGCATTTGCAATGTATTATTACCAAGTGCAGGATTGTGCACGCTCTCTTTAAATATGCATCCATATCAGTGTTGAGTGTAATGCATTACTAAGTAATTAATTACTGTAATTATTTTATCTAATGTAGTTGAATCAAATACTCACTGTATAAACTATAGAACAGTTCTATATAAAACAACAGTGGATTTAACGTTTAATGGTAAAATGTATGTTTTTAGTGTGACCATCCTTTAAATACTTTGGTCAGTTCAAGTTTCGTACTGCCAAATCTGGCCACCAGCAGACTGTGTTGCCCACAGATAAGGGAAATCATATGCATTTAGGCTAATAATAGCTCTATTCCCATTTGATATTTTGAGTTGGGTTGTTTGTGGCCCAGCTGCATGTTTAAAACTCAACAAAAGAAGGCGTGTCCACAGAGTTTCAGTTCTTTCGAAAATATTTTCCAGTCAGTGCTAAACTCCAGGGCTGCATATCCCAAAAGCATCCTGAGCTAAGTTGGTGGCAATGGTTCTATGATGTTTTTGGGAAATGCAGCCCAGGTCTTTCAGTGATTACACCCCCCATGGGAAGTGATCTTCAAGGCAGTGTGCCTGGAGGAGCTGCTTGTGGCAGAATTGGGTCTTCAAAGAGCATTCAAAGAGAAACCGTGAGTCATACGTTGGCACTGGCACAATACACGGCCTGTTCTCTAACTCAAACCAGCCTGCTATACGCGCACTCTTGCTGTGGCTTGCATGCCAAAAATATGAATGTGCAACTTTGCCCCTCTGCCAACCGCCTTAAGACTTCAGTCAAATTAAAAACTAGCTCTGTTTGTCAACATTCTGCAACATAGTAGTATTTCCTGATCTCTCTCTGTACTGTATGTCAGTCAGCAAGTCGCCTAAAGCAGTATTTTACAGTGCACCTGTTTGCATCCAGGGTTTAACACTGCTAACTGGTGTGTCTGTACTTGTTTTGAGGCATTAAAAAGTCACAGGACGGGTTTGTGTTTTGCTCATTGTCATGGCAGTGTGTGCCTGTGTTGTTCCGTTTAATTAATGTTTACATACAACTTGATGCTTTGTGCTTTTACCACTGAGCAAACACCACTGAATCTGTCACCACCGGCCACATGGCACAATGTTTCTAATCACCACTTTACCAGATGAAGTATGACATGACACAAAAGCCTATTCCCACCTTTTATACATCACTCAGCAATCCAGCTTCAAAGTCAAAATGAAATGGCATTCACAAACCATTTTAATTACAGAATTTGACATACATTTCTCACTTTATAGAAGTAAAATGGGCTGTGAATGTTCATTCGATCATTTACTCACCCTCATGTTGTTCCAAACCCGTAAGACTTTCGTTCATCTTCGAAACACAAATGAAGGCATTTTAATCAAATCTGAGAGCTTTCTGTCCCTCCATTGACAGCTACGCAACTACTACTTTGACACTTCAAAAAGTTCATAAAGAGATCGTAAAACTAATCCATATGAATTTAGTCCAATTTTCTGAAGAGACTCTATCGCTTTTATATGATGAACAGATTTAATTTAGGCTTTTACCTCAGCCGTACTTGCTTGATGCGTGAGAATGAACCTCATTGGTTCTTGCTGAAGCTCAAACATGCTGCGTAACACGAGAATGAACCTCATTGGTTCTTGCTGAAGCTCAAACGTGCTGCGTAACACGAGAATGAACCTCACTGGTTCTTGAGGAAGCTTAAGCGTGCTGCGTAACGCGAGAATGAACCTCATTGGTTCTTGCTGAAGCTCAAACGTGCTGCGTAACACAAGAATGAACCTCATTGGTTATTGCTGAAGCTCAAGCATGCTGCGTAACACATGAGAATACTTTTAAAGAACCATCTCATAAGACTCATTCATTTGTGAATCAGACTACATTTGGTTATGTGTGTATTCTTTTGTCTATTTATTGAAAAGGAAAGTTGTTTCTAAGTCAGATATGACGTTTTGAGTAATGTTCACAGTTAAATCATGCGCAGCAAGAGTGATCAAATTGACATTAAGCATGCCTCTGTTTGTCTCTGTGGACAGGGTTGTATGGAGATGAGGGGATTGTTCCTGTGCGCCTGCAGATGCCGAAAGTGCAGCGGCCCCTGCTGGAGCAGCTGGAAGCCTCCCCGTCCCTGCTGTGGTTGGGGCCGTCTCTGGGTCTAGCACCGCAGCAGGCCCTGGAGCTCATCTGCCTGCTTGGAGTAGTGCTGAGCCTGGGCGCTGTGCTGCTGGGGCCCCTGAGAGACAGTCTGATCTACCTCTGCCTGTGGGCCCTCTACCTCTCACTGTATAATGTTAGTGTAATGCCATCCTGTCAGAGTATTAAAAGCTATTCAAGTACATAAAATAGGGGTGTGCGATATATGTCGTTATTGTTGTTTTAAAGATGTGCAATCTGACATTATCGAGTATGTCCCTCACTTTACAAAGACACCTAGAGAGTGCACGCTTTCACTGCGTGATTTGGTCTATTAAAATACATTTAGAATTTGTTTAATCTTCAAGATAAGGGTATTTATGTCTTTTATATTTATATAATTTAATATAGTTAATCAATATCACACGAAGAGGGACGTTTTTTCTCTCCAATATCTCCTTGATTACAAATGTGATATTGATTTTATTCAACAGTTCAATAAACAAGAAGTTAATATTAATTCTTACATTTTAGACAGAGCTTTGCCTGTTTTTGCTCCATTTCGCCAACGAAACTAGTTCCAAACAAAGCCACAGGACTGTTTGCGTCTCTGAGCAACACACAGCGGTGAATGAACGAATCGTTTGAATGAATGATTCAATGACTCACTCGTTAAGACAGCCAAATGCTTCGTTCCTGAATGAATCGGCCGTTTGAATGAATCGTTTGAAACTCTGTGCCTGTATCTCAATGTGCATACTATCCATCCTAAATAGTATGTGACATTAGTAATATTCAATACTATTTAGGGTGGATAGTATGCACATTGGGATGCAGGGAATGACTCCCTCATTAACAGTGACTTGCTGCCACCTACTGGCGTTCATTTATCAAGTATCTTTTTTTTTTTAATAATTTTAAAATATCAATATTCAATGTTTTATGTTTAAAACATTATTTATGCATTTGAAACTGCATGTTAAATGCATTTGTCACCTCTAAGCTTCATTAAACAGTGTAAATGCATCTAAATGCCGCTTCAGATGCAGCTTCGGTTTTCTCTGCATTGCAAAGATGAATTTTGTTGAGACTGATTTCATTTGATTGTAACAGCACTATAGTGTCTTATTCTAATTGAATTTATTGATTAAATGTAAGAATTTGACACAAAGATGATGCATACATTTAATTAGGTTAATGTCTTTATAAAGGTAAAAATGCCAGTGAAAGGTAAAAAAATCCATTTAAACTTATTGGAAAAGATCATTTGTCACTGCTGCAAACTGACCACCACACAGAATATGAAGAATAACAACTTTAGGAGTCCTAAACCTGCCGAGGTACCAACACAATCACACTCAGCAAAATATCATCTAATTATCGTTATTGAGAAAATCCCAGAAAATATTGATATATAATTTTTTTTTTTGTCAATATCGCACACCCCTAACATAAAAATATTGTGCACCGTGTCAGGTGCTTTTTTCAAAAACTTTTGACATTGTGGCCTCTGTGGAACCATAATTGAGAGATTATATGTTTTGTTTCGTAGGTTGGGGGAGACTTCCTTCAGTGTGAATGGTGAGTTTCACAAGTTCATATGTTTTGCAGGTTGACCTTATCGGACTCGTTCGGTATAACCGGCACCAGTGTAACCGCTTGTTATTTCTCCATTGTTGTTGAGGCTCGTAATTTGGGCATTTGCAAGTCAGATTCTCTGCAGCAGACAGCGAATGTTTATGAGAGGGAAAACTGGCCACAAACTTTACTGCATATTATGTGCCTGCTCATTAAGTTTAATGTGATTGCAGTCCACTAAATGACTAATCAGTGGACTGTGCTTTTACTTTTCTAACAAAATTGACAAAAAAATGCTGACTTATATTTGAAGAACCCCAGCCATATCTAGGATCAAGAATATAGAGATTTGCGGATGGGCTCCTTTCTTCAGATATGATAGAAATCTAGTCATGTTTGTAATTGATTCATTGTAATGGTCTCTTAGGGATATGCTGCTGTTGGAGGCTGGATTTCTGGCTGTGCTCATAGCTCCGCTGGGTTTGCTGCTCGGTCGCTCCTCTCACAGGTACCACGACTCTGTGACCTTTTGGTTGACCCGCTGGCTGTTCTTCCGGCTGACCTTCTGCACAGGTGCGAGTAAGCTGGCCAGTGGCGACCCTGCGTGGTACAGCCTGTCAGGTATATTGAATCATTTTTAACATGATTTATTCTGTATTGGTTGAGATCAGTTCATTTGTGCTTGTCATGCCGCCCACCCTTATTCATGAGGAAATCTTATATGGTGCTGTGCTTTGGAAATTCACCCCCCAAATGATTCATGTTATATAAAACAGCCATTAGTATATGGATTTGAAAATCTAGTGACTTAAATACTTGAATATGTATATATATGAATATTTATAGAATATTTGAATTTGCATTAAGTAATGGTAAAAATAGCCAGTAACTGTGAGGCAGACGGCACATCTGTATGGGACAAACTGACTCATCTGTAGATTAGTGTTTTTCAAAACTCGAGCATCTCTTTTGCAGCACTGAGTCATCATTTTGAGAACCTGATGAGTCCCACTCCTTTGGCCTGGTACGTCCATCAGCTCCCTGATTGGCTGCTGAGATTAGGAGCTGTGGCTGTGTTGCAGTGCGAGATCACCATTCCTCTCATGACGTTCTTTGCTCCCATTCGCCGCTTGAGACTGTTCAGCTTTTATGTTCAGGTTTGTAGTGTGTGTTTGTGTGTGTGCTTACATTTAAAAGATATCCGCATCCCTTCTATTGAAAATATGAAGAGTGTATCTGAATTTAATAGTCTTTACTTACCCTGTTGACATTTTTACTGGCCCCACTACAATATTTTTATTTTATTATAAGCTTTTAATGTTAATGTAGTTATTTAAATATTTTATATTATTAAATAAGTGTGTGTATGTATTTTATATATAAACAAAAAATGACCAAGCAATGCTTCATTTTGTTCAGTCTGTGGTGTAAAAGGTCGCATTAGCAATTAAAGAAAAAACACTTAAGCAAAACATGGTCAGGGCAAAGTGTCTGAATAATTTTGCTCCCAAATTTATCATCAGTTTTACTGGTAGTCACTGTATGAAGAATTTTTGGGTATAATATGTCCCAGTTTACTTGATTTTGCTATCAATTGTCAGCTGTTTCTTCAGCTCTGCCACATCCTCACTGGTAACTGTAGTCTTCTGAACCTGCTGAGCATCGCCCTGAGCTTCTCGTTGCTGGATGATGATCACTTCAACTCCAGTGCTATTCCGAGGAAGAAGAAGGGCCAGGAAAAAAAGTCCAGGAGTATGACCTCATATCTCTAACTTCTGATTTGTTCAGTCATTTCTGGTGTGGTAGTAGCAGAATTTCACTAATGATCTGATTAAGGCGCTCATTAATGCAATCTCAGTAAAAATGCATTCTGCCTGTACCAAACTAGTGTTCAGTGTGTGAAGATCCCAACACGCTTTAATTTGAGTGTATGCCTTTGCTTTTCAGCCTGCGCACAGACTTTGCACTGTGTTGTGGCTGTGCTGGTGGAGTTGGCTGTCTACCTGTTCATCCTGATCACTACAGTTATTCTCTTCAAGCTGCAGATTAACTGGGAAAACAAAACTCTGTCATCCAAAACCAGTGAGTCCTCAAGTGTGAAATATAAAACTGATTTGCAAAAAAGTATCTGATGCTTCCTTTTAGTTTCGTAACAGATTTATAAAGTGCAAACTTAGAATTGAATTGTTTGTAAAATGTTAGGATGAATCTCATGGAGATATGTTGAGGATTGATCATTTCACTCCAAAACTAGAAGCGAATGCAGTATATTTTTCATAAATAAAATGTTTTCATTTGACATTTGCATGTGGGGGAAAAATCTGCAAAATTATTTTATTATTTTTATTATTATTGTTGTGGGGTTTTTTTTATTTTTATTATTCAAATATATTTTTTTACATTAGTGAGTTAGGAAAGGTTTTAATGAGAACATGCAAAAAATATATATTATATTTATGGAAGATTTGTGTGTTTTTGTGCCATGAAAATGCTACAGTGCTAAAAATAATAAAAGTATGCAAGATTATAGTTTTTCTTTTGATGGTGAGGTGAAATATGACCTTCTCATGTTCTTGGCACATTTTGTGAGATTCAGCCATCAACCTGCCATGAACTGATTTGTTGTTTTTCAAGTATGTTTTGTGATATGGAACTTATTCTGTTATGTCAACAAGGCAAAATATCACCAACAGATGCATCACTAAATTAAATTGTTAGTTAATCTATTCATTACTGCTCTTTTTCAGGTTTCACTCAAACGGAATTTGATGCATTTCTGAAGCATGTTCAGGTCCCCACTATCTGGATTGGTGTGCTGTCGTTCACCTGGGAAGTGGTGGCCGCCATGCTAATGTAAGCCCCATCAGGTTTTATTTTTCGTGTGTGGTCCTGGTAAACCATACATTGTGGGGACAAAATGTCCCCACAAGGATGGCAATGCCAGAAATCTTTGACCTTGTGTGGACATTTTTGGTTCATATGAGGAAGTTTATTAATCATACTAAATGGTGTTTTTTGAAAATGTAAAAATGCGGAAAGTTTTCTGTGATGGGTAGGTTTAGGGTTAGGGGACGGAATATACAGTTTGTACAGTATAAAATACATTGTCTATGGAAACTCAACGTGTGTGTGTGTACAAAAAGTAAAGATTTAGAATTTCAGCCCATGATTTTGCCATTGTTACAGGAGGCAAGCCAAGAAATCTCACATCTGTTTCCTTTGTCAGGTGTGTGTGCACACGAGGCATCGTCAGCAAGCTGTGGTCCCTCATCCAGTGGGCGGTCATCACGGCAGCTGCGGCGGTCATCTTTTCCCTCAGTATGGTGAGCTACATGTCCTACACATGCAACGTAACGACTGATGTGCAATTTTTGGCAGCTTTCGTTTCATCCGGTCATATTGATAATGCATAACTGTCTGAAATGTTACATAACTATACAAGTGACTACATTTGTTTGCATTTCCTGCAAACAAAAAAAACTAGATTATAGTTATAACATTCATTCATTCATTTATATTTATATATATATATATAATAATCATTTTTTGTTTCCTTTGTATTGCTCCAGTTTTTATTACACACACAGGCAATACAGTGCCCTCTGCTGTCCATAACCATAAAACATGATCTTTATAGACCAGTGATTCTCAACCAGGTGGTCGGGCCCGCTAGGGCCTCTGCACAGCTCCAAGGGGGCCTCAAGATGCCATTAAATGATTTAAAATAAGAGAAAATATGCTTTAAAATAAGCTAAAACAGCTAAAACTCAAGATGTATGCTGATGTCATATGTTATTTTAATTAATTCTCTCAGCACATCATTTTTTTTCTCATTTAAAAACCAGGGTTTCCACATTCTTGGAAAACCTGTATATACGAGGAATTTTAAAAGTGTGATTTCTAGACCTGAAAAAGTAATTAAAATTGGTGAAATCCCAAGTCATGGGCATTTCTATAACAAATATATTGTCAAACTCTAAAATATTTTTTTGGGTAGAAATTGCTGAAAAAAATGACTTTGAGTAGAAGAAAAATCTTAAATTCATTATTAGTCATGTAAACAAACATTCAGTTATTGAAACTGCTTCTGTAATTGTTTTTTATTTTAATTATAATTTTATTTAATTATATGAATTGAAAGTTTTTTGTTTTAAAAAATAATTTTGTATTTGCATAAATATTTAAATATTTACTTAAACTGATTTATATCGCCACTGCTAGTTTCCATAAATAAAAAGGCTTGAAAATGTGCAGCTTTTTCCTTTACAACAGAAATCTTGGGTGGCCTTCAAATATTGCCCTTGACAAAGGGGGGCCTCGGAGTCAGAAAGGTTGAAGCGCTGTTAAACACTGGACTGGAAATGTAAAATTTTGTATGCAAATACATGTGTGTTGGTGTTTCCTCTCAGGTTCCATACACAGCCATGACTGGCATGTCGGTATTACCTGTGGTGCGAGAGGCGTACAGCGCCGTAGAGGGGTACCAGCTGGTCGGGGCATACGGGATCCAGCACAGAATGGTCTCCACTGAGGGCAGGCCTGAGATCATTTTAGAGGGCAGCTATGATGGGCTGAAATGGATGGTGAGAAGGACATGAGAAGGGTTGCCATGCTACAACAATCCAAATATTTTTTTACTCTGAGTAATGACAGCCATTGTTTCCATGAAGTCTTCATTCAACGGAAAAGTTTAAGTTAATCCTCAGTGGACTGTTGTATTCTTATCCTGTTGCAGGAAATGAACCACATGTATAAACCAGGAAATGTGAATGCAGCCCCACCCATAGTAGGACTTCACCAGCCCCGGCTGGAGTGGCTGATGTGGCAGGCAGCTCAAGAGGGGCATGATCAAAGCCCCTGGTTTACAGGCCTCATACAGCGCCTCCTACAGGGCAAACCAGAGGGTGAGCGACCATGGCAGGGGTCACCGTTCTCATCAGCCTACGTTTTAGACTTAAAGTTGTTAACCTGTTTGTCTTTTCTGTAGTGGTTAGTCTGCTTCAGGTAGATGAAGCACAGCACCCCTTCAGTCAGAAACCACCAGCTCTAATCAAAGCCAAGCTTTACAACTACCACTTCACAGACCCTGCCAAAGACAAGTGAGCTCCATACCTTTCTATTTTACACTCATTCACATTTATTTGTGCATAATTATACTGTGGTTTTAGATTAGTGAGAATTTTTTTTTTAATGGGGAGAGTAATTTAACCGTCTCAATTATTTCATAGTAGTTTTCTGGGGAGAAAAAAAAATTATGAACATTTATTTGTATAGCGTTATTCATGCATGGAATGCAGCTCAAAGTGCTTCACATGCATAAAAATAAATATTGCCAATATAATTTCACACAATATTAATATAAAATATTTGAAAACAATTATAAAAGTTTCAGAAGTTAAAATAGAGATTTAAATGCTTAAACAATTATTTTTTTGAGGGTTAAATAAAACCAGTGTACTTGGATTTTTCACTGTTAAATCTGTATAATTTATACAGTAAAATAACTGATCTGAATTAACAAAGAAGGTATTATTCATGAGAAAGTGCCACACACACAATATGGCAGAATAAGTCCCGCCTTCTAAATAAAAGAGCCAATCACAGATTGGTAAAGTCATTGCATCACTGCAGCTGCTATTAGAAGCTCCGGTTGCTTTTTTTTTTTTTTTTTTTTTTTTTTTTTTTTTTTTTTTATAAATAAACGTGATTTGAGCATAAAAAAAAAACATGATTTATGGGACAGTTCAAGTCAGATTTTGTTGCCGATTTGAAATGCTATTTAATTGTGAGTTCTGCAAGCAGTTTTTGAGATTTCAGGATTCCCCCATTCATTCAAATAGGACTTGGTCTTGGATACCTGAAATAGCTGCCCGGAGGCGTTGAAAATATGGCCGCCGGGTGAACAGACTTTCCTTGAAAGGATTTTTCTTAATATTAAAATATGGACCCTTTTCACAGATGTTTTCCACAATTAACACAAATCTAGCAAAGTAATTACATTTCAGAAAGCTAGTTAATGATTTTTTTTATTTATTTGCTGTAGTTCACCACTATAGAAGTTTACCCAACTATAATGACGTCTGCTTCTGAGAACCCCAGGGTCCATTAATATTAAAAATAATATATATATTTTTTTAATGTATTTATAATATCACATTTTGTTAGTAACTGTTTTAGTAAGTTACTTTTCATAATTTTAATGTTAATGCTAAATTATATACAGTTAAATCTTTATAAATAATAGCAAAATATAACTAATCTGAATTAATGAATTTTTTTTTTTTTTTTTTTTTCTTTTTAAATTTATATAAATGTTATTCAAATTTGAAAAACTTTTATTTATTTATTTTTTATTTTTTTACTTTTTGTATTTATAGATAATCCTAAATGACATCCAATATAATTTGACTTAATAGTATGACATTACAAGTTTGGTGTTGAAGGGATACTTGAGCTTACAGACGGTGCTGTGGCGGTACATGAGACTAAAAAACTGCCTTAGTCAAAATCTGCTAAGGGGTAAAAATGGATAAACCGCTTTAAAAAGTGATGGTGTTTAGAGCTGGTTGAGCTACACTTTGCAGGACAGTGGCCCTCCAGGACCGGAGATTGGCACTTGTGGTTTAAATAAAACAAGTTTATAAGAGACAATAAAAACAATTTTGTGCATCAAAACCACTCCTTTCCTAGTAAAAATGTCAAAAGTCAATGAATTAGCGACAGCTGAATGTAACATTTGACAAACCAAACGTGTCAGTCTCTGAGTAACATGTCATTTATTTAAACCACGAAACAAACTTCATTCCGTAAAATAAGTATAATGAACTACGCAAGAAGCATTTCAAACGTTTCCAGCACGTTTTATAATTACGCAAAAATCAAACATGGTTCACTCCTCACGCATGTTATCATGTCCGTCAAAAACTTGGTTGGAATATTAGAACTAAAAACATGGACATAACACACTCATGAGCATCAATCACTTCACTGAATAAATGATTATTACCTTATGATCTATCTATTTTCAAATCCACATAATTTGAATATCACAACATCGATGTCTGACAAAAAATAACGTGCACAATATACGGTAGTATTTATGAGAAACAGAGGTCCAGCGCATTTCCTGGAAAACCCACACTACCAGATGTTTTGACTACGTCATCGCTTTCCAAGAAGAGGGAGAAAATGGCGGCCTGAACGGCTTCAACATGCTGTCTGTCAGAGACCATAACATACATAATGCATAATTGACTCTCAAGCATAGATTGAGGAACTTGACTTGATTTTTATGTAGTTTCTACAACAGTTTCTTCTCAGATTAAGGCAATTATCAAAGTTTGATTAAAATGTTTAATTTTCCATTAAAAATTATATATTTTTATATGCTTTGTTACATTTAATTACCCCTTAGCAGATTGTGACAGTTATTTAGAGACAGAAGTGAGGTCATCATGTGAAAGCCCACACAAAAATAGAAACGCCTTTTCTATGTTAACCTGTTGGAATTACTGAAACGCATTGACAGAAGAGAAACCGCAACGCAGCCTGAATCTGCTCTCAGGTTTACTGTACTTTTGTTTGTTGTTTCGGAAGGACCCATCTGCAGGCTTGGTGGAAGCGGAAGTACAGAGAGGAGTTTTTTCCCATTGTGGACCTTAAAGACCCGACGCTTGAGAAACTGCTAGATGAGTCTGGACTGAAGGTAAAGTAGAAGACAAACTTGAATCGTTCTGAGTAATATGCATTGGGAAAGTAAATAGATTAAGTTTTGATTTCACGTTGACATTGATGTCTTGTCTGTTTGCATGCAGGAGAAATTACCAATTCAGCCCAGCTCAGACACGCCTGTATCCCAAGTCTTGAGCCTCATTCGGGGCCACGTCAAAGGCCTCTCAGGGCCTCTGCTGCTTTCAACACTGTTAGCTACTTTGGTCGGCATTTTCCTCATCAAAGCCGTCTTTTCCTGGTCTTTAGGAGGCAAAAAACCCAGACCAGCTTTAGCTGATCATAAAACTAAGAAACCCAAAGAGCCCTCTGAGACCGCGGAGAAAAGCCACGCGCCATCTCTGTCCACCCGGGGCGGCAAGAAGGACTCTGAAGAAAGAAGGGCGGAGTCAGAAAGGAGCCCCCGCAAGAGGAAATGAGCTCTTGCTGTCACTTTGTGCCTTCATCTTTGGCCAGATGCAATGACAAATGATTCTTTCTCAGGTGTACATTTTCCTTTTTTTTTTCTTTTCTAAGATCGTCTTTTTGCTGCCTGTCACACACCTCAGATTTCTGTGTTTACCACTGCACCGTTTTATCTCTTTGTGTCAAAACCACTCAAATGTCAAATGCACAGTACACATGGTCCTTGATGTAATTGGCTTTGAACATTAACCGAGTCCATTTTTAAGCCATCTCCTACTTTACACACAGTGGACGTCCCAAAGATTACAACAAAAGCACAAATGCTACTTTTTCATGCTATGTAACTCATTAAACGGTTGTTGATTTAAATTATTTTATTCCTCATTTGTTTGTTTTTCAGCTACTAAAATCAACATTCAAAAATGTTTTTCACCTTAAAAAAAATTGAACGTTGAAAATGTGCCTCTTTATAATGACATGAAAGGGTGGAATGTTTTTTCGGACGAGATATTTAATTTTCATTTTAAACTTCACCCTATATTGTTTCTCAAGTCGAGGATACACCCGTTCTGTTAAAACTTAATCCACCTGTCAGTCACGCGTTTCATAATTATAAATTGTCAGTCACCACTAGATGGCAGTGTACACATCATCACTGCACACTTGGGTTGATGTTGACTGTTAATGGGGTGAAATTTACTTCAAAAACTAAAAATATACAACCTAGGCGGGTCATATCTAATCATTGTTTAATCGTGAGGCCAAATGTTTCATATTAATTTAGCAGAATATACAGCATGCAGATTGCATTTAGTTAGAATAAAGCATTTGGTGAAGTTTGGTACAGTTCAAGTATGTTGACATTAAAGCATCCTAAACAATGAACAAGTGTATATATTTTATAAATATTGATTAATTCATAATATCTAATGCTTTAATGTTAACATATAGAAACTTTATTTGAACGATTATTTGAATTCAATTAAGCAGTATATTTAATGAATCAGTTTATTTATATATAATAAACACATACACACACTAGTGCTGTCAAATCGATTAATCACATCCAAAATAAAAGTTTGTGTTTACTGACTATTATGTATATATAAAAACACAATCATGTATATATTTAATAAATATTTGCGTGTATATATATTTATCTAATTTATATATAAAAAAATTCTTAAATATATACATGCATGTGTATTTATATATGCATAATAATTATACACAGTACACACATATTATGTAAACAAACTTTTATTTTGGATGCGATTAATCGATTTGACAGCACTAATATACACCACATTTTAGGGTTCATGCTACAGTGTACTTTTTGTTTTTTTTACACTGCTCATTATTTAATAATGATGATGAATTGCATGTACTGGTGCAATAATTTTTAGGATCATCTTGTAATTAGACTAGTATTAATGTGTTGAAAAGAAAAAGAGAACATCTTAAACTGGTCTCGCAGAAACACCTAGCTGAAAAGTGCCTGAAACCACTTTAAAACCAAGTGATCTGGCTGATACAACAGCAAACCATTTAAGGTTAGTCAGATATATTATGTGTGAGCCATACAAAATCTCAAGAGACTTCTTAAGCCTTAGCTGCTCCTAACCTGATCAGGGCTTTTGGGTACTTTCAGCTTGTCAGTCTGATTTTAGAGGGCGTTTGGGTACTTTTAAGTTGATTAGTCTGTTCTGTTGACTGTTTTTCAGCCACTTTCATGCTACTCAGGTGTGTTTCTGAGGCACTTTTCAGCTGGTCACGTTGGTTTTAGTAGGAGTTTGGGCCAATTCTCAGCTTGTTAGGCTGGTTTTAGAAGCATTGATGTTCTTATTTGGTCTGGATGGTTTTAGATTTGGAGCAGTTGGAGGCCAGCTCAAATCAGCTAAGACCAGCAAACCATTTTAGGATGTTTTTTTTTCTTTTTCTTTGAAGGGCACACACGAAACTCCCATGTCACTTGTGTTTGAGGTCTGGATGAGTCACTCAACCTCCCATGAATAGTTTTCTCTATTTTACACATTAAAAGTGAGTCAAAGCGCCCTACCTCTTAAACACAGAGGACAAGTCCATCCGCCCCCATTCAATTCACAGAAGCGCTGCAGGGCGAAATTGCGCACAGGCGTCGCGCGCTGAGCACGCCATGCTCTCCATCGGGACCGGAGGAGAAAGACACGCCAAAACCACTGATCCTCATCCCGTCCTGTGATTATCTCCAGTCAGATGTACAGGCGGAAACATGCCTGCATTCCGCTGTCAGGGAAAGCGAAGAAAGTAAGGAGACGTACGGCTGATTTGTTTTTAATATTCCCATGTTCCACATGAGGGAGATTAAGGTGAGTACACGCACTTTTGGGGACGCGCACGCACACCCTCGGCGTAGCCAAATACGCAGTGGCTCAACTCACTTTCTATGCAATGGTTGATTACTTTTCATTACTTTTAGGAGTTGTATAGTTAAATGATATAGATGGATCCTGTGATCATGTTCAGACTGGATAGGCGTTTGGCATTGCGTCATTTACTGTCTCTAATACTGTAACTACATTGAGACTTTTTCGTTTTAGATCGGAGAAAGCATTTGTGTATTAGTGTTGCTTTTTTCTGGGCTTGTGACGTGCTCAGGTGTTTTTGGAAGCCCTTTAACTGATGATGTGGCCACGTTGGAAACATTGGTAAGATCTGCAACAGAGTTTTTATTCATTCTTTTCATGCATTCTATGTTTTGTTTTGTGAAACCCTGCTAAAACAAAAGCTTAAATTAGGCCGGTTGGTTTACTGGTCACTCGGGCTGACCTGAAGGCTGGTTTTAGAGGGATTTTGAGCTGTTTTTTGGTCTGGTCACAGTGAAGGACCAGTTGGAGACCAGCTCAACAAACCATCTTAGGCTGAATTTTTTTTTTTTTTTTTTTTTTCTGCAGCAGGGAAGTCAATGACATTTCACAAATTTTCTACACTAGTCAGGAATTCTTTTTACCAATTAAAATACTACATTTTATACAACCAATTCTTGTTTTTCAAACCATCAGAGTGAGAACATTCCCAGCGACTACAGAATCCCTATCGACTTCATCACCAAGGATGTGGTAAGTGTGAAAAATGCTAATATTTGATAATACCGTTTACTAAGTTTGCTCTGTTATCAATGTGGATGCATCTACACTGGCCCAAAATCATATTTGGCCAATGCATTTAATGTATGGATTTAATTGCATTAGATGATAGCATATCAAACCACATGGCAAACAAATGATGCAAAGCTTTTCTCTCAACAAACATATGCCATTTTTGCATAGATTTCCATGATATTTCATAAAAATTTCAGTTTTTATCTGTAAATGTCTTGCATGAAAATGCACTCGTGCGTGTTTCTTTGAACTAAATACCCCTTGGTTTGAATTTTTGATATCTCATGCAAGTGTGCAAATTAGTTTTGGTGCCATCAGCAGATAAATCATTATGTATCACATGGGGAAAGAGTTGTTGTAGTGTGCGCCGGTTCCAGCAGTGACGCCTAAAAAAATTTCTTTTCTAATATTTAAGGGTGGAGCTTGCTGGCTATATGTGAACCTGTATAAAGTTGAAAGCAGTTTAAAAACATTGGCCCTCAAGTTTGGCAACCTGTCCACCAATAAAGCGAACATCACTATTTTTATAACAATGCTGCAGGGTTTTCGCTTCACTCTGGAGAGCGAGGAGCTGGTAATTTCTTCTAGTTTACATTCAAATTCTTTGAAATGTTGTCGTGGCTGTCGACTCACTCTGTTTTGTTTGTCTTCACTAGGAGGTGACAATGCAAACATTCGAATGCCACTACAGAAGGGTAAAGTGGCCAACTAGACGTTACTTCAACCATGTTAAAGAGGTTCTTGCAGCGGCTGGATCCACGCTCGGCGAGTTTCGTCACTGCACACCTCCTCCTTGCCAATCCCCCGCAGCCCCTCCTTTCACACCAGGTGAATGCGCAGAATATTGTGTTTTGTTATGTGTATGATGCATGAGCAGGCCTAGATGGGAATCTGCTCTGATCTGATCGGATCTGTTTTTGGATGCAATTCTGCAGAATGGATGCAAAGATAATAAAGCAAGGAGCAGCGGACATGTCAAATTTCCAATTCTGCGGAAAACTCCTGATGTTTTTCAGAGTTCCAAGGAGGCAGATTCCATCATGAACATATGCATGCAAAATTTGAGCATATGTGTGCAAAACACACACTATAGCAGGGAAATCAGTAGTCTTGCTGTTTGTAAAGCAGGAGTGTAGCGCTAACCGAGCATGCAATGACATTCTCGAGAAATGTGTGAAAGCATTTGCGGAGGGTCTAGCATGAGAATGTCCTTGAGCTCCATAAAGATATGATTTACTGAGTCTGGTGTGGCAGAACTTGACAGGCCTCTGCAAAGCCCAGACCTGTATTTTTATTTAGTCATAGTTTTTGTCTTGTGTTCTTTAAATATGTAAATGTGAAATAATCTCAATATTATGTTGCGTTTTAGTTGACAGAAAGTGCTAAATTAAATATTAAAACATTTAATATAACATGAATTCTGTCCTTGTTGTGAGAACGTGAGCTCCTGAAATATTGCAGTATTATGAATTATTTATGCTTTTTTAAATTCATTTTCATTGTCTGTGTTTTAGTTCATTGTTATGGAGAGACCGCATTCACGACATTAATTCTGATTGGCTTCTAAAACTCTTGGGGTTTGTTAGGGAAATGCAGGGAGTTGATTATAAAAAAATCATACAAATATAAAAAATAATAATAAATAAATCATTTTAAAATGAAAGCATTCAAAACAAAATTTCATTATTTTATTTGTTTACCTCATGTCATGTGACCATCAACTGACATCAGAGAACTGTAAACATGTGAATGTGTTATTAAATTATTAAAATATTAACTTAAAGTCTCAGGGGCTACTTTAAATATTTTGTTAAAAGAGTTTGGCTGACAAAAAAGCGGTTGGGATGCTTGATATGATATATATCCCTTGTATTAACCCTTGTATTATTTCATTACAAAATTGAGTTGTCAGAAATACTGGTTAACCTAGGATATTTTTTTTAAATTTTGTGACAATTTCTCATTTAGGGTCATGAACATGCTTGCAAAGTTTTGACACTCTGAGGTGTTGTGGAATGTGTGTACAACATTTCTGACGATTTTGATGTTTTTGATGCAATTTCATGGTTAACTGCAGCTGCGCCGAAAAAAATTATGTAATTTTTTTTATGTCAGTTTCTCAACTACCCTCTGAGAGTATTTAAATTTACATTAATGCATTTGGCAGACACTTTTATCCCAAAGAAATGTACACTGCGTTGAAGGCGTACCTTTTTATCAGTTCAATGTTCATTTCGAACGCATGATTTTGGCGATGCTAGCGCCATGCTCTTCTGTTTGAGCTTCAGGAAAGCATACAAAAATAAAGCATTTAAAAAGACATTAAATTTAAATTAAAATAGTTACAATACTGTTTATAATATTCACATTTATTTTTGTTGTAATGTGTGAGAAGTATTAATATTAAAGGTTTACTGTTTTTACCTGATTCTTCGTGAATTGCATTGAATCCAATTAGGGTCCAATTTGACCCGCAACATAAAAATCTTACCCAAAATTCGAACATAATACAAGTTTAACTACCATTTTCATCAGTAATTTCATTGAGGAGATTAACACTGACTCACTGATGCTCTTGTTTTTGAATTGAAGCAAATGTCTCAACATTAGCCGCTAGGGAGGATAAACTCCTTATTAATGGCAATGCTTTTGAAATTAAATGCTCAACAACCACAAACGGGTGTGGTGTTCAGATGTCCACATACTTCATGCTATATATATAGTGTGGTGTACACGTAAGAACTGAAACGGGAATGTGCTTTTATGTTCTGGCAGGTCAAAGGAGACAACAGAATGGTATGAACGGGGCGATTCACGGGCTCCTGGCGGTGCTCATCATCCCCTGCACGGCGCTTCTGGTTCTCACTGTCAGGATGGTATGTTAGTACCTGTATATTACACAATATATAACCCTGTTTACCATCAGAAGTAGCTTTTCCTTGCGTCACAATAGGAAGCCCTGAAGGCGTTCAATGAAATTTTTGTAATTTTTGCATTGACATGCTTCGAGAACACCCATGTCTTGCACTTCTCACTAATGTCAATTATGATAGAAAATACAAAGTTATCTCAATCTGCAGGTATTCAGAAGAGGAGGCTGTTGTGCACAAAGAATGCATGAAGTTGCTCTCAATTTGCCTGAGCCCCACGACAGAGCTGAAGAAAGCAGAACCGAGCCCCACAGCGGAGCTGCGCGAGGGGATTCTGGTCCCAGCTCCAGCAGTCAACAGGACAGGTAGCAGTTTGTTAGTTGCAACAAGTCTTTGTCTGTTTACCAGTTAGTAAACAAGACCTAACAAAGCCCATTTTTCCATCGCCATGTGGCATCCTCACAGGGCGTGGCTGAATTCTTTAGGGTCTGCAGACACAGAGGTTTAATCAAAAATGCATGAGGGAAACCAATGGAAACAGCAGTATTTTGTGGTCGAAATCACCGGATTTATGAAGCCGACAATGAAGGGAATATTTTGGCAGGAGGGATGCATCAGATGTTTCTAGATTTACTCATCAAGCCATACCTGCTCATCACAAAAAAAAAACATTAGACAAATCGCAACTTGTCGGGCTTAACCAATCAATGAGAGTCTGGGATGCCATCCTAAAAACATCCATGGAAAAACCTTTATGATTTCATCCGGCAGGAAGCGTGGCTCTTTGATGAGCGCGTCGGCTGCAATGCCCGCGGCTGCTCGTTGGCTTTGAGGAACGCCACTGGTCCTGCAGGGCTCTGCGCAGAGGATAAATGGCTTTTTTGTGCCAGTGCCCCATTGCATGAGGACGGTGGTTTAACGTCTCTGGAACAGAGCACAGGCTTGTCTAGAAACACGTTTGATTTATAGCGTGGACAACAGTGTTAAGATTTTTGGCGTTTCTTTTACTACTCATTTATTCGCTGATACTGATGGAGGGGAACTTGAAGCCCTTGATGTGTGTCTGTGAACATTGGATCCTCACAAGATCTGGAGGTATCAGACGTCGGACTCTCGTTTCATCCACTTTGGCTTTAACACATCCAAACTCTGTCTCTCTCACACAAACACACTCCAGCTGGAAGAATCGACCGTCTCTGTCCCTCTTGAGAGGGTCTGTAAGCTAGGTCATCGGTCCGCTTGCGTTGTATTATCTAGTTTGGCCGTGTACACATGCTCACACTCTCCGGCGGCGCAACAAGAGCTGATTGTTTTCGTGACAATATGGGGAAACCCAGAGAGCATGAGAAAAGAGTTCACGTGATAAAGATGTAACATCAACATGACTCATGTCCATTAATTCAATCTCACTTGCTATAGAATCTCTCGCTCATTCTCTTCCGGTGTCTGTATTTCTTCCTACTGTAGCTAAATAACATTTATGTCATGCGATTAAGGCCAGCTGAGTAGATTAGAATCGATTTTTTTGTGGTTAGAACAGCATTTGGAATAAGATTCTATTTAGTTTTTAAAGGGATGGTTCACCCGAAATTGAAAATCATTTACTCACCATGATATCGTATGACTTACTTTCTTTCATAGAACACAAAAGGGGAGGCTTTGACGAATGTTCATGCTGCTTCTTTCCGTACAAGAAAAGGTGCACTTAATGTATGAATTTCAGTGCATTATATAATAAAATATCAAACCAAGTTAGCTTTATTTTTTACATACTTTAAGCAAAACATTTCACAAAAAGAAGTTTGTTTGGTTCTGTCTGATGAGCATGTTCATTGTTAATGTGATGAACTACACCTGTGCTAAGACACCTTTGTGAATGGACTTCATACACCAGTTAACTAAAAATTAGGTTTGCTTTTTTGCACTTGGTTTGTTTATGCCACTTGGTTTGATATTTTGCATCTAATGCAATTAAATTCATGTATTTAATGCGACTTAAAGGGATTGTTCACCAAAAAATGAAAATTTTATCATCATTTACTCACCCTCAAGTCGTTCCAAACCTGTAAGAGTTTCTTTCATCTGTTAAACACAAAAGAAGATATTTTGAAGAATGCCAGTAACCAGACAGTTGAGGGTAGCCATAGTATTTTTTTCCTACTATGGAAGTCAATGGCTACTGTTTGATTACCAACATTCTTTAAAACATCTTCTTTTGTGTTCAGCAGAAACTCATACAGGTTTGGAACAACATTTTGGGTTGAACTATTCCTTTTAAGGGTCCAAATACATTTTCTAAAGGGATTTTGAAGAGCAATGAGATTTGTGAGAAACCTCTGTAAATATCGACTTAAATATGGGCTAGGTGTAGAATTCAGAAACCCTTGTTATTAGTGACACCGGTGGACGTTAAGTGAACTGCAGCCAGCAATTTGTGCTTGCATTCATGCACACGTAATGTATTATAGACTGAATGTGATTCAAGGCCCTGATATACTCACGGCAAAGTTCTTGTTCGTTCTTCATGTAGAAGTAAAAAGTTGGAAATGTTTAGATGAATATGTAAATAAATATGTGCTGTGCGATTTCCTCTCAATAACAAACTAAAAACAAAAATGACAGCGTGGAGAAAGCAGCAGTTCAGAAAGCATCCGATCATTGCGATGTGGATATGTTTGCACAAGATCTGCAATTCATGAGCATCATGTCGACAGATGAGGTCATTAAAATTACACAGTTATGATAAGAATGGCTCTTTCGCCATTATCCTGAACATTTTATAGGCATTCGTTTTATGTGTCAGAACGGAAGAGAGGCTCTTGGGAGCACGTTTAAGCGTCACATCCTTTTGATTTTCCCGGTGAAAACATCCCGAGTCCTTCACACATAAATCCGTCTACAGGCTTTCATAGACAACCTAGGAAGAAGGTCTTGTTTTTTTAAGTTTCGTTACAAGCACATTGGCAATAAATAAGCGATTAATAATGAAAATTCTTACATATAGCCCCTGCACAAAGCTGACATTTGGCTCCAGAATATTGTCCATGAGTCATGTGGACTATATTTAGAGTTTTTTTGGTGCTTTTTTGTTATTTTTGAAGCTTGACAGTCCATTGTTACAATATAAGAGCAGCATGAACATTCTTCAAAACGTCTCATTTTGACGGTTTTCGTTTTTAGATAAACTATTCCTTTGAAATATAGCCTAAAACAACCCTTTTATGCTGTTTTTGTGTCACTGGCATGGTGTATCCCAGATAGTCCTGAAAATCCCCATTGACTCATTGTGCATCACTGTCATTCTTCCAGAGCGGAATCAGGTACTGGCAGTGGAAATCTCAAGCGCCTCTCCATGTAACTTTCTCTGTCTCCATCAATGCGTGCGCTGTCAACTGTTGTCGTAAAGCATGACTGCCAACTCATAACCGCACGAGGTCAGTAATGTCAGCCTGGCTATCATCAACCGCAGAGCGAGTGTAACAAAGGGCCCTCTCATGTGGACAGAAACGCCGCTCTTTATGGTCTATAGTGAGTGTCGTCCATCAAACTTCAGTCAAAGCCCACTCTTGACTCGCCGACTCAGCTTCCGACACACACAGATACATTCACACACTGAACGGCCTCCAGTGTCATTAACATCAAGTCTTGACTCATAAAGCAGGTCTGAGTGTACAATGATTTACAAAACAACCCCTCAAATCATCTGAATATCACAGAGGAAACTCCGTGGCACGAAGAGCAAAGGATGACTAATGGTTTACGCGCATTTTAAATACAGTTTGTGTGTGTTTTTTGTTCTCTATTGATTAGTAATAATCAAAATAATGTAAATATAGCTGTTGTATATAAAACATGTTTATTTCTAATTGTATGGTTTAAGTAAAACACAGGTAGATTTTTATTCTTTATTTAAAAAGAGTAACAATTTATTTTATTTTATATACTCATGAATATTTTTTGCCAGTATAACAGTGTTTTAAAATTGAATAATAATATTGTGTGGATTGTCTCATATAGCATCAGTTATGATTTCAGGTCAGTATTTTTATATAATTACACTTCTACAGTTATACAATACCTGTAAACTTGTCATGGGGCATTAAAATAAAATGGAAGCTTAAGATAAAATCTGCCCAAAAAAAGAGTAAATTGTCTGTCATCAAACTTCTACAGAAAAATGTTGAGTTGCTGTTGAAAGCTTTTGACCTGAAAGGTCTGGAATTAATTCTTTGAAAAGGCAATGCTGGTTGTCTTTAAAATGATAAACAATACTCCTGGGAACAGGCACTAACCTGAACTTAGTGAAACAAAACAATGGTCTTACGAGAAGGTTTTAAGTGTCTTTGGTCAGACATAGACCACAGCATACTCTTTGTACACCATGTTATTTTTAAACCAGCAAATTAGCCCATCTCAATCTGATCACATTACTCAAGAGAAGAAACATGGCTTTAGTAATCATCATGATTGTAGCTCTGGTGCTGCACATACCCCTGATCATGACTGCCATTTTAGCTCTGTTGGTATTGCAAATTATGAGGGCTGTTGTACTGTTTGTACAATTCAAGATTGTTATATTGATCGTAATTCTCATCAGCATGAGGATAGTAGCCACTGTCCATTTGAAGGTTATAGGTTTGTATTTCAGACTGGTGATTTTCTGTACTGTGCTGCTGGTGTTCAGGCTTCTCTTCGGGATTCTCCTCTATGGCGTTCAGCAGATTATTGGGATGTAGTTCCCTCGTCTTGCGGCTGATGCATTTGCAGGTTTGGACGCCAAAGATAAACTGAAGAATCTGAGCATTGCGAGACAAAACGATCCAAATGTGTTAGATTTGTGCACTGGTAAGACTTTACAATAAGGTTAAATTTGTAACACATTAGTTAACTACATGAACTAACATTAAAAATACTTCTAAAGCATTTTTTAATTTTAGTTAATGTTAAGTTAAACATTTACTGATGCATTATTCAAATCAAAAGTATGTTAATATTATGAGCTAACAACGAACAGTTGCATTCTCATAGTTCAACTCTCGAAATAGTTTTAGCATGTTATTGAATATGGAAATGTTAATGTATTTGGTCTTGGCAGACTAGATCTGCTACAGTACACTGATGCTGCTGTAGAGCAAGTATTGCCTTACTACTGCTAATAGAGACACAGAGACGCTGCCGTGAGCATGTAAGATTTGCTGCTGCTGCATGAATAGACATATACACCGATCAGGAATAACATTATGACCACTGACAGGTGAAGTCAATAACACGGATTATCTCTTCATCAGTGGTTAGTGGGTGGGATATATTATGCAGCAAGTGAACATTTTGTTCTCAAAGTTGATGTGTTAGGGAAATCTGCAGTAGAGGAACTCTGAATGTTGAGCAAGCAATCTCATTGGCTGCAGGATCAGCAGAGCCAATCAGCTTGTGCCATGCGGTAATGATGTGATTGCTTGCAGATTGCATGTAAAGTACCGATCAGCCTGCGCCCTCTGGAGTTTCATGACTGAACTAGTTATTTAATGCATTAACTAACATTAACTAATGGGATCTTATGGTAAAGTGTTACCAAAATACTATTTTAAATATCCTATCTCGGGCTGTTTACACATCACCATTTTCAACTAAAAATGTAAAACTTTTTATGCGTTTTGGCTGTTCATTTACACGACAACAGTGTTTTGGGTGCCTGAAAACGCAAACTTTTGAAAACGGGTTACAAAGTGCAAGTTCTTGAAAACAGTCTCTGTGTAAACAACAAAAACGTGAATCTGTGAAAACGATGACGTCATGCACATGCGTATTACATGTTTAGTCTATAGTGTTTTATTGCCAGCTAATGGCCTAGCAGCAGAATACAGCGTTTTTAGTCGTTTTCGCGGATCCGTGTGAATGGGGATCGTTTTGACAGTGGTGTCGTCTGTACCCGGAAAACTCAAAGAAAAAACTTTGTTTTAAGCATATCATTATCGTGTAAACGTACCCTCAGTTTAGAAATATTCCAGGTTAAATACAGTTTAACCCTCATCCTTCCCTCGCACTTTTTAACAAATCCTTCCCCTTGCGGGTTAAAATGACCCCAAGTCCTAAAATTATACTTAAGTTTTTCTTTGTCCAGAAAGCTTATTTTGATATTTTTTCTATTTTTGAATGCAATTTTTTTTTTTTTTTTTACTTTATTTACCTTTTAAATTACTAGATTTTATCAATAAATAATAAATAAATAGTAATTTAAGCAAATTCTTCACATTCTTTCAATTCAAAATAACACAATTTCATGCATAACCCTTTTAATTCAGCTCAAAACAAATTAAATTTCAACCACAAAACTCCTCAAATCCAGTCAATTTTTTTTTGTGCATTCGTGGTTCAAGTGCGACAAAAGTTCTAGGGTCTTGGAGCACTCCGATGAACTCTCAATTTTTAAAATTTGTTTAAAAATGAGTTTCGGGTCAAAACGACCCGAGGGGAAAAATGAGGGTTAAGCTCAATCACCAAAAGTGCATTGCATTATGCACTTACCAGGGAGAAATATAAAGTACAACGGTTATATTTATTTTATTTTATTTTTTGCTGTGCAAGATGCTTAATTTGTATTGTTACTTACAAGAGAGAAAAATACAAGCTATTTTATTTTATTTTTGCTGTATAAATCCAAAATGCCTAACTTGTACTTAAGAATGCTATTTTAATTGGTTACATATTGTGTGAAAAATCATTTAGTTCCTTGCTCTCTTTACCTGAATCAAAAGAAGGCCAACGTCCATTCCAAGTATTACAATTATATTCATCTCTAGCCATTCCCCTAGAACCTTCTCACAGCCCTATCACAAAAAAAAAAAACTGTTTTAGTGTGCAAATTAAATAAACAGGGAAAAGATTAAGTAAAGGTTGGGATGATGGAAAAAGGCAACATATGTTACCGTTTTATAGATGTCTGAACCATTTCCAAAGCTGTGTATTCCAGCCAGAATTACAGGACAGGTACCATTGAAACAGGAGCAAGGGTAGATGTCAGTCTCTCCCAGGGATTCAATAACTGAGTTATTTCTCCATTCATTTGAGGTCAGTCTACCACAGCATTCTGCCTGCAGCAAAAAAGGGGAAAAAAGCACTTCTATCAAAACACCTTGCTATAGCTGATTGCCAGATAAGACTGTTGCATTCTTGATCAGTGAAGATGTAAATCATGCACATACAGAAGTCTGCAAGCTGTCTAGAAGTTTCCAAGACGTATGGGTTTCATTTCCTCCATACTGCCTAATGATGTCGTCAACATTATCCCTCAAAACCTGCTCAATCTGGTAACATTTAAAAAAAAGAAAGAAAATGCGTTAAACAGTTTGTTTAATCATTATATCAGCCAATTGATATACTTGAATAAATGAATTTGAAGTCAGCTGCACTATAAACCCTAACGCTCAAAATAAATAATTGGTTTGAGTAAAGTCAACTCAAATTAAACAAATTTGTTCAAACAAATGAACTTTTATGAGTATTTAGAACTTTCTTTTTCTTTTGAGTTCTCAAAACTGACACATTTTAAGTAATCTGAATTGTTTTGAGTTGTATGAACTTGTTTCTTTTTAATTTAGACAAACTTAAAGGTGCACTATGTAGGATTTTTGCAGTAAAATATCCAAAAACCACTAGGCCAGTGTTATATATTTTGTTCAGTTGAGTACTTAAAATTTACAAATAGTTGGAAACGTTTTGGATATTGTGAGAAAATTGCGGGAACCGGGACGTCTGAGCAGAGGTGAGGGAGTCGCCAGTCAATGACGTCATATCCGCGTTACCCTCGGTTTCTGGTTTTATTTTGCAGAAATGCTTTACTCTTACTGCAGTGTGCAACAAGTGTCATAGCAGCCGCCGAGCGAACGCACAGAGTAACGTCATAACATAATTTTCAACACACTCAAATGTATCTAATATGATAAACAGAGCTGCGTTACCTCATACTCATGACCGGAAAAGCGGAAATGGCGCCGGCGACTGTGGCATAATAAAAGTCCCGCTGCTCGCGAGGCGTGTGTTGCGTTCATCTTATTAACAATCGCTCCAGCGGCCTTGCTCAGCTCCCACAACACTCGGTCCTGCTCTGCTTCATACTACAGTAACATTAATAATCGCATCCATGAACATGATTTCTGCCCGAGTCCTATCCCGATTCTTTTCAACCGGCTGTGAGGTGAAGACCACATGTCCCAAGATTCTGCGCTCAAACTTGGCGTCATCAAGCTACGCCTTTGTTTTGAATAGGCGACCTCTAGCGGACGGAAAAGTTACATAGTGCACCTTTAAATTTAACTGAAACTTGGTTGGGATTTCTATTTCCCAGCATGCTTTACCATGCTAATGTTTTTTGTGGAAGATTAATGTTGGAGATTTAGTAGTGTTTAATGTTTTGCTATGTTAGTTTAGAAGAGTTTCTGTTATGTTGGGTTTTTTGGAGCGATACCATCATGGTGAGAAGTGGAGCATGAGCTTAGTTTGAGAACAGGTATATGTTAAATATTCTACATTGCTGTACTCAAAGCATTGTATTACCAATTAGCAAGGTAGCACATTTATTGAATTAGCTAGATAAAGCTAGCCAAGTTTCCACCACTAAAAATATTTAAGTTGATAATTTTAATTTAAATGTATAAATTAGCTTACTCAAATATTTGAAATTAAGAGCAATTAAAATGTATGAGTACAAAATAAAAATCTGCAAGTTCTGCTAACTTAAAGGGGGGGTATAATGCTATTTCATGCATTCTGACTTATTTACACTGTTAAAGAGTTGGATTCACATGCTAAAAATGGCCAAAATTTCAAAAAACAAGTTGGACGTATGACGGAGTATTTCTGTGCCAAATACACTCAGGATTCGAATACGTTTCAGAAAGTTTTTTTTTCGAGTATGGCCCTGTATGATGTCATGAAGGGCGGAATTCCCTGTATGGACACTTCTCCTGGATGAGCGCGCGCACACATCAACCAGAGCGAGAGCAAGAGTACGTCCATCAACGAGCTTCGTTTGGGTTACGGAAGCCGTCGGTAGCACTGTCATTTTGTGTTTAGACCACAAAATCAACAATGTCACTAAAGAAGTGTGTTTTTGGTTGTGAGGGAACGATAACCATGCCCAAATAAACCAGCGTTAAGGAAACAGTGGATGCAGTTTTTTTTCCAGAGCAGCAACGGAGTTCTGCAAGTGTGTTTGTTTGTTCCCAGTCATGAGTCGAAATCGCAGGCGGTGAGTGAAACTGCGTCAAATGTCTGTGTTTTGTTGGCAATCAGCGTGTACGTGAATATAACGTAAACAACACAAATGTATAGTGAATCGAAAGTTATTCAGGGATAATGCCATGATGTATTGTGTGTGTGTGCTCGTGACTCTTTAGCTCCGCCCACTGCACGCCTCCATGAGTTTGGCTCTTTTCAGAAAGAATCGGTACAGTGTATCTGTCTTTTATAAATATTTTAAAACTAAAGACTCTTCGGACATATGAAGGATGCAGTACTACTCTATAGGTACTCAAGATTAACATGAGATTAGCAGAGACTGTGTTAAGTACCCTTTAAAATTTAAATTTCTTAATGTGATGCAACCGATTGCCTCAAATTTTTTAGTAATAATAAAATAATAATAATAATAATAATAAAGACTTGCCTTCTGCCTTTTTATTAATAGCACAAGGGTGATGAAAATCTGACCCAGTATGATGACGATTAAGAAGCACAGATACTGAAAAAACAGAGAAGAGGAAATGTTAACAGCAAGCTTTTATAACAGCGTAAAAGTTATTTTGTTATCAGCGTCTTTGTGTACTGTGCATGAATGTACAGTCATGCTTACAAATATGATGAAACATCTGCTCTCAAAATAGGCACCAGCACAACCCAGCAAGGACACAACAAACACAACAAGGCCGATGAAAAAGAGTCCCCCAGCCACCAACTTTACGTCCTGTCCTGAGAGACCACACGTTTTGCATCATTAACACACCAAAATCAGATTGAAGGACAAATGTTCACTCTGAATTGGCTATGAGGATTTTTTCAGTGAGGGACAATGGAGAAAACATCATGCCCTAAAACATTATTATAGGTACTATGGTGCAAAATGCATTGTGTAAGATAACATATTTGAGTTGAAACATAATGATAGACTATCGCAAACAAGAAATCTTACCTGAGCTGAGGACACTTACAAAGCTGTCTTTATCAAACAAAATCCAAGCAGAACATGCAAAAATGCTGATGCCAAGAATCTGTCAAGATTATTCAATTTGTTACTTGTTTGTACATGTAGCCATGCATGAATTTAGAAGTTTTATTTGACGGTTGCTTTATATACTGCTGGCAGAAAACAAGCATATCATATTATGGGCTTTATGTCAATGTCCACTGTATGATTCACATATTTGATTGCAGTCCAGGAAGCTCTTTGTAACTAATAAACAAACATAAAACGTCTCTAAAATCCTTGCCAATAACATACAGATCTATGGTTCATATATTTAATCTTACCACAAAGAAGGAATTCACAAGCATTAGAAAGAATTTCAGGATCTGAAGTTTGTCGTCTGCTTTCATGTTACCGTGAACACACTGACACAGCTTCACATGAAACCTAAAAGAGGTTTCAGACAACACAAGAATACGTTACAAAAGATCATATTCCTTGAAAAATAGCTTTCACAAAGAAATTAAGAACAAAATGCTGATTAACACATCAAAACTACCTGTCCGTTGCTTAAGTGTAACAGGAATTCACTTTCAAAGGTTTGAATTGCCTGTATTGCTAAACCAGTTTTCCTTGTTATTTGTCAAATTTGGTATGAGAGGTCTAAACTGTCTTAAGTTTTTATATTATACATCCATTTTTCTTCTGTGCTTCAAGTATGTGTATTTCATACACCATCTGGGAACATGTCCTTGTAATGCATCTTATGCTTAAAGTTCACTTCCTCATAACAACATAAATGATTAACTTTAACAATCACTTGTGTTGTGCTTTACACTACACCCGCATGTGCCCAGTGTTTTGTGTGTTAATGAGGGGTTTTGACAGGGAAATATACTAGTTTGGACTTGTATCCTGATTATAATAAAATAATATTTGAACTACCTTGGAATACCATGTAAGTACTATCAGCATAATAATTTAATACGAATTACAAATGATGCTTTCAAGTCCTCCTGGGAAGTTCGTATTTACGAGTTGGGAAGTCATCTTTACGACGTCAGGTGCGTCACTTTCGTCGAAACAAGATGGCGGTGTACCGTCTCTTAATTAACTACACGAAAATACAGCAAGGTTTTTCAACTCTACTTCCAGAAAATGAAAGAATTTGTGCAGGGAATTAGCTAATTTTGTTGTAAATAAAAAGACTGACAATGTCACTGCTAAATACCTATACATATTGTGGTAATTTCCGCCATGTTTCTCACTGAAACGCCCCCAACTCGTTAAAATCGGGGCTTATGCTGCCTTCACGTGCTATCGGAATTATCGTAAATACGAGTTTCCTAGGTAAAAATTGCACATGAACGCCCGCTGATGTCGTGTTTACCACTGGGAAGTTCGGAATTAATTTTGATACCCAAATTCCCGAGATGGGCGTGCCATAAAGTTTAAATATGGTGGCGGGGGGAACTAATGCTGTTACAGGATTTATTAGTTTTCCCCCCAAAACAGCTAGATCGTCTTGTCTTGTCATTAATGTAATTTACATATACGAGTAATCATTTGAAGTGTATTGTATTGTTTATACACAGCAATTTTTTTTAAATAGCCTGCATTTAAATGAAATTACAGAATCGGCAGGAAGCGGACTATCTGGATAGCATCGTAAATGTTTATATGGTTGTCAGTGCATGTGACACTACATATAATTTTGGTTTTAATAAGATTTTCCCAATAAATAGGCAAGAATAAACATGGTTTCCTCCATGACTCCTGTTCATTCCGACAACAAAGCACTTGAATGCAACAAGCTCGTAATCACGATTTCTGAAGTGGGAATTATGAAATGTCCGATAGCACGTGAAGGCAGCATTAATCCCGAGTTTCCCCACTCGTATTTACGACATTGTGGTGGTGTTCATGTGCGTTCAACTTTCTTTTTAAATTTTTATTTATGTATTGATGCTTAAAACATTAGGCTACACAAGTAATAACAATCAACAACAAAATAGCCTATACAAAAATAATAAAAATAAATTGAATATTGACAAATTATGACATTACATGACACTGAAAAAAGGAAAAGGTTTGCAAACAGATAATGTTTTTAAGGCCTTTTAAAATAAATACGATCTTTTCGACATGACTTGAACGCATCACACACACTAAAAAATGCTGGGTTAAAAATAACCCAAGTTGTGTTGAAATGGACAAACCCAGCAATTAGGTTGTTTTAACCCAGCGGTTGGGTTAAATGTTTGCCCAACCTGCTGGGTAGTTTTATTTTAACTCAACTATTGTTTAAAAATGACTATATTGCTTGCTTAAAATGAACCCAAAGTATGTTGGAAATTAACATTTAATAATAGGCTATGTTTAATAAATTAACATTATTATGTTTAATGAATAATAATTAAACAATAAACATTGAATATTAAATTGCTTATTAATAAATGTTCACCTTTTGATTATTATTGTTGCCTCTAGTAATTATGTGTCTGATTTTTAATTTCCAACCTATTTTGGGTTAATTTTAAGCCAGCCATATAGTAATTTTTAAACAATAGTTGGGTAAACATTTAACCCAACCGCTGGGTTAAAACAACCCAATCGCTGGGTTTGTCCATTTTCAACCCAACTTGGGTTGTTTTTAACCCAGCATTGTTTAGAGTGCATGATATCATCATGGTACCACCATTGTACCAATACAATACGTTTGTGCAAGTGCCATCATCATCCTCATCATCATCAATATTCTCAGCCCCCACTGTGACCTTGAAACAATTTGGCTTTTCAACAAGAGCTGATTCTAATCTCAAAAGTTGCTCCATTGTTAGAAACCCATAGCCATCGCCATCTGCCGGACAAATACATACATGTTATATTGCTCCTACTCGACTGGTACTGCCTGTAGTTGAGCTTGATAGGTCATCGGCTACTCGAGTCTCTCCGTTTTCATTTCCGGCTCAGGTTGCAGCTGAACGAATGTGTTTCGTTTTAGTTGTACTCGAGCCCCGGTGGATTTAAACACGCACCAACAGAGATGTCTACCGCTCTTGAGAGTTACATTAACCGTATCCTTTGATGCATTTCATGTTGTAGAACAATTAATGGTGGCATTTTGTTGTTTTAATGACAGTGTTTATGTTTCAATGGACGCACGAGCATGTTATGAACGTGATAAAGCCATCAGCGCGTTTTAGTGGGCATTTACTACATAACAGTACAGTATAACAGTGTATATGCATGGGTAAATTGTGTCTGGTTATGTGTTTGTACTACCTATATATGAATTCCAGATGATTATATATATTTAATAGAAATATGCTATTTAAGCAAGCATAATGTATTTGACTATGTTCGCTCTGTGTACTACATTATATACATTAATGTAATATTTATATGTGAACTGCCTAAGTATTAGTGTAGTGTGTGTGTTAGAGATATGTAGCTTTACTGATGTCTTTATGAGCCTGAACTGACATATTTAAAGGGACGGTTGCCATCGTCACATCAGATGGCAGAATGATCGTGGTGAGTTTTTCCTCATGTTCTCAAGTAAATATTGTTTGTGTGCATTAATAAAGGAGCCTGCTTATGACTTTTATTGTCTTGACCTTAGGGGACACTAAAGGGCTTCGATCAGACAATCAACCTGATCCTGGATGAAAGCCACGAGCGGGTGTTCAGCTCTTCCCAGGGAGTAGAGCAGGTGGTCCTGGGACTGTATATCGTCAGAGGCGATAATGTGTATGTATTAAAGCTCCTAGTAGTTCTGCTACTTGTTCACATTGTGCAAATCAGCTGCAGAGTTTATTTTTGAGACCATAAAAGTAACAGACTTGTATGTTTATTTGTTTAAGGGCTGTAATTGGTGAAATCGACGAAGAAACGGATTCTGCGCTGGATCTTGGAAACATAAGAGCAGAACCGCTCAACTCTGTGGTGCACTGATGCCTCCCAAACAAGGACAGAAAACACATTTAGATGAAACTCCCTGTCTCTTACCCTAGGAAATCTGCAGGCATCGAAAAGCAGCAATATTATTTGCTCTTTTTAATCTTGAAGAAAATAGACTGAACGCATATCCTTTTTTTACGTGTGCTGAAATAAAAATGTGGAAAATTATTTGATTTAAATATTTCTTTATTTTTGATTGATTGGGGGGGGGAGGGAGACAAGGTGATGAAGACTGATGTAAGTATCTAGTTCCTATTGCCTAGGCAAAATTTAAACTTAAACAAGACATAAGTATATACTGTAAAATATGAGTCTCTCAAAGAAATGTCCAGGTTATATTTCACATCAAAGTCAAAAGGAATAAAAAATGATATAGTGCAAAATGAAAATTAAGCCCATTCTTCTTTATATAACATCTTAAAGACATTGTCACTATATAGATAGATAGATAGATAATGTCACTAGATATGTTTTCAGATATCCAAATATCTGAATATATATTATTTAAGCATGTAGATAGAAAATGTGCACAATTAATTATGGGTTCGCCTATGTTGCCATGTTGGACATGATTTGTACCACTATATGGCAGCAAAGAGAACCTTATCATCTACTACAACCTCATTTTATTAATAATAATAATTGTCACACTAATTAGTTGGCCTGATTAAATACACAGAGAAAACATAAATGAAGCACCAGGGTTATGCTTTACAGGTGTTTTGAAGTGACAAATTCAGCACGTTCATTTTGAAAAACCCAAATAGAATCATTACTTTTACCTACCTTCTGACAGATATTTATACATTATAAATATAGTCAGAACACTGTATTTTTACATTATAAATGTGACCCTGGACCACAAAACCAGTCATAAGTCTTACGGGTATATTTGTGGCAATAGCCAACAATACATTGTATGGGTCAAAATGATCCATTTTTCTTTTATGTCAAAAATCATTAGGATATTAAGTGAAGATATTTTGTAAATTTCCTAGCGTAAATATATAAAAAATGTATTAGTAGTAGTAATATGAGTTGCTTTTTCTCAATATTTAGATTTTTTTTGCACCCTCAGATTCCAGATTTTCAAATAGTTGTATCTCGGCCAAATATTGTCCTATCCTAACAAACCATCAATGGAAAGCTTATTTATTCAGCTCATTTATATTCATTTATAATCTCAATTTAAAAAAAAAAAAAAAGACCCATATGACTGGTTTTGTGGTCCAGGGTCACAAATATCTTAGGGCATCATCATGGATGCTTACAAGAAGAACGAGAGCAGACCCTGTTTTCTGAGATGGCTCGGTTCTTAATGCCGGGTACATGCTGCAAGATTTTAGCCAACAAACTGCCAAAATCAGAGGTGCTTGTTCACATCAGTGACTGATCATAGAAGTTTGTGGCCTGTTATGCTGCAGTCCATCTACAAATCAGTAGGGTGGCAGTCATCTACTATGCCAGTGCACTCAATCCTGTTCCTGGAGATCCATCTTCCAGCTCCTGATCCAACACACCTGCCTGTAATTTACATGTTCAGTCTGAAGGCCTTCATCATCTGGTTTAGGTGGATTAGAGCTGCAACTAAACTTTTGCATGAAGGCAGATCTCAAGGACAGGATTGAGCAGACCAGGGCTACAGTAATATTACTGGTAAGCAAATATGTTTAAAGATTTTCCAGATGCAGAGCTCAAAGGTCAGTGTTGGTCTTTGCCTGTCATGCTCTTCTTGTAAAACCTCCCTAGTGCTTCATATAACGAACAGTGTTTCTTTGGGACAGTGCATTCATAATAAAATATTTACTTTACAAACAAAAGTATTGAATGAGGCTTTAAGACATGTTTGGGTGGATGAATTCTGCCACACGCGACACTGCCTTGTATTTGTCAAGGCTGCCAATGACCAAAGCTTTCTGCAGGTTAGAACGCTGGTCTGTGCTCAGATCTGGGCTATTGTGATGAATCCTGATCCATGATTCACCTGCCAATTGAATCAAAAGGGTATCAACACAGATTTGAGATATAGAGCCCTATCATACACCCGGCGCAATGTGACGCCAGGTGCGACACAAGTGTTTTTTGCTGTGTTCAGGCGCATTGTTGGTGCGTTGCGACTGCGCCATTGACCAACAAAAACCTGGTCTAAAGTCATTAGCGCAGTATTTTTTGTTAGTAATATGCACCTATAGGCGGGTGCACAACGCGCATACACTCTGCTTATTACACACACAGGGACACACAGCAGCACACAAACATTTTTAAATATTAAAAATATTTTAAAAAACAGTTGTGCCGACTGTTTTTTCTGTCGTTAAACTAGCAAAAGTGGATTCGGACACGCCCTAAGTGCACCTGTGCCATGCGCTCTGATAATTAAAATAGGGCCCTAAGGCTTTGTTCGAAATGCTGTACTACTACAGTACCACTCATACTATTATTTTGCAGCATACTGTGCACAGCATGCAAAATGTTTTTCACATTTGCGAAAATGTTTAGTGTACAACCATAGCACACCATTGTGTGCTTTCCCACATTGCAATTTGTCCTTCTATTTCCAGTGTGATAAATGAACCAGAATTTTAAACCAGTAATATTAAAATAAATCTCGACTCATCATTTGATAGGATTGCCAAAAGTCCTGAGCAAAACTGGATTATAAATTAATTTATATAATATTTAATAATTAATTTTAAATTACACTGCAATGTGGTGAGGTCATGTGACTTTAAATGTTTGTTGCATATTGAATACTTTTTCACATACCATTTTTATTAGTAGTCATTGTGTTATTTAGTAAGCAGTACGTTAGTTTTTTGTTCCATACATAATAATTGAGATAGACAGAGACTAACCTTTCTGTACCCACTGTCCCATCTTTACCAAGATCTCTGCTCCCACGCTATGATCAATTTTCTTTCCCAATTTAGTACGTCCCATCCCTAACTTGTGCAGCACTTCAGCCAGGGCCAAACCATCAATGTCCAAAACGGCTCCTGTCAATCAAACGGTTTACACACACACAATGGCTGCTGCTGAGATAATGGACGTGATGATTGCATGTAGATGAATAACAGTGAATATTAATAGCGAGCACTGTGCGATCTGTTTATAATCATGTCTGTGCTGTAAGTGTTATATAAAAATAATTAACATATTTGATTCTCAAACAAGAACATGGAACATAATTACCATCATCTGGCACCTTAAGCTCTGTCTGAAGTGCTGCGCGCCTCATGTGCTGAAAGTAGTCGGTTTTGTCTGAGCACAGGGAACGTGCAACATCTTCAGACACACCCTGAGCCTTCAGCATCGCTTGGAACTTTTCCAGGGCTTCTCCATTCTTCAGCTTCAGAGCGATTTCCTTTTTCCCACTCTCTAGAGTAAAGTTGGGGCCACACATCCACAATAGATGTCCACCTAAATATAATGGACACTTATGCTTCCTTATCGCAGACATTAGTGGCCAATTCATCTTGAAGAACATCACAATTGGACATTTGGTTCCATTATGTCATCTTAGGGTGTGTTCACACTTGGCAGGTTTGGTTAGATTAAAATGAACTCTGGTGCGATTGCTCTGTAAGTGCGGTTCATTTGATTTAGTGTGAACTCTGCCATCTGAACCCGTTTTTTGTATAATTAGGTTTGGTCTTAAATGACAGTGTGAACACTAAGTGAACCAGGACTAAAGGTAATATTTTCTTTTTTTTGGTCCGGACCAAGAGAACCTAAGTACAAGTGTGAACACACCCTTACAGTGGGATGTTTAAAAATGGATCCTTCTCCTTACCTAAAATTGTAACCAGTTCTGTGAGATCATCTGGCCCTCGTCCTTTAAGACACTCGAGGGCTTCACACACCTCAACTGCATTGCCTACACTCTGGCCAATAGGAGCGTCCATTCGGGTAAGCACTGCCCCTGTGTTCACACCCAGCCTGTTGCCTGCAGTGACCTATCGGCACATGGACACCATGATTGTGACATTCAGAGTTGAATTGAGTGCCTTTTAAATGCCAATTCAAATCCTGAACTGCTTTGAATTTGAGTTGAGTTTGCAAACAAGATGCAGAATTGCAATTTGAATTGAAACACAAGGAAGTAGAAATACAATAGCTTAAAGCATTGTTTGAAAGTTTTGAAAAAGGCATAAGTCTTAAAGTTTGAAGATTTATAGGCCCTACATACAGAGAGAACTAGAGAGACAGATACATATGTTTGAAAAGGTGTATATTAGTGAATATATTTCAATATATTTAAGAAATGAACTTGTATAAATTCTTTGAATGGACCTTTGTAACATTTCCAGGGTTCTCAGAAGCGCATATATAGTGGTCAATAAAAACTACAACAAATATACTTTTTGCGTTCCCATTTGCACCAATTGCAAAAGCAAAAAATCCATGATAGCATTTCGTAATACGGAGGAAAAATTATGTCAATGCTTTTGTGTTTTCATAGAAAAAATATATACATGTACATTTATAGCACTATACTTTACAGAACCCCTGAAGGGACATGGTGATAAAATAATATGAGATAGAAGGGAAAAAAATGTCAATGCTTTTGCATTCCCCTAAGAAACTTTGCATTTGCAAAGAAATCAAAAGTTTTGCGAGCGAATGCAAAGTTTCTCGGGGGACATTTGTGAGAGAACACAAAAGCATTGACACATAATTTTGACATGTAAATGTGTGATTTCTGACTTAAAAAAATATTTTTTTCCCTCCTATCTCATATTATTTTATCACCATGTCCCTTCAGAGGTTCCTTAAAGTATAGTGCTATAAATGTACATGTGTATACAGTGGGGAGAACAAGTATTTGATACACTGCTGATTTTGCAGGTTTTCCTACTTACAAAGCATGTAGAAGTCTGTAATTTTTATCATAGGTACACTTCAACTGTGAGAGACGGAATCTAAAACAAAAATCCAGAAAATCACATTGTATGATTTTTAAATAATTAATTTGCATTTTATTGCATGACATAAGTATTTGATCACCTACCAACCAATAAGAATTCCGGCTCTCACAGACCTGTTAGTTTTTCTTAAAGAAGCCCTCCTTTTCTCCACTCATTACCTGTATTAACTGCACCTGTTTGAACTTGTTACCTGTATAAAAGACACCTGTCCACACACTCAATCAAACAGACTCCAACCTCTCCACAATGGCCAAGACCAGAGAGCTGTGTAAGGACATCAGGGATAAAATTGTAGACCTGCACAAGGCTGGGATGGGCTACAGGACAATAGGCAAGCAGCTTGGTGAGAAGGCAACAACTATTGGCGCAATTATTAGAAAATGGAAGAAGTTCAAGATGACGTTCAATCTCCCTCGGTCTGGGGCACCATGCAAGATCTCACCTTGTGGGGCATCTATGATTATGAGGAAGGTGAGGGATCAGCCCAAAACTACACGGCAGGACCTGGTCAATGACCTGAAGAGAGCTGGGACCACAGTCTCAAAGAAAACCATTAGTAACACACTACGCCGTCATGGATTAAAATCCTGCAGCGCACGCAAGGTCCCCCGCTCAAGCCAGCGCATGTCCAGGCCCGTCTGAAGTTTGCCAATGACCATCTGGATGATCCAGAGGAGGAATGGGAGAAAGTCATGTGGTCTGATGAGACAAAAATAGAGCTTTTTGGTCTAAACTCCACTCGCCGTGTTTGGCGGAAGAAGGATGAGTACAACCCCAAGAACACCATCCCAACCGTGAAGCATGGAGGTGGAAACATCATTCTTTGGGGATGCTTTTCTGCAAAGGGGACAGGACGACTGCACCGTATTGAGGGGAGGATGGATGGGGCCATGTATCACGAGATCTTGGCCAACAACCTCCTTCCCTCAGTAAGAGCATTGAAGATGGGTCGTGGCTGGGTCTTCCAGCATGACAACGACCCGAAACACACAGCCAGGGCAACTAAGGAGTGGCTCCGTAAGAAGCATCTCAAGGTCCTGGAGTGGCCTAGCCAGTCTCCAGACCTGAACCCAATAGAAAATCTTTGGAGGGAGCTGAAAGTCCGTATTGCCCAGCGACAGCTCCGAAACCTGAAGGATCTGGAGAAGGTCTGTATGGAGGAGTGGGCCAAAATCCCTGCTGCAGTGTGTGCAAACCTGGTCAAGAACTACAGGAAACGTATGATCTCTGTAATTGCAAACAAAGGTTTCTGTACCAAATATTAAGTTCTGCTTTTCTGATGTATCAAATACTTACGTCATGCAATAAAATGGAAATTAATTACTTAAAAATCATACAATGTGATTTTCTGGATTTTTGTTTTAGATTCCGTCACTCACAGTTGAAGAGTACCTATGATAAAAATTACAGACTTCTACATGCTTTGTAAGTGGGCAAACCTGCAAAATCGGCAGTGTATCAAATACTTGTTCTCCCCACTGTATATATATTTTTAATGAAAATATGAAAAACTAGATTTACAATGTTAATAACTGTGGAAATCATTACAGTCTGTGAAAAGGATCTGTCATTCCAATTCAACTTCCTGCGTGTTGTGAGTAATTCAATTTAAATTCATATTCATGAATTCTTTAAATCTTAATTTTGCTCATGCCTGATGGATATAAAAGCATCATATTTTGAATCAAGTGAATTTTGTATGCAACTTCCAAAAAATAAATAAATAAATGGCATGATTATTGTAAAAAATGCAAATCAGAAATCACCTTTTCTCTCTGGTCTTTTCTTGTGACCACGTGGGCCAGGACTGCTACTGGAGCCCCTTCAAAACAACTATATGCAAGATGCCAAACGGTAAAAGCTCTCTTACCAGGGACTGAGCAAGATCACGAGCACTGTCCAGATCTTTATACAGAGCAGCCCTGCCAAACTTCACATCTAACACAAGAGCATTTAGACCCTCTGCGCCTTTTTTAGAAATGATGGAGCCTGTACAGAACATGGACAAAATAATCAGGAGAAGTACGGTTAACACTGTGATGAGAAGTTGTCCAGGATAATCTTACTAGTGATAAGAGGAAGACAATCAACAGTTGATGTGGCGTCTCTGGTGGTGTAGAGAACACGATCTGCTGGCACCAGACTCTCTGTCTGTCCCACAATGCAACAGCCCACATCCCTTATGATCTGGTTCACCTAGAAGTATAATATAATAAAGCATTTTAATCCTTTTTTTTTTGTGAAAATGTTGTACCATTTGGCAGTTCAATCAAATAATGAGTCATGAAAAAATAAAATCGATATTGATCTGGTTTATTTGTCACTCTGGACCTGGATATTTTATGAATACAGAAATTCTGCATACTGTGATGCTCCATAGACTTATGTAGCCCTGCCCCTTTTCAGCGCTGCGCTCGTTGTGTTCTGTCTTCCGGTTTGTATTTCCACAGCATGAAGGGAAGATCTTACGAATATATGAATGAACCGCTCGTTTTAAACTCTTTCCGGTCTTCTGACATTTGTTATGACATCCGCTTCAAACATAACAATGCTCATGATAACTTTCCTTAACTCTCCAATAAGTCAATCCTTCACCAGAGCTACCGCAAATATACAGAGCTACCGCAAAAACAGAAGTTCAAACACAATATTTTAAAAGATGGCTGTACACTTGTTTCTCATATGGTCTATACAACAGGAATATTGAAGTAAGAGTACCATTGTAGTATTATTGAGTTCTGACTTCCACCTATTATTTGATACTAATTTTTATTATTTTAATAATAGAACCTGAGGATTGTATTTACAATGTAACAGTTAACAGGCCAAAATTGATTGCTTGATTTTTGTCACGGCTATTCAAAAACCAGTTGACAATCAGTTCAGGTGTAAACAAATCCCCCGTTTCCACATTACCTGTTGAACTGATTGGTTGACATTAAACCCGGGGATAGACTCCAGCTTGTCCAGGGTGCCACCTGTATGTGCCAGTCCTCGGCCACTTATCATGGGCACCTAGAAAGAAAAAAAAACCCATGTCTAAAGTAACTAAGGTTAGTTGCATTCATTTTAAAATAAATTCACGGTGGAGGTGGCATATGTAACTGAGATGAAAATGCGCCCTATAAATAGTGCAGAGTCTTCAATATTTAGTAATAGTTTTGTTAGAATTTGAATTCCCAAAAAATATTTAGCCGACAGCTATTTCACTGCATTGGAATTTAAGATCACACAACTTGAAATAAAGTTTTGTTTTTCAATAAGCCTATGTTATTAATTTTACACCTTTTTTCGTAAAATTACTCTAAAGATTATTACGTTTTTATATGTTGTCGAATATGGTTTGTGACTGACAAATAAATATAATTCACGTGATTACGGTAGTTGAGGCGCAGCATGTCTCAGAACTCATCTGACACTTATGCATGTTCAGATATCGTTGAAAAACTGTATCAGCATTAGCCCACTCCTGAGCGCCAAACTACATGAGTAGCATAAGATGCAGGTTTTTGTGCTGCCGTGTAGTGAAACGTTTTTAACATTTATTTAATTATAGGTTCTGAGCGTTCTCATTTAACTCTGCCCTCATTCATTTGTATGTTCATCAGTAAGTGTTGTTTGGGCTGCTGCAACCCATTATAAAATATGTTTCAGTGGCTATAGGCGATTGGGCGATGCATTTCCCATACCTTACAGCCACATGCAGCCAGAGCAGGAGCGAGTGGAAGACTGACTTTGTCTCCAACCCCACCGGTTGAGTGTTTGTCTACCACAAGCCATTCCTCTGGCCATTTTAACGTTTCCCCAGAGTTCATCATCTCTCTCGTCAATGCCAGAGTCTCTTCATCAGTCATGTTCTTCTGCCATATGGCCATTAGCATTGCACCTGTGCCGTTGGAACACAATTGTTTTTGTAAAATCCCACCCAAAAGTTTTCTTTGCTTGTGTCTTAACTGTACACACTGAATTTATGTGATCATGGTCTTACCTATTTGACTCTCCTGGAAGGCTCCTGATATGACTCCTTGCACAAAGGTGCGTATCTCTGCCGGGCTGAGTTGTCCACCATCTCGTTTCAGCTTTATAAGCTCAGGGAAACTAATTGTGTTGTCATTTGATGACATCTTTACATCAGATTATATGTCTTCTCCAGCCAAGAGCATAAAACAGGAACTTTGTCCGGAGGAAATATTTCGTAAAGGGTTAGATTTTACTCTGGTTGTGCTACAGTTGATTTCATTTTATAATGACACCTGTCCAGCTCATAAAATATTGCAGTTTATTGAAGTTATCTGTATATGGGTGGGCCCACTTTGAATTGTGGGCGAAAGAGTAACCCTTGACCCTTGAACCCTTGCTGCATGCATATTGACAAACGCGGAAGCACAGAGGATAGAGCAAAACAAAACACCGGTCATGAATTAGAGTCTAAAATGAGAATTTTTAAAGTGGCGGAGGATTTTAATATATAAGAGAAGAGGGCCTTGAGTTTGTTGCCCAGCCCTATCCGCGAGAGGCGTCAAAGCTTGCGATGCTCCTGTACATCGCGTCAGGGGTTACTCTTTTGCCGTAAGTCGACTTGTGTACGCCGGAAGCTAGTTATTTTAGTCTATAAAGTTTTAAATATGGATATTTTTCTTACACAAACGCATCACTTCGCTTCAGATGGCCTTTATTAACCCCCCGGATGGAGCACTTTTATAATGGATACATGCATTTTTATGGACTTCAAAACAGAAACAACCATTCACTGCCATTATAAAGCTTGGAAGAGCTTGTTTTTTAATATAACTCCAATTGTATTCGTCTGAAAGAAGAATGTCATATACACCTAGGATGACTTGAGGGTGAGTAAATCATGGGCTAATTTTCATTTTTGGGTGAACTAACCCTTTAAGCAACAGCTAGCCTATCGATGGAACGGCAATGGCGATCGGAAGTAAACTGTTAACTGCCGTAGCCAAAGAAGGCAAAAATCACAAAGCAGCAATAAAGAGGACGGCGCAATGGATTATTTAATCATTTAGCAAAATACAAAAAAAAAATTTTTAAAGTCATATAAAAAGCAAGAAAATGGTTGCTTTTGTTATTAAATTATATACAGATACAATCAAAATGCCACATAACTATAAAATATAAAATGTACTTATCTAATCTGTCACGAATTAGCGACTACGGCAAATCAGCTATTCTCCCATAGTAGAAGGCTGCTATGTAGTAGAACGTCATGAAGTAGCAGTTAAAGTCGCGCATGCGCAATAGCAACACCAGAACGCCATTGCCGTTCCACCAGCAGCTGTTGCTTAAAGTCCTTATCACAGAAGCACATGCAAAGGTAAATACAAACATTTATAGTGTACCGTTATAGTTAAACGATTCTAAACATGAATTAATATTGTTGCTGTAATGCAGAAACCTCATATCTCCAAATTTCGTATTTTTTATTTATTTGTTTTTTTTTTCCATAAATTACTATTGGTCACCCTTTAAGTCTCTATGGGTTTTGAAATATTTAACCAATGAAAAGTATTAAAAAGAGTGTGTGACTAAACCTTGTAACTCCATTGGCTCTTCAAACTGTCAGTCAAACCTCATAACTCCGCCCTGCTTATATCATGAATGAAGTGCCATACAGTTTGTTAATGACGGGGCAAAGTATATGCATCTCTGACAATTTGCTGGTCAAAAACCTCATAACTCAATTTGAGCTTATAGTGACAGGTGCAAGTGTCTGACCATATATAAATTAATTCATTCATGTAGGTTATTTCTTATTTACTGTTTTGTAACATTGAACTTGAAACTGTGCTGCATTTCTTCCCCTGATAATTATAATTTGGCATGCAGTTTTGAACATTTCTAGCCTCGCCCCTGTTTACACAGTATAAAGATCTAAATTTCAAAGTATAGGTCTTCACTATATATTTAATAATTAAAGTTGAATAATTATAAAAACTTTTTTAACACTCACTCATACTTTTTTGCTGAAATTATTATTATTTTTTTTTTGATAATTTTTTTTTTATCATTATTTAAAAAATGATAAAACATTCATGGAAATAATAGTATTTACAGAAATGAATGTACTGTAAGTGAGATTAGGGGAGTAGGGACCTCGGCCAATCACAGTGCACTGCAGTCTAGTACACAACACTGCAAACAGAACATTGTAAATAACGAAAACCGCTTTTCAAGACTGAAAGTGAAAGTGAATGGGCGACATTTGCAATTTCTGATAAATTTAGGCTACCTAAACAACAAATCGTTTTATTTTAATGTTCAGGATTTAAAAAAAAAAAAAAAAACTATTTACTCAGACATCATAGAAAAGTGTAATATATCATAAGTCTATTTTATATTCAAGCTCATCATCTGGTTGCACAGATAAACGTGGATAAATAAAAAACAAACACTTACCGTCTTACTGCAGAGTAAATAGCAGTGGAATCACTGTAGTCTCTCAAGTAATGTGTCAGTGACACATTAACCAGCCTCTTTTATATATCAGTCAGTGTCACGAACCTACATGTTGGCCTAGTGTGGAGCCCTTGCGATCATCGTGCGCGACGCCCAGTGAGATGGTGGACGTGTCATGGGCATGGGTCATGACGCGTCATCGATTGGCATGGCAGGCATATGCCAGGACGTTTTTTTTATTTGATTTTATTTTAAAACACATTTTAACCACTAAAAGCGTGTTAAAATAAAATTAACATCTGTATTTATATACAAAGTATTAACATCTGTATTTATATACAAAGTATTAACATCTGTATTTATATAGAAACAGATAACAATTTTTGGTTCCCAGAACGTTCTGGGAACGTTAGTTTCTGGTAATGGAAGACGGATGAATGGACGTCAATAATCAGTAGCGTGCTACAAACCATGTCTTGTTTTGAACTTGTTTAATCAATAGAAATAATCCCAGCACATAAACCTTCATATGAAATAAGATTGAATTTATGCATTAATATGTAAGATTTAGTAACTTGTATCACTGACACTGTACCACAACCAGGTTTTACGTTTAAGTGCCAAATAACAATGGCTTCAAAACAATATGGGGTTTTAAATATGAATTTTATTCACAGAGATTAAAAAATGAATAGCGATTACTCTAACTGTGATAACCTTACATCCATTTCTTACCACTAAATTAACGGGACGTAGCCTAGGCCTACTTCTCTCTTTTGGTCAGTAAACAAAAACTTATCGGTTAACATCATGTTGTCTTTAATTACGTGTCAAATCTCTCTGAAATCACACTATTTTCACTCTTATATTTATTAATTATAACTTCAATAAAGACATAGATAAACTAATGTTAGCCAGTCAGTAAAAACGAAATGACCGTTAATTTTTAAATTACGCAAGTGCGCGTCTTTCTGTGGAAGACAGAAGAAAGCGCGTGCTGGAGAAGCGCGTGCACATCAGAGGGGCGCAGTAATTAAATATACAAAAAAAAAAAAAAAAAACTAAAAATAACCTTGCAGGGAACGTTCTGGGAAGGTTCTCTTTATAAAATAAAACCCAAAAATAACCTTGCAGGGAACGTTCTGGGAAGGTTCTCTTTATAAAATAAAACCCCAAAATAACCTTGCAGGGAACGTTCTGGGAAGGTTCTCTTTATTAAATAAAACCCAAAAATAACCTGCAGGGAACGTTCTGGGAAGGTTCTCTTTATAAAATAAAACCCAAAAATAACCTTGCAGGGAACGTTCTGGGAAGGTTCTCTTTATAAAATAAAACCCCAAAATAACCCTGCAGGGAACGTTCTGGGAAGGTTCTCTTTATAAAATAAAACCCAAAAATAACCTTGCAGGGAACGTTCTGGGAAGGTTCTCTTTATAAAATAAAACCCCAAAATAACCTGCAGGGAACGTTCTGGGAAGGTTCTCTTTATAAAATAAAACCCAAAAATAACCTGCAGGGAACGTTCTGGGAAGGTTCTCTTTATAAAATAAAACCCAAAAATAACCTGCAGGGAACGTTCTGGGAAGGTTCTCTTTATAAAATAAAACCCAAAAATAACATGCAGGGAACGTTCTGGGAACGTTCTCTTTAGGTTACAAAAACACAACCAATAGAGATTTGGTTCTTATTTGGTTCCCCCAAAAAATAACCAAACGGGAACCATATAGGAACGTTAGGGGAACGTTCTGTATTTATTAAGTGATAAGTGAAAGTGAACTCGCGCTCCCGTTCCTTAAAAATTACAGCGCGCATGACGTTACGCAAAGATGAACATAAATGGAAAGAGGCTGTAAGAAAGTAATAATGCAGATGGAGAAAAATTACGTTACAAATTGTGTATTTAACAAACAGAATTAATAAAATATTGGTGAGCATTCCTTTAACAGACAGAGAAAGAGCCGATGGAGAGTTTTTTTATGTTTGCTGTTTCTTTATTATTACTGCCTTCTGGAATGTAATGTCTTCTTTAAAATAGGAAGGATAATTGTTTTTAATTATGACATTTTATTAATGGAGAGAGATTTTTTTGAATGATTTCTTTGTTTGCATTAATGCAATATCAATAGACATTGAGGGGAACACACGTCACTTTGATATTCTTGATGCTGCTCTGTTGCACTGTACTGATCTGCATGTTGTTAGGATGACAAAAAATGTGCTTCAGTGGTGCAAGAGTTCAAGGTATGGGCTAGTTACACATAATAAAACATAATAAATGTCAACTATTTTGCGATAGAAAGGTTAAACGACCGACAGCAATCCAGTGATCTACTCGACTTTTTGCCATTTTGATTTTTAAATGAATAGGCCTATATAGCCTAATTTACGTGATTCTGATTCATGTAATTCGTTTGAACAAGAAACATTAACACACTGAAAAAAATAAGTAAAATTTACTTAATTTTTCTTTTGCACACATATTTTTAAAGTAAATTTCACATATGGAATTAAGTAAACTCTAAACTAAATTAACAAAGAAAATTAGTAATTTTAACTTAGCCAGTAAAAGGTTGAGTATTCTACTTAATTGAAGTTTCCTTTACTTTTTACTTAACCAATATAACTGAATTAAACCACACTTTTAAAGTGTATGCTTTACTTAGAAACATCTAAGTAAATAATATAGTATTGTATAGACACCATATCTACATAATAGTACACTCAGTACCCACCCGAACACACCTCACTCGCACTTGGTACACAATACACAGTGACGGTAACATTCGATTGACCGTTTTTGAGTATGAATGTGTCGTTTTGAGAACAAAATGAACTCCAAATGTCACAAAATGGCAAGTTACTAAACATAACAACAAAAGCAATAATAAAACAGTGTAAATAGAGCTGGAAAATATCAACGTTATTAATTATTCATGCCCCAGTGCATGATGGGAACATCAGTATCAGAAAAGTTGAGTAGTTGTACTTAATTTTATAATGTTGATATTTACGCTTTAATTTCTACTAACTTGAATTGAGTACTAATATAGAGTTTACTTAGAAATTAGCCTACATTTGTTCACCACAGAATCATTTTTATCAGTGCAGAGCTGCTTTCGGCATATTATTTGAGTGAATGTGTGCATATTTTAAAATAAAAAGTAGGCTTATTATTTGCAAATAGTTAAATGCATTACAATAAATATTTTATTCTTTGAAATCCCTTTAAATACAGGGCCACGGTCAATTCGTGATATTCGACAAATTTCGCGAGGCCCCCCTAAAGCGCGAGACCCTGCTTTTGTTTAATAATTAGGCTATACAATATCATATGTAATATAAATTATTGGTAACGCTTCATAAAAAAACGTTCATGAATGAGACTAACTGTTGGTATGATGAGCAATGTGTCTGTAATGATAACTAACTTTAATATAGCCTACTTTAATGTATCTTATATCTGTCATTCATATTTTAATATATGAGTCACTGATCTGCATTTTATGGAGCAGGGCTAGTTGTCTCATGGAAAAGTTGTCACAAGAGCCGTCAGTAACCAAAGGTTTTGAGTCAAAAGTCCAATTGCATAAATGCTTGTTTTCAGCACTGGTGGCCTCCAAATGGCTCAAAACTGCTAAATTAGAACTCTTTTGTGACGTCTATCCTCCCAACATAAATTCCACTATCATAATAGGCCTAGTAAATATGATGAATCATGTGTGTGGGTTTTTTGTAAGCAATTAAACATAATAAAATAATAAAACCACACCGTAAACAAGCCTAATATTATGTAATTTTTAAGCAAAAAGTTGAACTGAACTTTTTTAATAAAATGCAGGTTAGGAATGTTGTCACATGTTTTATGTGTTGTGATTTTATGCAGTTTATTAGCTACAATTTTTGTTGGCCCAAACAATTTTTTGTAGGTAAATATATATGTTTTTCTTTTTTACTTAGCAATTCAAACAAAGATTTCCCTTTTTAAAATTAATTTAATCAGGTTGCCATAGTGACAACATCTCCCATATAGTGCATCATTGAAAAATTAGCAAATTTAAAATAAATTATGCTTATGTTGTATGTAGATCAAGGGACTTTTTGCAGCTCATAAAGCATTTAATTAGGGCTGGGTAAAAAAAATACTGATTTCTCGATTTTAATCAATTGTCAATTTTATAAACCGATAAATCCCAAGAATTGATCATTTAGCCTAGTTTATTCTGTTTTTAATTGATGAAGAAACAGAACATTGTAGCTCCTCCCATGCAATAAACCGTAATAAGCTTTGTTACTTTTAACAAAGTCTCATATTTTAAATTCTGTCCATTTTAATACGAAATATAAACAATAAATATCGTTTTGGCGCTCTTTAATGTGGTGTGACAGCAAAGTCTCTTTAAGACAAGTCCTTTCACTCGGCGGCCATCTTTGGAACGCCTCTCGGGCATGCAAGTGCAGCTTCTATCTCTTTGAATGGGGAAACATCAAATGCTCCAAAATTGTTCACGATTAAATTTCATATTTGAAATCACCAATGAAATCTGACAACAACTGTCTCATAAATTTGGTTTCTAAACGCTCGAATCGTGACAAAAAAACCCTGCATTTTTCAGCCTGGACAAAGCTAATGCGCATGTGCAATCTTAAACGCAGTCTCACGACACTGCCTGTTTCTATAGCAACCGGAGCTTCTAACTGCAGCTGCATGGACACGATGACTTTACTAATCAACGATTGGCTCTTTCATTTAGAAGGCGGGACTTATTCGTCATTTGGGCGTTGCACTTTCTCCCATTCATAAGCAATCGGAGTGCACCTTCTTCCTGATCATTGTGAACTGATCATCTCTTCCGCTTTACTACCAGTTACAGCACGAAATAAAACGAATTACGAATTAACATCAGAAGGTATGTTGAAAGATATAGTAAAGGTAAAACTTACTGAAATCCATATCATGCCTCATGTAATTGCTTAATCAATGTTTTAACAGTGAAAGATGTCAATAAAACTTGTAAACCTGTTAAATTTACCTCAGAAAAGCCATTCAATGACCATAAACTCGTTAGTCAGCTAGAAAAATGAACTCCAGAGAGTTTTTTTCATTTGAATGAAAAAGAGCATATTCATTTTTTTTACTGTTCTTCGAAATTTAATGTATGTTTGAATAAATCCGTCGTTTTTATGACCACCATTTAAATGTTTATATTTCAAAAAAAGGAATTGGAGTAGAAACATAATTATGATATTATAAAGTTAGTATTATAACTTGATTATTATAAAAACTGCCTTGTGCGTAATTTGTTTATATACAAATCCATTTGTAATGTAGTACCAACTGACTCGCTGTGTAGTTTACAGCATTAGTTGAGAGATATTTTTTTCCTTAAGAACATTTGCCATGTACTGTACCTGATACTGTATATATCCAAAATTATTGATATTGAATTGAAATCAAATCGAATCGTGAAATTTGTGTCAATACCCAGCCCTACATATAATCATTTAAGATATGCAAGCTGGACTGTCGCTCAATATAATAGATTACATTTTTCCATGTAGTTCTATAATTTTGTATATTTACTCTGATTTCTCAATTACGTAATGTTTTAACCTTGGCTGTCTCTGGCATATTGGATTTAATGTACTCTCAGCAATTGGGTTGTATTTAAAGCCTATGAGCACTATTACAGAAACTGGCATTTTCTTTTATCTCTTGATTAGTATTCAACAAAGCAAGTGTTTAGAAAAATTAATTCGTAGAAATTTGACCTCTGTTAGGCAAATTCTCTACTTACATTCAATTTGGTTCACAAAAATAAATAAATAAAAAAACAAACTAAAAAAATGTGAGGAATAAATCTAAAAATTTATAGAGGAATAAATCCAACCCTCTTCTTTTTCTCCACAGAAGGATGATGTAATATTCGATTAATCCCCACAGCCTGAGAGATGATCTTTAATAACAGACAAGTCAAATTATATTTTTGTGTACATTTTCTCATTTTAAAGCAAACATGTCCAAAAGCTTCATCCTCAAATCACGTCATCCAACAAAGAATACAAAAAAAGAAGTCAACAATAGAAGAGAGAGCTCCTAAAAGTAGTAAACTAAAAGAACATGGCTGCAGTAATTAATTACATAATTGTCTTTGAGAGTGTAAATGAGTGAGGATCGGAAGAGAGGGAGAAGGACAGGGACAGATGAGGGAAGTACAGTAATATTTTATGCAGATGGCTTATAAACAGTAGCACCCACATCTTTGTGCAAATTGACCAACCGGAGGAGAGACAAGTGTGAGGATTTTTCTCCTCTGTTGGCAGAGTTGAACTGTTAGGTAAATGTGTAAACCACAGCAATGCCTACTGTTCCAGCTTACAAAACACAACAAACCAGTCAAGCTAGTTACCAGATAATTTTGACACAATATAATCTTAACATTTGCTTGATTAATATGACAATCTTGGGGATTAAGGAAAAATAATTCTATATTCACAGTAGATATGCTTGTAGTCAGATTACTTTTAGTAATTTGGTCGCACTATAAAACTTTTACTAGAAACAAAAATGTGTGTTTACATACATGGGGTCATTAGGGTCAGGGCCACACTGCTGTTTGAGGCCCGTAAGCATAAGATTTGCATGTGCCACGTTATTACTTTAAGTTGTAGATTTTCCTATAACTGGGGATCAGACAAATTAGCAGTCTGCATTAAAACACTGATTTTTAAAACACTGTTTAATTCATTTGTGTTAAAAGCCCTTAGGTAGCATATTTTGCTCATATTGTTCTATACTGAAAGAGTTGATAAGAATTAAATCCCAAATGAATTCCACAATACTGTACGTAACCAAAGAAACGTTGTAACGTCTTAAATTCACAAATTGATCAGCATGAAATGATCAACTGATTATTATTAGTTATCATATACAAAAGGTAACAAATAAATGTATACCTAAATCCCCTGGTATTTCAAATCCTCTGTTTAAACAAAACAGTTATTCTACATACAGTCTTACCGAGCATTTATTCATAATAGACAAAAAAAGGTCTGTCCGTAATTATGATATTCTTAAATAACTGACCATTAACTAGTCCAAAGATTATGTTTATAACTCACAAATCACAAGTTATACCATGGGGGGAAAAGAGTAACTGTGTTCGTGTTAGGGTATTGGTTGATAATTGACAAATAAAATAACAAATATAAAGTAAGACCAAATATGACACAATCTCACAGGGTATAAGACAAGTATATCTCACCTTATTCTCATACATTCTTCTTTTTTGAATATATATATATATATAACTCCATATATATCATATACATATAAAATTGAATGTACTGATTGAAAATATCTATCTTTAACAAATTTTAGATGGCGGCAGTATTACCTCAAGGCCACACTTGTATTGTATTGGGAGAAGTTTTTTTAGCTCCTGGTTTAGGGCAGATTGTCAGATCCTTTCTTACTTGGACATGTTGCGTTCACATGCCAAGTCCAGTTGCTGCAATGCATCTTACAATCACCATTAACATGGCTATCTACTGTCGAGTTCCAAGATGGTCTGTGAACAGACTAAATTCCCGGGCACTTGGAAGCATTGGCATTGTTTACAGGAGAGGTTTAAACTCTTCTCTTTTCTTTTATACCCAAGTTGACACTGCTTTCTAAAATTCAGAAGTCTCTCTCCTGGAACTAGGAAATGCACACAATTCCATACGGTGAAGATATTCCTAAACTTCCTCTGTTAATGTGAGAGCATTCTGTAGCGTTTGCCATGCGTTAAACATGGCACGTGAAAGAAATGGCTGTTTGCTGGCTATATCATTTGTTATTGTGCAGAAGACCCATTAAAAGACGGCCAGTTCGACCTGTAGCTGAAAATAATAGATATTGCGCAGTAGGTCCACACTCCTGTCCAGCATGATTTTTTTATTCTTAGTAGGCGGCAAACTAGTGAAGAAACATGGTGGGTGCTTGGGTAAAATCTATATTATGTAAGGGCTGTGCAATGCTAAAAAAAGTGGGTTGGAATCTATGGTGTTAGACTTCGGGAGAAGTTAAATTTGTATTAGTAAAAATTAAATTATTTTGTCATGGAACTATATCCTGCATTTTGACTCTCCTCAACTATCTAGCAACTGCTTCAGTGCACGCTCAATGTTCATTCGGTGTCCCACTCGCGTCACCCCTAATTCAGCCAGATCGTCCTTGGTCAGGGCAGGAAGGTGGGCGCCTTCAATCTCGTGCTCCAAAAATCGGGCACGATGTTCACCTAATCCCACGCTCTCTAGCCACTCTCCCACATCATACTTACTCCACAGTGCTAGGGGGCGCTGTCTGAATGGTCGCAGGGCCAGGAGAGGGGCTCCCAGTACCGGTGAGGGGCAGGGGGAGGCGCATGGCGATGGGGATGGAGAACGGCTGCGGGCTCGAGCGCTGGCGCTCCTCATGACGAAACGCACCTCCTTGGGCTCCTGGGGCAAACTTAGGCTAGAAGACTTGAGGATAGTGTGATGGTGGTGGTGAGGGCCGAATGTACGAACAGGCCCCAATGGTTCACTCCGTTCAGGGGTGGCTCCAGGGCTTGGAGTCCTACGGGTCACTGGGTATCGGCTGCCAGGCCGGATTGTGAAGGTGGTGCCATAGCTCCTCTGAGAGATGGTGTGAAGCTCCCCTAAACTACTAAAGAGTCTAAGAAAGAGAGAGTGAAAAAATAAAGACAAATAAGAGAGAGGAAGATGTAGCAGAAGCAAAAAAGTAAACAAAGGAAGAGTCTTAATTGCAGTACTTTAGGGAAACTACTGGGATGCTAATGTGAGAGAAAAGGAAAGTGGATCCAATGCTGTAAGCATTTGGGGTTTGTGAAAATTTAAATAGTGCAGAGCATGCAGTGAGAACTTAATGCAATAAAATGACAGTTAGAGCAGTTAATATAAAACTGGAGTCCTCAGAAAGGGTATAAAGAATTGGTGCATTAGCATATCACAGTATTTCCACCACAGCATGCTTTTGGTATTCATTTTGTAAGCATCCAAAACTTGCTGCAATCAACTTACCACAACCAGTGCAGCAATATAAACTAAATGTAGATTTAACATTAGTTTCATTTACTTTTTATTAAAAAGCAATTTGATTGCCCCACAGTGGTACACTGAAAATTCCAGTTTCGTTGCGCAAAGACAGACAGAAGCTGAAATGCCTCAGTTACTGCATAATGAACTACCATAAGCCTTTAAGACAAGCCTACAGTAGCATTTGCAGCTTGATTAACGGCTGCAGTAAGGGGTTTAGTGAAAGTTAGTTAGACAAGGAGTTGTTTTTACCCACAGAGCTAAAAACCTACGATTTACTCTCTCCTCCAATCTCCTCACATCTGCAAGGACATACAGACACACACACACACACGTGTGTTATGGATAGGCAGTCTAACCAGGTGTGTGGCTAAGGGTGTCAAAAGTCAAGTGGGTGTATTGCTAAATGATATTGAAAGTTGTGCTGTGTTTCATGCAGGTGTGCAAAATGTGCTGCTGTTGTTAAGTTGGTAAAAATTTGAACAAATCTTTCCTACCTGGCACCTCCCACAGGTGATCTCCTGCCAGGGTCAAGTGGTGCTCCCATTGGTGGCTCCTCTCCCAGTGAATGAGAGTCTTTGCTTAGCAACTCTGCTCCCATAGCAGCAGGCCGACTTTCATCAGACCCACTCATCTGGGCCCGGGGCTCCTCCCCCCAGAGTTTGGAGCGTCTTTGGAATAGGTAGCGTGGACGGCTGGGGCCTGTGCTGGGTGGGTGTGGAAGCAGCTCACTGTCTGATGACTGTTTAAGCAGTGGGTCCCTGAGATGGGCGGGGCGACCACGCCCCACCCCACAACGTGGTTTGCTTGCATGAGCGGAGTCTGTGCTCTCTGAAGACAAAGTGGACATGCTGGAGACTGTGGAAACAGTACTGGTGGTCTCCATATGTGGGTCTTCAACCCCAGAGTCTGCCGTCGAATCGCTTGCTTTCCCAGAGGAGGTCTTGGCAATGGATGGCCGTGATCCGCTAGGTGAAATGCTTAGAGTGGCTTTGGGTGTTTCTTTAATTAGAAGGCCATTAGCAAAGGGTTGAGGGGGTGGCACAAGGCCTATCTTCCGAAGCTCCTCTCGGGTTTCCTCGTCGCTAGATGAGAGCAACGCAGGGGGAAGTGTTACCGTGTATGGCTCTGCTTCCTCCTCTGAGCTCATAGTCAGACTCCGAGCAGTCAGATTGGAGAGGGTAGGGGCAGGGGAAGGTAGAGTGGGTGGGACTGCCGGTGGGGTATGTTCTGTATCCATCAGCGCAGGTTGGACACCTTGCCCGCTGGGTGCAGCAAGTGCCTCTTCCAGGCTTCGTCCAGAACCAGGGCTACCACTAGTCACTTGGCTTGCTGTTTCTGTGATGCTGACCGGTTCGTCTCTCCAGGAATTAGATGGAGGAGCCTCGAGAGGAGCAGGTGGCGTCGCTCCTCCTTCTGTCTCGGGCCTTTCTACTGCTCGACCTTGAGTTGGCGAAGGTGTAGGGGAAGGTGTAGGAGTGGGTGTATTCCGGCCACTAAGGGCACGTTCTCGTGCAGCCAGTGCAAGCGCTAAAGGTGAGGAAGGATCCAGTGGTCGACCTGTTAGAGGGTGTATAAAAGTGGTGCCCCCTGGTGGTGGGCCAGGGGAGAGCATTGGTGCCGGTGGAGGCAACTCAGCCAACTCATCCACTGAGTGGGACTGAGAAAGCAATGGGGTTGTCTGCGGCTCTGTCGCGCCTCCTTCTACAGATAGGAAAACGCTGGGTCTGCGTCGGGCCCCAGGAGGTGTGATCCTAGCTCGCTCAGAGAGAACCTGCTGTTGGAATTGCTCCGCTCGGCTGCTGTGGGGAATCCGTGACCCTCCCAAAGGAGAAGGGTCTCTACTAGTCTGAGCAGCAGCTCCCTCCTCAACTGGGCCTTGTTTGACTAGCGGGCTCTTTCTACGCTGGGGCTTGGTAGGAGTATAGACAGCACTTAGACGACCTACGTTAGCATACGGATTTTCTACAGGTGGTCCACGCCTACGACCACGTTCAGGAGGAACCGCTCCAGAGGTAGGCGTTTGTGGTCTTGCAATAGGGGCAGGCTCCACTGGCAAATGGGAGGTGTCCTGAAGAATGATCATGGAGCGTGTTTTTCGCTGGCGGTCTGTCGTGACTGGGCCATGGAGTTTGGGCTCCGCCCCCGGGCGGAAGCTTGAACGACTCTGATTGGCAGCGCGAGAAGGGGGTGGAGGTGGAAGAAAGGATGGAGGTGGGCCTGAATCGAGAAAGTAGGTAGTTGGAGGTGGTGGAGGAGCTGTCTGTGGAGGTGGTGGAATACTATCTTGTCTAAAGCTGTCGGTCATTGAGGAGCTTCTCGGAAAGCGATGCTCTCCAATCAGGGCCGCAATTCTCTCATCTTCAGGAGCACCTATAAAACAATTCTCGGTGAGACTGTGGCTGTATTGTTTTGAACAAAGATCAAAACTCTGGTGATCATTATATTTAAATAGCTCTTTTTATGTTGGTGTATCATTTAAAAATTTATAAGATTGTTTGTATTTGTGAATATGCATGCCAAATGACGCATTACCAAATGACTTGGTTCTTGACATTCCCCGAGGCAGCTGCATGTGACTTTTGTCCACAGCCAAGGATACTCCTGCACTTAAACCCTGCCTCTCTAACAGAGACTACACACAAAAACAAAAACAATAGATAGTCAAATATTGGCCAGAATTCAGTTACTGTCAGAACAACAAACAAATCACAGTTTCTGATTAATCAGCTATCAAAGAAAATGCCATCACTGCAAATTAAATTTTTTCTAACCTAAAGACAATATGCATTATAAGCAAAAACTGATCGGCAGCCAAATCTTTACTCACACAATTTGGCTACTGTACTACAGTGGTGATGTGCACCATCTGTTGCATACGATGCATAGTATGTCAGAAATTACCTGTTGCTATATACAGTGGGGAGAACAAGTATTTGATACACTGCCAATTTTGCAGGTTTGCCCACTTACAAAGCATGTAGAGGTCTGTAATTTTTATCATAGGTACTCTTCAACTGTGAGTGACGGAATCTAAAACAAAAATCCAGAAAATCACATTGTATGATTTTTAAGTAATTAATTTGCATTTTATTGCATGACATAAGTATTTGATACATCAGAAAAGCAGAACTTAATATTTGGTACAGAAACCTTTGTTTGCAATTACAGAGATCATACGTTTCCTGTAGTTCTTGACCAGGTTTGCACACACTGCAGCAGGGATTTTGGCCCACTCCTCCATACAGACCTTCTCCAGATCCTTCAGGTTTCGGGGCTGTCGCTGGGCAATACGGACTTTCAGCTCCCTCCAAAGATTTTCTATTGGGTTCAGGTCTGGAGACTGGCTAGGCCACTCCAGGACCTTGAGATGCTTCTTACGGAGCCACTCCTTAGTTGCCCTGGCTGTGTGTTTCAGGTCGTTGTCATGCTGGAAGACCCAGCCACGACCCATCTTCAATGCTCTTACTGAGGGAAGGAGGTTGTTGGCCAAGATCTCGAGATACATGGCCCCATCCATCCTCCCCTCAATACGGTGCAGTCATCCTGTCCTTTGCAGAAAAGCATCCCCAAAGAATGATGTTTCCACCTCCATGCTTCACGGTTGGGATGGTGTTCTTGGGGTTGTACTCATCCTTCTTCTTCCTCCAAACACGGCGAGCGGAGTTTAGACCAAAAAGCTCTATTTTTGTCTCATCAGACCACATGACCTTCTCCCATTCCTCCTCTGGATCATCCAGATGGTCATTGGCAAACTTCAGACGGGCCTGGACATGCGCTGGCTTGAGCAGGGGGACCTTGCGTGCACTGCAGTAGTTTAATCCATGACGGCGTAGTGTGTTACTAATGGTTTTCTTTGAGACTGTGGTCCCAGCTCTCTTCAGGTCATTGACCAGGTCCTGCCGTGTAGTTCTGGGCTGATCCCTCACCTTCCTCATGATCATTGATGCCCCACGAGGTGAGATCTTGCATGGTGCCCCAGACCGAGGGAGATTGACCGTCATCTTGAACTTCTTCCATTTTCGAATAATTGCGCCAACAGGTGTTGCCTTCTCACCAAGCTGCTTGCCTATTGTCCTGTATCCCATCCCAGCCTTGTGCAGGTCTACAATTTTATCCCTGATGTCCTTACACAGCTCTCTGGTCTTGGCCATTGTGGAGAGGTTGGAGTCTGTTTGATTGAGTGTGTGGACAGGTGCAGTTAATACAGGTAATGAGTGGAGAACAGGAGGGCTTCTTAAAGAAAAACTAACAGGTCTGTGAGAGCCGGAATTCTTACTGGTTGGTAGGTGATCAAATACTTATGTTATGCAATAAAATGCAAATTAATTATTTAAAAATCATACAATGTGATTTTCTGGATTTTTGTTTTAGATTCCGTCTCTCACAGTTAAAGTGTACCTATGATAAAAATTACAGACCTCTACATGATTTGTAAGTAGGAAAACCTGCAAAATCAGCAGTGTATAAAATACTTGTTCTTCCCACTGTATAACAAGGGCTCTTGTTCCGTATATTAAGGGTTTTGTTTTGTTTTATAGAATATTGTATATAAATAAGTCTTTTAAAGACCCCCTGTGGAGAAAATCAAGTTTTTAATGTTGTTTATATGTCTGTGGTGCTTTCAATATGCTTTAAGACAAACCATGTGGTGAGTATTTTCTTAAAACTGCAATGAAAAAAAGTCTCAAAAACACGGTTTGAAATCGCCGGTGTTTCTGATGTCACAAACTACCTTGTAACCAATCATGTCAACGTGAGGGCGGGCTTTAGCATATCATCATTACTATGCTGTGAAGCAATATAAGGTTTTCCTGGTATATTTTTCTGTTGATATTAAAAATTGGGTACATTTAGCAATATAGTGGGTGAATTATGTATATTACAGTGTTATAATGAACTATATGCCTTTCTCCACTGACTTTCAATGATGTTCAAAGCGTTTCTAAGGATGTTTTTTAGAAGGCAGCTGTCTGACTCAGATGGCGAATGGGAACATGGTTTGTGTAGCATTAGCATCACATTATTAGCTGTTTGATAACGTAGTCAAGCAAAAGGCTAATCATACTAATTACCGTTATGTGTCCGACATTATAGAGAGCGATACATAAAACGCATTACCATTCTGATACATCGACTTGTATACGAGTATGTATAATTGACCTGTATAATTCACTCTTCCACTTCTTCTGAATCAGTTTCTGGTTCAAACATATATGGTTGAATTAAATCAGTATTTTCACTTGCCATTGTGCAGCGTTTACTACAGTAAAGTTGAGCGAGTGGATCTCTGCAAGTGGTTCTCACTGCAGAGTCAAACGAAGTCCAGCGAGTAGCGATAGCGATCCCTGAGCTGGTGTGAGTGAGTGGAGGTGGGGCAAATTTGCATATTCATGGTTCTGCGTATACTAAATGAAGCAAAGGTGTGGTTGCATTCAAGCCATTTTTTTAAATATTTATGTAAACCAACTAGACTTGATTTTTAAATGGTGTAGGCTTATGTGTATCAGACTCACACTGATCTCAGCCTGTGTGATTCGGCGACTTGTTGGTCTCTGTTTCACAGTGGCTGCTCTGGAGTCTGTTTCTGGAGGGCGTGGCCTCATCACTACAACCGGTTCTTTGGGCGAACTCAACATCTCATCCAACTTCTCTGTGAGGGATACACACAGATGCACACACATACAGAAACACTTAATACACATTCCTGACCAGTATTCCGGTCCGTCCTCTGATCAAATCACAGAAAACCAAACACAATCACCAACTGCATCAGAAAATACAAGGTACACAGATCCCATGTGTATAATATACATAGTCTGAACAAATGGAGAGCTAAAACAAATATACACTCACAAATACACCACAAAACACATACATAACAGCTCATCTACTTTGTCAACAATCCACAAAAAGAAAAACAAACACGTACACGTTGACTTTACAATTTTTCGCAGTCACAGGCAACAACACACAAGCTAAAAAAAGGTTAGATAAATCCATTCATGACATCACATGCTAATCAGCATATAGAACCAGTAAATGACATCATCAACGTGAGACTGGTGTCATATCTTACCTCCCCTCCTTCTCCTTGACGCTTGTGGGCAAGAAGGACAAATCTATAGTTCCTGTTTTAGCTCATAGATTTGTGCATTAGATGGTCACTTTTCATTAGCAATGAATGAGCAAAGCTATTACTGCACAATCATTCACATCCCTTTTCATTGCTGTATTATTTTCACGGAAAGAAAAGACATTAATCTGAATACATTTCTCCATTAGTGTTCCTGGAAAAAAAAAGGATTTGATCCAACTTGTGCCTTGCCCTCAAAGATAATGATAGCATCCGTTTTAACTTATCTGAAACTGAGCATAAAGCGAGGAGGTGTGTGCATCCATGCTTGTTTGCTTGTTTGTATGCATGAGCATCTGTCTTACCCAGCTCCTCCAGTTCTGCAGTCATGCTTTTTGAGCGCAGGGTCAGGCTGGTGCTTGGGTCTCTCTTGGGAGGTGGCGGGGCTAATTAATTATCAGGAGAAACAAGAAATGCAATATTTAAATCAGCATTTTGCAGCATTCTCTCATATTCTTAAAGTCCAGTTAAGTAAAAAGGAAAATACATGGTGTCCATATATGCATGCATGCATGAAGTGAGTTGAGGATAAGAACCTTTCTTGCGGACAACGTCTCCAGTGTCCGGTTTGCGTGTGACAGACACCACCTTCATTACTAGCCGACTTCCACCTTGCCGAATCAGTGATACCACCTGCCTATGTCCCACCTTTACTACACTCACCCCATTTACCTGACAGATATGGGGAGAAATAGAGAGAGATGTAACACACAGCCATTAGAAAACCAGCAGATGAATGACGACATTATTCATCCATACAATTTTTTGACTGACTTCTCTCCAGTGACGTATGCTGGACTTCTCCAGTCATTTAGGGTACATTTACATGACAATAATGTACTAAAAACTGAAAAAATGTCCTTTGTATTTTTTGTGTACAGACCATGGGTGTCGGAACTAGAGCCTGACCGATATGGGTTTTTGGGGGCCAATACCGATATTAGGGAGTAAAAAAATTCCGATATATATATCGGCCGATATTCTTTGTGTATATTATAGTACAGTACCAGCTAAAAGTTTGGACACACTTTCCCATTGGTGTCCAAACTTTTTGACTGGTACTGTATATATAATACAGTATGTACATAATATACATACACTACCAATCAAAAGTTTGGACACACTTTCCCATTCTCTTTGATGGGAAAGTGTGTCCAAACTTTTGACTGGTAGTGTATGTATATTATGTACATGAAGGAACATGAAGGAATAAATACAACAGAACAAACATACAAATGAAAAACAGTTATTTTCAGGTTTTTTATAGGCCTCAACTAGATTTTCAGGTAGGCTACAGAAATAGTAATTAAATGTAAAATATCACTTCATAGTCTTAACTGTATAAATATAGATTAACCATTATTAAAATTATTCAGTCAAGAGCAGTTGTTTGTCTGTCTTTTGACTTTTGTGAAAAAACGCTTCCCTGCCATTGATGATTTGTGTTTTCAGTGTTATGGGGCGCTATTACACATCTCCTGAACGTGTGCAGATCGCCTGATCAAAACACAGGAAAAGAAGAAGCAGAAACGCGCGATCTCATATAAGATGCAGCATATGTAAAATAACGCGATCATCAACATTAAACAGCATATAAATCAAAACGGCTATGTTACTGAATTAAATGTCGACCCAGGACTGTGAAGCTTTGAGGTGTTGATGGACTCGATCTGTTACTCCATCTGTGTTTTGATCACCAATCCGATGCCGATATATCTGCAACAGGCTCATGTCGGCCGATAAAATCGGCAGACCGATACATTGTATGTGGTGGGACAAGACCCACCCACTTTTTAAGACCAATGATAGTGAGCCCACTCACTTTTACTATCTCTGATCCAGCGCATGTCTGTTCACCTACCCCTAACCGATAAACACTTTATTATTAAACACTCGTTAGACGCTTTATTTCCACTTTTCAAATATTTTCTTCATTTTTATTGAAAATATATGCCTTTCTGATCTGATATGTGATGGGAAAAGGGAGCGAGTTCAGCAAAAGACGGATATGAACCTTGGGTTGATTTGCGTCAAAACTTTCTGCCATGAGCCTTACCCCTACACTATTGCCATTGCAAATAATTTGGTGTCTTCCGTAATTTTGTCTGGCGTTTAGTAAACAAGGCTGGTTATTTGCACTTAATGTAAATGGCATCTACTCCAGTAAAATTTTTCTGGGGGAGGACCCACCCACATTTTTTTTTGCTTTCAACGCCCATGGTACAGACATTATCAAAACGATCCCTGTTCACACGGATCTGCGAAAATGACTAAAAAACGCTGTATTATGCATGTCAGGTCAGTAGTTGTCACTTTGTAAAGAAACGCACGCACCTATAGACTGAACACGTAATACGCATGTGCTTGACATCACCGTTTTTCACAAATTCACATTTTTTGTAGTTTAAACGGAGATAATAACGGTATCGTTTTTCAGAAACTTGCACTTTGAAACCTGTTTTCAGGCCCCCAAAAAGCTGTTGTCATGTAAATGAATGGCCAAAACGCATAAAAAGTTATCCGTTTTTAGTTGGTGCCATGTCGGTGCCGATAGCCTCGTGGTTAGCACGCCGACATATAGTGCATTTGGCGATCCGAGTCCGATTCCCGGCTCGAGGTCCTTTGCCGATCTCGTTCCCCTCTCTCTCCACCCCACGCTTTCCTGTCAAATCTCTACTGTCCTATCCAAAAAAGGCCAAAGACATAACTTTAAAAAAAGAAAGAAAATGGTGCCCTTTCTTACAATTGACTTCAGGCTTTTTAGACCTTCAGACTTTTGACCTGCCTCTATCCAATCAACAACCAGTAAATAGATCCAAATCCTCACTCTTTTTTTTTCTTTTTCAATAACCCATTTCATTCGGATAAGAAGAACACTCACATGCACTGATGTAATAAATTTCCCTAAATGTTACCATAATCAGTTAATTCATTGCTTTAGCACAGAAAACTCTCAAGTTTCTTTCTGTGGTGGTGAAATAGCCCTTTAAATATTAAAACAGCATGTGTGTGTGAAATTCAAAAGTTTTATTTATATACCTCTATGAGGAAATCCCCCGTCCTTAACCCTGCCCTCCATGCCACCCCCTCCAGGTCCACTGACTCCAGGTATTGCAGGGCAGGAAAAGCAGGAGTAGGTGTGAACTCTTCTATGGGCGTCTCGGCTAATAAGAAAAAGCCAATTACTGCATCTGTATGTGAATTTTGTTCATGCTCAAATGCGTATGTGTTTCAGACCTTTAGCTCCCCGAAGCACAAAGCCGAATCCTTCGCTGTCTCTCTTCTGCAACGTTGCACTTTTTTCTTCTATAACATAATCACTGTGGATTTACAGAAATCAATAGTCAGATGTGCTGCCCTCACAGATTCTTCCTCCCATACCCATAATCCCCCACACTGGCAACATGTTTAAATAAATCAGGATAAAGGAGAGAGAAAGGCAATGGTTGGAAAAGCATATTACCATACTACTCACACACACATACATACTATGCATGTATACTGTGCATATAATGCCTAAAACACCCAGATGATCTACTGCATAAGTGCATATGGAAAATGTGCCATATACAACATCTTAATATGCAGTATATACTGTGTAGTGTGTGTGTATATATACCTGTAAGAGGTATAGTTGTCATAGGAGCCAACAGTGTAGTGCCTAAAAAGTCTCTTGGTGCGATCCTCTCTTGTCTCTGAGAAACAGATGAGTGGCCATATCAAAAACAGAGATTTGAACATTATACTGCAGAATTTTTAAATGATGCTTTTGCGCATTCTCTGAATGCAGGTCTTTGTGTGTGTGTGTGTGTGTGTGTGTGTGGTTTGACCTACATTATGATCCTTATATTCTAGTGTGTATTCAGGTTTCTGGCCATGCCCACTACATTATGAGGTCATGTCCTTTTAATTCAAAATTATAAATAAACATACTATACAATTTTTATTAAAAATGTAAAAATGCAGAAAGGTTTTCAGTGATAGGCTTAGGGTTAGGGGCTAGAAAATGTCATTAGCTCAGTATAAAAACCATTACACCTATGGAATTTCCTCATAATGATAGGTGTGTGTGTGTGTGTGTGTACTGACCGAGTCGTGGGTCATACTGTCTCATCTGGACTTCCTCTACACAGTGAGCAGGAAACCAGCCAGTTCGTCCTTTGACTGAGCCTTCCCAGAATCCTCCTTCACCTATGCTCAGCACTGGTGGAGGCAAGTACAAACTGTTAACTGTTAAATGTTGTATTTTGTATTTTTCCCTCTCATATATGGGTATTTCTTCAACTGCAGGCATGTTTAGTCCCAGATATTAAAACTAACTTCTTTGCTATTGTTTTTTTTTTTTTTTTTTTTTAAGTTATTTGAAAATCACATTAAACTTTTTACCAAGCATTCACCATTTAGTTTGTTACTTTTCAAAAGTCTTTATGTATAAATATTATTGTTTTACCCTTGTTCCAAACACAGACATCATAATTTTAATGGGGAAAAAAATCTATACAAATTTATAAAATGTATTAAAATTTATTTAAATAAAAAACTTTTTATAACTCTGATAATTTATGAATGAAAGTAAATATAGTGAAGAGTGAAAAAATTATAAACCATGATATATATCAATTTTTACACAAATTAAAACTGTCCCTCTGTTTCGTTCCGCAAAAGTTTGTTTTTATTTACCAAGGAGACAACAGTGAATGGCGTGCTTGAGATGAAATATGAGATGTGAAAACAAAATCAAGCAAATATTGTGCATCATTTCCAATCAATGCATAATTTTGTAAAATTATTTATTTGTGTGTGTTTAGGATAAACAAAGTGGTAGTTATTAAATTATCTATTTTATTCCAAAAAATGTTCATGATAGTTCAACGGAAATAAAGACCTGTAACGCATGTACTGTATATTCACTATTGAACACTGAGAGTAAACAAATTCAATAGACTTGAGAATTTTGTTTAATTTCTGAAAGTCCACAGGGCCAATAGTTGAAGAAACACTCCTATTCAGAATGTCACAGATTGTAGCAACCTTCAGCATAAAAAAATGAGATCTTTTTGCTGCTCACACAGACCGACTGACCTTTGACCCTCTCTCCTCGGTTGAGTGTGATCTCACCCTCGCCCTGTGGAGTGTGGGAGCTGACAGCGATGAAGGTTCGGCCGGGCACCGCACTGTACAGCCGTCGCTTGGGCCCTCGAGACACGGCAGGAGGACTCGGCTCTCTCTGTACAGGACTGCCAGGACTGCAGTTTGCAAATGTGATTAACAACCAGCTCTGAGCTCAATATCCTCTCTTATGCCAGGTAATTAAACAATACTTTATTTCATTATTATTATTTAATTATTTTAGTTCTTAATATTAAAATTAATAGGGGTGTGATGAGACTGTGAGGGGTGTGACTGATGGAATTAAAGCGACCGTTATCCACTGGAATTAAATTGTTTTTATTTCTATAAAAAGCAAAACAACAGTGGAGGCGTAATGTAAACGTAGCTGTGTCATATTCTATCCTAACTTCACCTTCACACTCCGTCATGACAGTATGACGCGAGACAGCTTTTCACCTCGACGAGAAATCTCACACCCCTAATAATTAATGATACTCATGTTTTACATTAATGTAAATTCTACATAATTATGATCAGATAAGCACCATTTTTACCAACCAATCAATCAATAAATTAAAATTATAAATAATTTTTAAAATTACATTTTATTTTTAAAAACTTATTTTTATTTTGGAAGTGACATTTTAAAGAGAGAGTTCACCCAAAAATGAAATTTCTGTCATTAATTACTCACCCTCATGTCGTTCCAAACCCGTAAGACTTTCATTCATCTTCGGAACACAAATTAAGATATTTTAAATGAAATCTGAGAGATTTCTGTCCCTCCATTGACAGCTACGCAACTACCACTTTCAAGCCTCAGAAAAGTAGTAAAGACATCATTAAAGTAATTCATGTGACAGATTTTTTATTTTTGGGCGAACTAACCCTTTAAAATCAACATTAATTTAATGGAAAAGAGCAGAGGTAGGTGGAGTATCCAAAAACTGTGCTCAAGTACAGTATAAGTAGAAGTACTTATGTAAATATTTACTCAAAGTAAAAGTAATAATCTTAATAGTTACTTGAGTAAAGGTCCTTGCACACTGAGTCTGAAATTCTCGTCCGAAATGTTTGCGTTAAAAAATAAATACGACCTCGTGTTGTGTCAATAACGTTTACACACTACCTTTTTCGTCATAAAAAAATTTGGATCGGGTTCGAATATCTGCGTTTTTCGCATCAGTAGCAAGCATTTTGAGAGGGGTTTTGACAATTCAGAGCCACCGGATGACAAATACTAAAAAACGCATACGAAAATTTCAGACTGTGTGCAAAGACCTTAAGAGTAAAAAAGTATCCAATGACAAAACTTCTCAAGTATTAGTTATACATATATTTATATATTATCATAATTTATATTTAAGATATATTTGCAACACAGAAGAGACAATAATTATTTCTGTAGCTCCAATATCATTGCATGTCCTTTGTTTTGTATAATAATAACGTATACAGCTACATTTGGATTATTAGACAATGTCGGAATGAAGTGAACCTGCAGAGTTTTGCGTTCAAAGGCATGTAAGGGAACCACTGACACGTAAAAGAGTGAAAACTCCTCACACATGCTCATGATCGCTACTGAACATCTGAACACAAACAATGATCAAATGCACATTGACGGATCTTCTTCTGTTCTCCAAAATGTAATAAAATGTATATTTCTGCAGGCGCATGTAAACTGGTTAACTATGTCTCTAAGCAATGGCATTCGTTTTCAAGACGAATATAGCGCAATACCCACAAATTGTGCGTTCATTTCATACTCCGTGAACAATGGTAGCTTATTTAATGTATAAATTATGGTATATGTCCAAAAAAAACCCGATAATGTCATACTTGTAAAAATGTATTACTTGTATGCGATGAAATCAAATGTAGCTATAGCAGTGGAATCGCTCATAGACAGCATACACAGATGATCAACTAATAAAGATCTTTAGTGCTGGAAAACAATAGGATGCATTTGCAGATTTGCTTTTCAATTGACTGTAGGTCCACGACCACTTCATCCAACGCTCTTGATGTTCACTCAAAAGAGTGATTCATTTGTGGATGGGGCATTGCTCATGCCCCAGAAAAAAAAGAGACAGTGCTCTTGGAATAAACTACGTATTTCTTAACATGTATTGCTTTAAAATAAAGTAACGAGAGGAACGTCGCCCAGTGTAACAAAGTAAAAGTACAGTTTTTTCATTATTCTTGAGTTAAAGTACCCACATTTAAATCTACTCTTAAAAGTAAAAAGTAAATGTAACGTAGTAAATGTACTTCGTTACTACCCACCTCTAGAAAAGAGCAGTGTGGGCATGTTGCTAAATATCTCATTTTGTGTTCAAAAAGATCATATTGAAACATTTCTTTAATACTATACAAATCAAAGCTGACTCCACACCTGAGGTGTCCTCCTGAGCGGGTGTGTCTCCTGAGGCTGCGCGTGTGCGTGTGAGCAGCCTGGGGGCTGCGCTGGGACGGCCCGGTGTCGTCAGGCTCCAGGGGGGGCAGGCTGCGAAGGGAGGGGGCCGGAGAGGGAGCTGGCAGACTCTCATCTAGAGCGTTATCACTGGCCGATCGCATCAGAGAGCGACGCGGGGATATGCAGACCGCACGCCGCCGAGACGAATAAGAAGGGGTCTCCCTGAAAGGCACTTTTACAGGAAAACAGTGGTGTGTAACTACTTATGCATTCTTTATAAAAAACACATAGAGCCTAAGCCTATTCACATCTATATTGCTATATTTTGAGAAATCGCCATGCTTATAATATAAAACCATGTAAATTTGTGGAAGATGTCAGACATGCACATAACAGAAGATTAACAACACACACAACAATTATGGAAAAGGAAACACAATTGTACTGTAACACAATTTGGCTCTTACCACTGCATGTTACATTTATTAAAGTGCACTTTTATCTTTGAATATATTTATATACAGAGCTGCAACCACCATAGACATTAAGGAGGACAATAATTAGAAATGACCAAATTGAACAGCACTGATCAATGTCAAAATGACTAAGATGGCCAATCAAATCAAAGGCGGGCCTTACTGTTCATAGAAGACGAGTGCAAATTCCAACGCAACGCTTTAGTTTTAACAATGAAAGAGTGCGTGGTAAGGTGTAAGCAGCTGAACATTTAATATTTGACAACTGTTTTACCATAGAAATGTGACCGACAGTAATATCCAGTGATGCACTTTTTAATGACATTTTGGTGTTTTGAATTGAAAATATCCTATCATTTACATGACTCGTGTAATTCGTAACTGAATATGACGAGACAAGAAACGTTTTGTGTGTTCGACATGACATGGCCTACAAATGAGAGTGTGCATATTTTAAAATAAAATATTATTTGCAAATAGTTAAAATTAATTACTTCACAACTACAACAATTAGACCTAGATAGAATAACTTACTTTACTATTCTTTACATATATATATATATATATATATAAATACATAGTCAACCCAAAAATTATTCAGACACCAGATGTAATTTTTTACTAGTGGGTGCAGGACACTATAGTTAATTTATGTAAGTGAGGATAGCAAAATCAAGTAAACTGGGACATATTATACCCAAAAAATCTTCATACAGTGACTACCAGTAAAATTGATAAAAATTTGGGACCAAAATGATTCAGACACTTTGACCTGACCATATTTTGCTTAAGTGTTTTTTCTTTAATTGCTAATGCGACCTTTGACACCACAGACTGAACAAAATGAAGCATTGCTTGGTCATTGGTTGACCTAAATTGGTATTATCTAATTGTGTACTTAAATTTAACAGCTGATTGGTTGATTGTAATGCATTACATACCTTTCTATCAAAGTTATCTGACATTATCAAGATGAATTTGTCCTGACACAGTTTAACTCTGAGTTCTTGTCATATTTTATTACCATTTTGTAAACTACAGCGAATAAACTGCAATAATGTGAGAAAATGTTGAAGGTGTCTGAATAAATTAATTTTAATTTAATTTCAAGTTTGATTATATTTATATTTATTTATATATATATATAGACGCATATTTACATCCTTAAACCGAGAACCATTTGGAAATTTCAGTCCTTTTAATATCCAGTTTTTCTAATATCCAGTTGTGTCGGATGTTCAAACTAAGCAGTGTTTTGATTGAAGTGTTTAAAATTCTTGTGAAAAATCAGCCTCGGATAGGAGAAAGTATTTCAATGTAAAAGAATGGGACACATCTCAAATGGAGCTCAGGTGTGCCGTTTGCTAAGAAAGTAGTAGCCTAAATCATCGAAAAACTTTCTTAAATCATCAGCAACATTAAATGACCCACTAGACCAGAATGACCACTGTAATGGATTCCTGAAGAATCCTATCAGTTGTGAATGAAACCCATTTTCGCCTGTCGAATGGATCAAGAGCACTCTCCAGGATGCTGGCATAGATATATCCAAGACTATCATAAAGATAAGAACTAGCAGAACAGATTCACCTCCATCAGGCTGAGAGAGAGGAATCACTCATCATAACCCAAAGACTTATCACCTCATCTGTGAATCGCAGCTGAGACGCATATGGCTGCTGTTTAAGAATATATGCAATACGTCCAATTAATTTTAATTTTAAGTGTTACCAAGGTAACTTATAAAATGTATAAAAAGAGCTGCCATATCCATAATGGTTCATGCTTTACGGACATAAATATCATACATAAAGTCAGACTTTATTAAAGAGGTCAGATCACACCTAAAACATATCAAATACACAGTAATTTAGTTTTTCATCACATTTTTCCACCCTCTTTCTGACCCTTATAATTAAATGAGCAGTTTTGCTGCTGTAGACTTGGATGTAAATATAGGCGACTAGGTTATAGGTTGTTGTTTAAAACTGCCCAGAAGATGCTATTATACATAAAATATTTATGTGATTGCACACCATTGGTTCTTAATAGTGTGTGTTGCCTCCTTAAATGCAAAAATTGTTTATAGCCTTTTGTGATAGTTGTGAAGGAGTCGCTAGTTTTTCCTTGCCCACTGTTTTTTACTAAATGTATTCGGGTACAGTAAGTTCTTGGTTTCCCAGCATGCTCTGAGCAGCTGTGGTTGGGAACTCAAATAGAGTGGTCCAGGGATCATGTATTTTTGTAGGCCAACATGGAAATTTGTATCACCCTGGTTCCCTCGACAAAAACGCAATAGGATTTTTCTATTGGCTTTTGGATTATTGCAGAAAATAAGGTCTGTGACTACCAAAAACTTCTTGATTCTTACATGTTTTGTTCATCATGATAATCTTTTAAAACACAACTTTTATGGAATTTGAAGCGTAAATACAAATAAAAGGCAAAACATAGGCTACACCACAGTCACATGACTTTAACGTCACCATCACTAAGCTTCTGACAACTCTTTCGGTCTTTGTTTAAAAACATTTTCCCTGAAAGTTTGAGTTATAATAGTCTGCGATTTATAAACACAACAAGCTTGTGAAAGCAGACTAGTGAGTAGATGAGTTTACCTGTTCGGCTGATGCCGTTTAATGTTCCTGAAAACCTCTGTAGTCACATTTAGCCACAACCGTCTTTTACAAGACAAGTAAAAGCTTTTTTTAAAAAAATCACACAAGGGTTTTACTGATGTATTTTATACACTATATTGCCAAAAGTATTGGGACACCCCTCCAAATCATTGAATTCAGGTGTTCCAATCACTTCCATGGCCACAGGTGTATAAAATCAAGCACCTAGGCATGCAGACGCTTCTACAAACATCTGTGAAAGAATGGGTCGCTCTCAGGAGCTCAGTGAATTCAAGCGTGGTACCGTGATAGGTTGCCACCTGTGCAATAAGGCCATTCGTGAAATTTCCTCACTACTAAATATTAGTGGTATTATAACAAAATGGAAGCAATTGGGAACAACAGCAACTCAGCCACGAAGTGGTAGGCCACGTAAAATCACAGAGCGGGGTCAGCGCATGCTGAGGCACACAGTGTGCAGACTTTCTGCAGAGTCAATAGCTACAGACCTCCAAACTTCGTGTGGCCTTCAGATTAGCTCAAGAACAGTGCGTAGAGAGCTTCATGGAATGGGTTTCCATGGCCGAGCAGCTCATCCAAGCCTTACATCACCAAGTGCAATGCAAAGCGTCGGATGCAGTGGTGTAAAGCACGCCGCCACTGGACTCTAGAGCAGTGGAGACGTGTTCTCTGGAGTGACGAATCACGCTTCTCTGTCTGGCAATCCGATGGACGAGTCTGGGTTTGGCTGTTGCCAGGAGAACGGTACTTGCCTGACTGCATTGTGCCAAGTGTAAAGTTTGGTGGAGGGGGGGTTATGGTGTGGGGTTGTTTTTCAGAGGCCCATTAGTTCCAGTGAAAGGATAAAGCTTCAGCATACCAAGACATTTTGGACAATTTCATGCTCCCAACTTTGTGGAAACAATTTGGGGATGGCCCCTTCCTGTTCCAACATGACTGTGCAACAGTGCACAAAGCAAGGTCCATAAAGACAACCCAAGGCCAACTCCATATTAAACCCTACGGATTAAGAATGGGATGTCATTTAAAGTTCATGTGCATGTAAAGGCAGGCCTCCAAAACCTTTTGGCAATATAGTGTATCTTTTGAGTAAAATGTGAAAATATCTTAAGCTTTTATTCGCCACAGACCTTATTTCAAGCATTTAACCAAAAACCCATTTAAAAACCCATTGACTTCAGGAAGATGGAACCGGAAGTGCTTCAAAAATATGTCATCCCTGCACCACTCTATAATATGAATACAACTGTATTATCTGATTTGCATCAGAAAGCTGGAAAAGTTTTCGCAGTTCTGTTTCGATAAATGTTTTTTTTTTGGACTGGGAAGGACGTTTTCCGTTTTGAAAGTTGTAGTTTTAGTATACGGAATGAAATTTGATTCCTCATGATATGACCACTTTTAACCAGATCTCATTTAGTATCGAGTCAAATTAAAGCTGCAGGTGTATAGAGCCACAACCTGTGAGGTAAAAAAAAAAAAAAAAAAAAACATGAAGTGGGGATTGCACTGGTGAGTTAATACGTCATGAAGACTGGACACATAGATCAGCACATGAAACACACACTCAGATTACACAGAAATTACAGATGACTCACAGATTACATCACACAGAGCATGACTGAGATTTACAAAGAGAAACACACACAGATCATAAAGAGATTAGCCCACATACACTAGTATGACAAACAGTTTACATCACTTATTGTAAAGTTAGAGCACTGATAGAAACAATAGCCAGATCTAGGTCTTACACATTCAGACTGACTGTCTGAAATAAAAAGATATCATCCACTAATGGACTGTTTTGACGCATGCTGTGATGAAGTTAGTTTAGTGCTGCTTCATATGATAAAATGCTCTTATGTTGTCATTTCTGCGTTTACTCTGAAAGGAGCACTTGTGCCCAATAATGGATTTGGATTTGAGTGAATGGATTTTATCTAGACTGCCCAAGTTTATGGTGGTGTCGTGTTGTGGTGTCGAGTAAAATAGACCCAGGATTCAAGGCCTGATGCTTCAAACAGTTCACACTTGATCAACTCACCAACATCTGAGGTTTTATGGATCTTGATGATTTCTGCCAGGTCAAAGTTCCCTGCGATGATGGCAACCTACCAGAAAAAAGCATTTAACATGTCAAAAGCACTTGATTGAATAGTACAGGGACCTATCCCTTTAAAGACTGTGTAGTGCTGAGCCAAAACATTAGCTGAGAGACGTGGTACCTGAAATGCTGTTTGGTTGTTGTAGTTCTTGATTTCTTTATTTGCTCCTCGAAACAGGAGAACTCTAGCACAGCCTTCCTATAGATATGGCAGAGGGAACAAAGAAAAAGCAGGTGAGTGCACAAGAAAACTGAAGCGATTATAGCTATAACACCCTGCAAATGGTTGTTTTATATGTGATTTGGTGCCCAGGTGAGTTTAATAACTATACACAGTTGCAGTGAAACACTAGCATACAAAGCCTACTGCGAAGTATGTATACTGACCACAACTATATTTAAAAGGATGTAAAACAGAATGAGTATGTGAAACCAGGAGTTATTCTCTGATGAAACAAGGGAGGCAACAGTAAAACCAACAGTAAAACAAGTATTAAGAAATATTATGAAGTATTTTTCAACAGTAACACTGTCCGATCAGAGGCAGGCAGCGTATTTTTTGTTTTCATAGAGGTCTTGAGGTGTGGCATGAATGTTAAGAAGGTAACCGTGAAATGTCACATTAGAGGAGATAGTGCCTCCGCATTGCTGTGATTGGCTAATTACCCCATCGATGCCTAATCATGTTCACAGCTGCTCTGCAAATTGTCCTGAATGGGTCAAAATGGTGAAAATGGATGGATGAATTAGCAAGCAAACTTACTCATTTGGACGACATCAGAAATCGGCGTCACAAAATCAGACAAACTAAAACGCTTACATTTTTAAAATGCAGATTGTTTTAGTTTGACGGGAAATTTAACTTGTGCATGTAAATGTACTTAAGTCAATATGATGTTAAAACTGCAGTTATTATCAGTTTAGGTTCATTTGTCACTGAGAGAGGAAGGTGGATTTGGGTGCATTGCATTGTGGGATACAGTATTCCGACAGTATTGGATTTTACACACTTTGGCAAATGTAGTAGGTCATCCTTGTATTCTATGCATGGGCTTACAAAAACTGCATATGTAACAGACGTAGGTCAGTAAGTGCTTTGTGTGTAAACCTCACTCCCCTGATTTCAAGAGGCGTTCTAGCGACTGACACTAGAGGCTGCGGTCTTTAGTGTTCTGGTTAGCGCGCCTGCCTCCCATGCTGTTAGACTGGATTTGCTGGAGTCACTGGTTCAAATCCCGCTCGGTCGAGTAGGACCGGTTACACACATACATACTGCATAGTGTCCTATAATGCTTTTTTACATTCTTCATTCTAAACTTTCTTTAGTGTGTAAAGGTCTACAAAGTTGGGGCCGGTTCACACAGAATGCATTTTTCCATTCCAATGCACTACTTTTCCTTTGTTTTTCAATGTAATCTCGCGCTAGACAGATATGTTTGACCGCTGTGCTCGTGTCTTGCATCTTTTCCAGCAAGCCTCTATACCTTGTGTATTTTCAAGTAGCGACGCTACTAGCTTAACTAAATTTTTCAGTAGCTTGTCAGTAGCTGAATTACTTTTAAAATAGTGTAGCTTTTCCAGTAGCTAACTACTTTATCCAGCAAGTAGCGGTGTAGCGTGACCAAAAGCTACATTCCGTTTTGGGTTCTGACGAGAGAACGAGCCTGTAATGAGCGAAGCGGAGTGGTGAGACGCTCAGCTCAATAATCCGCTCTGTGCAGGGGCGCTCCACTCATGAACCGCTCACCGGTAAAACAACGTTCGTTCAAATCCCGCTCAGACATGAAATTTATCTGTACTGTAGCCTGCTATACTTGTTGTAGCCATTAAACAATTTTGTTTCATATTTATGTTTAAATATTATAATGTTATTTTTAAATTTCATCTAGGCTATATTGATTATGAAAAGTGCAAAGATGCGTAGCTAATATATGTCAAAGACATAGGGTCAGAAATGATTCAGACCACTTCATTAAGTTTTGTTTTGTAGAAAGCCTTTCTTTAAAGTGAATTTTGTTTTGTATAAATTGTATCTTAATTTTAATCAATGTTTCATCAGCCAATTGCCTGGATTTAATAAATAAGAAGGCAAATAGACTATAGCAGACAATAATCGTGACATGGAGGCGCCGGAGCGATCACTTGCATTGCACATGAACTGGAGCGTGTCTCATAAATAAACCAAAACTCAGCAGGCTACTTGCCTCACAGACATGAGAAATATGTGTATAGAAACCTTGAAATGTCCACTTTTAAACAAAACAATTCGAAACGAAAAGAAATAGTCAAGTAATGCGCACTTTTCACACGAGCAGCTCATGACTACTCAGAGCGTTTCTTGTGTTTAAAATGCTGCGCGCTCAATCACTGCATGTGCTGTGAGTTTAACCTGCATTTTTAGACTAATCCTGACTCCTGAGTATTTAATTTAAGTTGCGTACGTTTTGTTCTTGTTCATTAACAATTATTCAGTTATTTGTAACAATGTCATTGTAAAAAAAAGAAAAGTAGTTTCAATGTAGCTAGCTACTTTTTGATAGTAACTTGTAGTGTAGTTAACTACTTTTTCAAAAGGGTAGCTTGAATGTAACAACTACTTTAACTTACAAGTAGCTTGTAGCTTGTAAAGCTACAGTTTCAGAGTAGCTTGCCCATCACTGCAGAAATTTAGCATGATTACTCAGTGTGTTTGCTGCTACAACCTACGTCTACAGACTAGCAAATAAAAATTCATCATGAAACTGCATATTGATCAACGCGACATGGTGCTAAAACTTAAAACTACTTACCTCAAGCTCCATTTACAAGATTTGCATGCCAAGTTTTCCTCTTTTCCCTAGCCATGCATGACCGCGTCTATATTTTCCTCCTCTTTTTTTCAGTGCACATAAAAACCACAATTGCCAAAGTGTGATTCATCTTGCTCTATTTGTTCACCACTAGCGCATGCTGATTACGTTTTATTCTTCTATACTAACTTGCATTGTAGCCTACGATTCAATAGGTGTCATCATCGTACAGTCTACATACATGTAGTACACAAGTTTATTAGATCCATGTCGATTTGTAATGATCTTATAGGATTGCCGATTATCCGTAGCAGGCATAAGAGGTAGACCAATTACAACAGAGTGTGCTTTTCAGAAGGCAGGTTTTAAAGAAACAAAGTGTTCAGACAGAGGGTGAAAACAGGTGCTGCACCAATATAAACTATAAGAAAAATTAGTTTTGGGAACATATTCTAGTAGACCCCATAAACACAATTATGAACCTGTAAATGAGCATAATTTAAAAATAGTATGCACATACCCAATAATTTGAGAAAGCATAGCTGATGGCGTTGAGAACGAAGAACCTGTGAGCATTTGTGGGTGTGTGTACCTGGTTGTAGAGGGCACACAGGTGTAGTGCTGTGTTTCCTGAGGCATTCTGAGAGCTCATCTCCGCTCCATAGAATAACAGGTGTTCAAGGTGCTGCACGTTTCCATGACGACAAGCCTAATGTACAAAAAAACACACACACGCTCCGATCACCCACTGCTGCAGTTGTAGCAAACAATAAAAAGGATATATTTAGTCTCGCCGGAGAATGAAACTTTATGCTACAGGAGATTGTCTCTTTACGTTTAATGCGGGAGTGCTGAGCATTAGACGAGAACCGTGTTACCTGATGGATCTCCTGCCAGCCGTTCTCGTCGCTGTAGCCCAGCTGGGCGTGATCGTACAGCAGCAGCTCGCAGCAGTACGGATCTCCCCCGACCATGGCACTATGATAGAGGGGGGTGAGCCCACGACTGTCCTTATAGTCTGGAGACGCCCCCAGATCCAACAATGTCTGCAGATAGCACATGAAATATGACGGACATATGTGCACAGACTCCCAACAGCTTGCGATTGAGTTGTATAAGGATGAGTCTTTCTTTGGATTGTGCGTGTGGGAGGGAAAGTGCATCAACTCACAGTCAATGCTACATGGTTGTGCGTTTGGATCGCTTTGTGCAGCGCCGTCAGGCCGTCTCTGGTTCTAAAGTCCAGATGGGCTCCTCCGCTCCTCAACACCTTAATCAGATCAGCACAAGTGTCCAGCTGGGCCACGAGAGTGAGAGGAGATTCTGGAAACATCACACATGCGGAGATGATTAAAAATGCTAAATGTCAAATCCATTTCGGCGAATATATAATTCATTTTGTCGAATGTCCTTGGCTGATTAGCGTTGTTCTTAATTTGCATTCATTAAAGTAGCCTAAATGCTAATCAAGGCAAACTTTAAAGGAATAGTTCACCCATCCTTCACCCCAAATGAAAATTTTGCCATGATTGTTCCAACCCTGTATTATTTTGTTTATATTTTATGAAACCCAAAATGAGATGTTTTGCAGAAAGTCCAAGTTGCTCTTTTCCATAAAATGAAAGTAGATTGTGATTTACATATACATATTGCAAGAAAAAGTATGTGAACTGTTTGCAGAATCTGTGAAAATGTGAATAATTTTAACAAAATAAGAGAGATCATACAAAATGCATGTTATTTTTTATTTAGTACTGTCCTGAATAAGGTATTTTACATAAAAAAATGTTTACATAGAGTCCACAAGACAAAAAAATAACTGACCCTGTTCAAAAGTTTATGAACCATTGATTCCTGTGTTGTGACCTGGATGATCCACGGCTGTTTTTCTGTTTTGTGATGGTTGTTCTTGAGTCCCTTGTGAAAACTTTTTTGAATTTGAAGAGGTAAATTTTACTTAATTTGTCTTCCGGGAAACATGCAAGTATCTTCTGTTGCTTCCGAAGGGCAGTACTAAATGAAAAAAATTGATATTTAAACAAAGTAAGAAAAATTTGGACAACTCCATCCTCTTCAAAAGTTTTCACCCCCGGCTCTTAATGCATCGTGTTTCCTTCTGGAGCATCAGTCAATGTTTGAACCTTTTTTAATAGTTGTGTTTGAGTCCCTCAATCATCCTCAGTGTGAAAAGATGGATCTCAAAATCATACAGTCACTGCTGGAAAGGGTTCAAATATGAAAAAGATGCTGGAAAGCTGAAGAATTTGTGGGCCCTGAAGGATTTTTCTGAAGAACGTTGGTCAGTTTAACTGCTCAGGACAAACAAGGGACTCACGAACAACCATCACAAAACAGAAAAACAGCCGTGGATCATCCAGGTCATGACACACAGTATTAAGAAGGTTCATAAACTTTGAACGGGGTCATTTTAATAAATTCAGCTATTTTTTTTGTCTTGTGGACTATATGTAAACATTTTTTATGTAAAATATCTTATTCAGGACAGTACTAAATAAAAAATAACACATTTTGTATGATATCTCTTATTTTGTTAAAATTATTCACATTTTCACAGATTCACATACTTTTTCTTGCAACTATATGTCTATAAGCTCTATTTAACTCTTTCCCCGCCATTGACGGAATTTTCCGGCTTTCCGGCTTTCCGTGTTTTCACTGTTATACGGTAGGGGGAACTATTACGCATCTTCTGAAAGAGTAGAGAATTTCCGGATCAAAACACAGACGAAGAAGTAGAAACAAGCGATAAAAGCATTGCTTATGCGTTGTAGTCTTTAAAAAAAAACTTTTTTCTCTGCTTTTTGTTGGAAATGTTGCTTTTTTTATGAAACTTGCCCACATTCAAGTGTTGATAAAAAGAAAAAAAAATGCATGAAGCTAGAATAAAACGAGCAGAGGCTCTGTCCTCTTTTGATATTTTGCATGTTCAGATATTCATGCAACAAAATATTCTGGGAGCCATGCAAGTTTTGTGAAAATTATCAAAATTTGGCTGGCAACTTAAAAAAAAAAAAAAAAAAACGCTGGCAGGGAAAGAGTTGAGGACCAAAAGCGCCCTAAAAGTATCATAAAAGGAGGTTATATGATATACAATAGCTTTATGTGCAGAACAGACCAAAATTTAAACTATTGTTCAGTGATATTCTTCTCATTCCTGCCAAGACTCTCAAATGGCACCTCTCCAATGTTCAAAACAGCACATTTTTAGATTCATTGTACCAAGTTTGAAGGCAGGTTCGTGAAGTGATGTGAAATATACACAAACTTGCACTGCCCATATAAGCATCACAGTTCAACAGCTCTGACCCACATGGAGCATTTATTTAAAAAATATAATAAAATCACCTCCGCTCTCAGAATCATGAAAATTGGGGTCCAGCCCTTTCTCCAGGAACCTGCAGACCTTCTCCACACACCTCTGTTGTACATACTCCATAAACTTCTTTAAATTGGCCTGGCAACAATGGAAAATAGTCTCAGATTACTAACCAGTCAACAATGTTTTGAGTAATGGAAAGCAAGGTTTTTTTAATGGAATATCGAAGGAAATACAATGGATCGACATACTACATTCACAATGCAAAGCTGCCTTAAGCATTACTAAGAAGTAAGATGCAAAAAAAAAAAAAAAATGAATGGAAGTTGCTCATTACAAATGCAAAGAGGTTAGCCAATCAGAGAGAGCTTATTAACATGTATCATATGGCTTAAAGATATAGTAGCACAATGAAAATAGTCTGTACAATTCTAGTCAGAAAACAGTAATGCAAAACTAACTTTGACAAAAGTGGACTTTTTAAAAAAAATGTATACAGCCAAACTGTTGCTTTTATTGCTTTAGGCAATTCAAATTATTTTGCTAACTTCTGCCATTTTGCTAACTTTAACCACATGCTCTCTCTTCCAAACCCATCCTCTAAAGACTCAATATCAATATCAGCAAACTTGAATCCACAAAATTATTCACAAACAGAGAGTGTTTCTAGCTAGTTTTTTGATTTGGCAAAAAAAAAAAAAAAAGCATGGACTCTATTTGGTGTTTTTAGAGTCTAGAGCTGTCACAGAGACGCATGCTATTTTTCTCAGGACCAAAAACAAGACAGCTTGTTCCAGATAACAAAGATTTTTAATGGAAAAGTATCTGTTTTTTAGAACAACAGAATTATGTATAAATATACACTACCATTCAAAAGTTTGGTGTTGGTAAGATTTTTTTTTAAATGTTTTTGAAAGAAGTCTCTAATGCAAACCAAGGCTGCATTTATTTGATGAAAAATACAGTAAAAACAGTAATACCATGAAACCATTATTTTTAATTATGTGTAATAATAATTTAATTTATTCCTGTGATCAAAGCTGAATTTTCAGCATCATTACTCCAGTCTTCAGTGTCACATGATCCTTCAGAAATCTTTCTAATATGCTGATTTGCTGCTCAAGAAACATTTCTTATTATAATTATCAATGTTGAAAACATTGCTGCTTCATATTTTTGTGGAAACCGTGAAACTTTTTGTTCAGGATTGTTTGATGAATAGGTTAAAAAGAATAGCATTTATTTGAAATAGAGAACGTTTGTAACATTAATGTCTTTACTGTTACTTTTGACCAATTTAATGCATCCTTGCTGATTAAAAGTATTATTACCAACCACAAACATTTTAACGGTAGTGTACATAAATGTTAGACGTTACCTTGGTATGTAGTTTGGCCAGTTGCTTGTCATCTACATGGCTCTGAGTGTAAACACGCCTCTTGTAACGGAACTGAAGTCACACAAATGAATTGACAGGTAAATAATAATAACATAGCAACCTGAGCCAATCATATCATAAGAGACCTAAAGCATTGTGGGATGCAGAAGGGGGGAGTATGTGCACCTCTAGGTACGGTACAGGTGTGATCGTAGGGAGAGGATACTCCCTGAGCAATCTCTCCTCATCGAGGAACTTTCCGGCGCGCCCATTAAAGGCAGGGAGGTAGAGGCCATAGTTAAGCACATCGGTCAGGCTTTGTGTCAGAGTGACCAGAACTCGCTGCTTACAAACCCACACTGGAGCCTCAAGGTCCAATCGCAGGCATTTCTGGAAATAAACATACACGCGTGTTACAAATCCCTACATGAACAAGAAGTATTTTTGCTTTAATTTTGAGACTTTAGCATACTTTATTATACAGATTGACAGAAAATCAGATAAGGTGATATTTATCAGGATTTGTTGCAGGTTGGACTCGAACCTGCATCAACCACATGAGCACCAAGGCTTAAAGACTCGAAAGACTTGACCAGATAGGTTTAATTATTCATGAGCAATTTGCTCTACAGTTTTCACTACAGCAAATAGTTCAAATAAAAAAAATCATGATTGTCTGCCCATTAAGTATTTCCTCCAAATGCACCAGGCATTAGACTTCACATAAGATCGTTTAATTAAGAGATCAAGGCCTGTGCTATTTGATCACAAACATTTATTTGTCATCCATCAAAACGGATGTGCTGAACTCATGGCATCATTTTACTTAAATAAGCCGAAAGCCAAATAAAATCGTGTTTGTGACTAGTAGCACAATCGAAATAAAAAGTCACATGTAACCACGTCAATCGGAATGAATTGGCCAGATCTGATTAAAATTTCATTTGGATTGTAAGGGGTGGTTTATTCCTTTTGTAATCCGATCGAGAGATGTAAACACTTGATCGGATTAAAAACCAAAAATGAAAGGACTGCGCATGTGCAATGACGTAGAAATAGCATAATGACGTATGACGCGCTAAACTTCTTCCGGTTGAATAAAGTGTCATAAATGAGTGTCCTGTCAATCTGAAATTCTCTTTCCACTCATCATCTGTGAAGTGGAGCAGGACAATGTCCCACCAGTCCTTGTTTTGGACTCTATTTTGGGCACGGGATGGGGCATTTTTACAGCTTGATAAATACAAGCAGCACGGCTCAACACTTCATGTGCTGGTCGTCTCCTAATTAGGACCCTAAATAGAAAAATATTAAGTCTGCTTTTTAAAACAAAGAAAAGGAGGATGGTTAGTATGCAACAACAGCGGGAAACTCTGTATATTCATGCAGTGTACGCATGTCAAAAGATTAAATCCAATCAGAAGCTTGTGACGCGCACATCAACCCGATCACTTTATTTAGCGTTCATGTAAACACTACGTTTGGATTCATCAATTGATGATATGAATTAATATGAATTAATTCATATTAAAGCAAAAAGTGTCCATGTAAACGTAGCTAGCGATGAAGTCAATCAGTATATTGGATAATTAGGAGGCCATGATGGACAGAGGCCAATGGGCAAATTTGGCCAGGATGCCGGGGTTACACCCCTACTCTTTTTCAAAGGACATCCTAGGATTTTTAATGACCACAGAGAGGCTGCGTTTAAGTTAAATTTTTTTATGCCTTTCCCTCGCTAACTTCTTTCTGTCTCGTTCACTCGGTTGTACGTCATTGCTTACGTTGCACGAGTGCCCACTATACTTCCGGAACCCTTGCAATGTGTTTAAATTGAAGGCATTAAGCCCTTGATCACTTGGAATCTGCCATGGAGCTGATTTATTACAGTTTTTTTCCTTATGAATTTGTTTTACACACCATTTTATAGGATTGTATGCATGCTTGGGCTGTTGGAGAAAATGATACACAAACGAAAATGATAACATTACAATTAACTATAACAGTCAGCTTAAGGTAGCTACAAGTATTATGCTGTTAAAAGTCAAAATAACTCCAATATCATACACTAGAGTTGTGTGGGGTGGGGGTAAATTAAGCGTGATCTGCTGTGACGTCACAATCATGGTGCATTGTGGTCTATGGATCTGCCTGAAGTGTACATGTTGAGTAGACTTGCTCCCTCGGTCAAAATCGAGGGGTCGAGGGTCTGTCCTAATAAACTTCCCTCGTCCATGTGATGAAGTTGAATGCACTTCAAAATGGCGACGGGGTTTCCCCCGAGGGGAAGTGCTAAGGAAAGTTTGCAAGTGTATGACCCTGTCCCACTTTGTCCCACTTTTGGTCTTGTGGACTTACAATGGCTGCAGCGTGCGCGTTTCCGTTAAAAGGGTTAGTTCACCAAAAAAAGAAAATTACCCCATGATTTACTCACCCTCAAGCCATCCTAGGTATATGACTTTCTTCTTTCAGACGAATACAATCGGTGATAGATATATTAAATAATGTCCTGGCTCTTCCAAGCTTTATAATGGCAGTGAATAGAGGATTTGATTTTGAAGCCCAAAAAAGTGCATCCATCCATCATAAAAGATATCCACACGGCTCCAGGGGGTTAATAAAGGCCTTCTGAAGCGAAGCCATGCGTTTGTGTGAGAAAAATATCCATATTTAAAACTAGCTTCCAACAGACGGACGTACCCATCGATTTACGGCGAAAGAGTAACCCTTGACCTGACGTGTGACATATTGACAAACGCGGAACCGCAGAGGATAGAGCAAAACAAAACACCGGTCATGAATTAGAAGTCTAAAATGAGAATTTTTAAAGAGAAATGTTGGAGCATTTCGATATAAGAAAAGAGGTTGAGTTTGTTGTCCAGCCCTATTTATTTGAACCGCGAGAGGCGTCAAAGCTGATGCTACTCCTACATCGCGTCACGGGTTACTCTTTTGGCATAAGTCGTCTGCCGGAAGCTAGTTATTTTAGTTTTTATAGTTTTAAATATGGATATTTTTCTCACCCATCGCTTCGCTTCAGAAGGCCTTTATTAACCCCCCGGCGCCGTGTGGATATCTTTTATGATGGATGGATGGATGCACTTTTTTGGGCTTCAAAATCTAATTCTCTATTCACTGCCATTATAAAGCTTGGAAGAGCCAGGACATTATTTAATATATCTCCGATTGTATTCGTCTGAAAGAAGAAAGTCATATACACCTAGAATGTCTTAAGGGTGAGTAAATCATGGGGTAATTTTCATTTTTGGTGAACTATCCCTTTAAGTCCACAAGACTTTAGGTAGGGTGTCCCATTTGTCATTTTAGGCTTCAGAAGGGTGCTCACGAGTGCCCCCTTTGCGGTCGATATGCGCCCTCGATGCGCACTTTTGGAAGGAAGACCGTGAGTGTTTAGGGTGCCATTTGGGACAGGGCCTATGTCTAAAAGTGGAGTTAAACACAGAAGTCAGGACTTTGGTTTAACGTCTCATCTGAAGGACGGTGCTTTTTGACAGTAAAGTGTCCCCATCACTATACTGGGGTGTTAGGACCCTCACAGACCACAGAGTGAACAGCACCTCCTGTTGGTCTCACAAACACCTCTTCCAGCAGCAACCTAGTTTTCCCAGGAGGTTTCCCATCCAGGAACTGACCAGGCTCAACCCTGCTTAGCTTCAGTGGGCAACAAGTCTTGGGCTACAGGCTGATAGCTGTGCAAAATACAAAACTCAAAGTACACCTGTCGGACATAACTATTGACTGAAAGCAGGGAGTTACACTGGAAGGAGGAGCAAGGTATTATGTGTGTACAGGACTCCAGACGGTGACCTTTTTTCTTGCCGGTGCGAGTAAATTTAGTTAGAGGTCGTACTGGTGCAACCACCACGTTGCCCAGCTGATCAGAGCTGCCATTTCTGTTGCATATGAAAAACATCAAACGGCAAAGAAAACGAAACCGCGCTTTTCATTTGAGACGCGCAGCGCTGACAGTTGATCAGCTCGGACCAATATTAGGAAGCACAGCACAAGCTCAGAAACGGTTTACTCTCGGGCCAATCTCGCTGGGAGTGCTGGGAGATCCACTGAGAAAGCGTTTTAATTTGGCTCAGTATTAATTACATTGCTGTAAGATCTAGTGAGAAGCATTGAAATTCAGCGCAGAATTCTCTGTTATAAACAGTGTTGGGAAGGTTACTTTGGAAATGTAATAGGTTACAGATTACAAGTTACCCTATGTAAAGCGCAATAAGTAGTGTAACTATTTTAATTACTTCATTAAAGTAATGTAACATACATTTTGATTGCTTTTCTAAATTTCTTACGAATGTTTAATCATTTTCAAACATTTAAGTCATGCAAGGGTTAAACCTTACAGTAGTACTCAACGCTGATTACTGTCAGATATTCAAAATCCTTTATCACTTGAATTAAGATTATAATAATTTAATTTTAATAGCTGGCAAACATATTTTGAACTGCATATATTTGTGCCCTTTTTTGATTTCTGGATGAAATGATTTTTCAATTTCCAGCACTGGAACATATTTTTATAATTTGCCATGGTGGTATCTCTCAGACAGGTTGTAGCCGAAAGCTTTCAGCGGCAATGTGGATTGGTGTAAAAAAATTCAAATGAGAGCCAATCAAAAGCATCAGAATAGCATCGCTTTACTAAACAGCCTTTAAATGGCAGGAGACATCGTGCACATCAAAAACAGGCAAAGCAAAAAATTAATATTATTTAACATATCCTAGATTTTTACAGAAAATTTTCAGATAAACTCCCTTTGCAATTGTTAATATTTTCAAAGTAAATGTAATTTAATAAGACATTTTTTCTCAGTAACTGTAACGGATTACAGTTACATTTATTTTGTAATTAAATTACGTAACGCGGTTACATGTAACTAGTAACTCCCCAACACTGGTTATAAATCATAGATATTACATTAAACAGCGCTGATGTAGAAACCAGGAGAAACACTGTGCCATGAACGAACAAGTTATAGAAGGCTTTTCAATCCACAACATTCACCATGGATTCAATGTAGTGACGCTAACTGTAACCATGGTATTGAGGCAGAAATAGTCTAATGTTTTTACATTATACATTTTAGGGTTCGTACAACCTTTCAAAAGTGAAATTGAAGCACTTGACTTTCAAGTGCTTCAGTTCACACTTTTCCCAGCACTTCAAAGCTCTAAATATTATTCATTTTAAATGTTATTTTTAATGGGATGACCAAAAATCTAAAAAAAAAAAAAAACTTAACCTATAAAAATTTGTTTTAAGTTACTGTTGTTAATAAAAGTAAATTTTATCTGCATCTCAACTCAAGCTCAGTGCTTTACTGTCAAATTTGCATTTACAAGAAATAAACATATACTATTATTAGTTACTGCACTTATTAATGCAAAACAATAGTAATTTTATGATTACATCACCTTTATGCCACCATCTGTAGAACTTAGTGGCACCGGTGCTACTTCGCTCAAGTGTTAGTCTGGAGCCCTGGTGTATTCGGTGAATTATGTGTTTGGCAGGATTATGTAAACATGTTCCATATTATAACATAATTGAAAAGTGCAAATTTATTCAGGAAATACACTGGGGTTGAAAAGTCCACTTTTGTGCATGCAATCGAAATCTTTCAGCAAACATGCCTGTAGATGCTTGCACAGAAACACGCGTGCATGTAGACGACATGCTGTAAAGCCTCTGTCACACACCCCTTACTCCCACGCAGAATCAACAACTCGGTCTGTACCAATCACTGCCACTCTCTACTCTCCTGTGCTGCAGTGCAGCCATTTCAAAGACAAGAGTGAGCCTGCATATGCATATGTGTGTGAGAGCACAGTACTCACCGTTTGCTGCAAATCAGGGATTCCGATGCGGATGACAGCTGCGTTTCCGTGGAGATCCTCCATAGATTCGGAGGTAGATTTAGACCCAGGAGAGGCCCGAATGCTGTCATCTCCGTGGTTACCGTTGGTAGGGGCGTGTTGTTGCCGCGGCCGGTCGAGAGCCTCATGTTTGCCGTCGGCAGGTGGACTGATAGGCATGCTCCGGGAGAGTGTGTGTGTGTGTGTGTGTGTGAGTGTGTGTGCGTTCTGCTCAACACGCCGGCCTCACAACCCTACAACACAACATACACCTGCATTTTCAGTCAAACTCATTCTAATGCACTGGTTTATGTTGACTTTGTAAGATCTGATATTTGATGTATCTGTTTAGATAGCATGTATGCAGAGCTGTTTTATAATACACACACCCAAGCATTTGTGGCTAATAATGTCAAAGTGTGACAGGTAATGACGTCTTTATGTAAGCATGGAGATGACATTTTACCACAAATCACAAATCAAGATAAAATGACGGGATGAGAGAGTTTGAAAGAGACAGTGAGAAGAGAGAGAGAGAGAGGAACTCCATTGGTTGTGAGTGGTTGCCATGGACACTGTGAAGCAGATCCACTTCGGAATAATGGAAATTGAGGGAACCCTGCATCCCAAGTTACCATGGCAACTCATCACTTTGCTTGTTCTGGTGCGCTACCACTTCCTCTTTAGAGACAGCTGTGCAAAATCTCACACACTCACCGCCGTCTCTCCTACAGCATCACAAGCAACAAGCCAACTCTTGACACCGATTTCAAATACTTAACCCTCTGAAGCATGACGATATCCACTTCAAAATGACGTTTTTAATCATTCAGGGTGCGGTGTTGCATCCAAACCATCATAGGCGATTACTTTTGACCCTCTCCCATAATTCTATCTATATGTCTGTCCTGTTTATATTGTGAATTTTATAGTGCTGGATATTGACACAAATTTCACGATTTGATTTGATAGATTATTTTGGATATACACAGATCAGGCATAACATTATGACCACTGACAGTTGAAGTGAATAACACTGATTATCTCTTCATCACGGCACCTGTTAGTGGGTGGGATATATTAGGCAGTGAGAAAATATTTTGTCCTCAAAGTTGATGTGTTAGAAGCAGGAAAAAGGGGCAAGCGTAAGGATTTGAGCGAGTTTGACGAGGACCAAATTGTGATGGCTAGACGACTGGGTCAGAGCATCTCCAAAACTGCAGCTCTTGTGGGGTGTTCCCGGTCTGCAGTGGTCAGTATCTATCAAAAGTGGTCCAAGGAAGGAACAGTAGTGAACCGGCAACAGGGTCATGGGCGGCCAAGGCTCATTGATGCACGTGGGGAGCGAAGGCTGGCCCGTGTGGTCCGATCAAACAGACGAGCTACTGTAGCTCAAATTGATCAGGAAGTTAATGCTGGTTCTGATAGAAAGGTGTCAGAATACACAGTGCATCGCAGTTTGTTGCATGTGGGGCTGCATAGACGCAGACCAGTCAGGGTGCCCATGCTGACCCCGGTCCACTGTCGAAAGCACCAACAGTGGGCACGTGAGCATCAGAACTGGACCACAGAGCAATGGAAGAAGGTGGCCTGGTCTGATGAATCACGTTTTCTTTTACATCACATGGATGGCCGGGTACGTGTGCGTCACTTACCTGGGGAACACATGGCACCAGGATGCACTGTGGGAAAAAGGCAGCCCGGCAGAGGCAGTGTGATGCTTTGGGCAATGAAACCTTGGATACTGCATCCATGTGGATGTTACTTTGACACGTACCAAAGCATTGTTGCAGACCATGTACACCCTTTCATGGAAACGGTATTCCCTGGTGGCTGTGGCCTCTTTCAGCAGGATAATGCGCCCTGACACAAAGCAAAAATGGTTCAGGAATGGTTTGAGGAGCACAACAACGAGTTTGAGGTGTTGACTTGGCCTCCAAATTCCCCAGATCTCAATCCAATCGAGCATCTGTGGGATGTGCTGGACAAACGATCCATGGAGGCCCCACCTCGCAACTTACAGGACATAAAGGATCTGCTGCTAACATCTTGGTGCCAGATACCACAGCACACCTTCAGGGGTCTAGTGGAGTCCATGCCTCGACGGGTCAGGGCTGTTTTGGCAGCAAAAGGGGGACCAACACAATATTAGGAAGGTGGTCATAATGTTATGCCTGATCGGTGTATATCTGATACAATACATGGCAGATTTTCTCAAGGAAAAAATCTCAACTAATGCTGTAAACTATACAGGAAGTCAGTTACTATATTACAATAATATTGAAATTCAAAATGAATGGGTTTGTATTTAATTACAAACACTTAATTACACAAGGAAGTTTTTATAATAATAACGTTATAATACTAACTTTATAATTACATTTATTATGTTTCTACATCGTTTTTTGATATATAAACATTTAAATGGGAGCTGTCATAACTTGGATTTAATTAAAACTAATGAGATTATGGTCATTGAATGGTTGAAACACTGATTATGCGATTACATGAGACATGATATGGATTTCGGTAAGTTTTACAGTATCTTTCAACATACCTTCTGATGTTAATTCATGTTTATTTCGTGTTGTAAGTAGTAGTAAATCGGGAGAGATGATCAGCGTCGCTTGATCTGAGGCGCTTCAGCGATCTGCATTGGCACATTAAAGAGCGCCAAAACGGTATTTATTGTTTGAATTTCGTAATAAAATGAACAGAATTTGAAATCTGAGACTTTGTTTCATATCAAAAGTAACAAAGCTCAAAAGCTTATTGCAATTTATTAAATGGGAGGCGCTACAATGTTCTGTTGCTTCATCAACTTAAAACAGCATAGACTAAAAGATCGATTCTTGGTTTTTAAGAATCGGTATTGGTTCATAAAAATAAGAATCGATTCAAATCGAGAAATCAATGTTTTTTTTTTGTTTTTTTTTTACCCAGCACTAGAATTTTATATAGCCTATGACATCCAAGATCCAAGAACGTTCTGTGAACAGGTTATATATTAAAAAAAACTTAAAATGAAACATCTCTTTTATGTTATGAATTGGCTTCCAAAGAAATAGCTAACCTAAGGGAAACCAATGTCTGAATGGAAAGATGCCAGAACTGTCTCAGAACACACTATTTTGATGAAATGAAAACATTGGGATATTATTGTTTTGAAGTAAAATGCATTTTAAAAGCATCAGCGGGTTAAATACCTTGCACATTCTCAGCCATACCAAGAATCAACGGAGGAATATGCCGTATCACACACTCATTCTTTTACCATACTATTATCACAGCCGGCCACATGTAGCTGTCCACCTACTCACTCATTCCAATGCAATCACACACAAGCTAAAACATTTCAGACACTCTTGACTATTGTCCACAGAGACAGAAGGGAAGTCCTCTATTATGTAACAGACATTGTCACAGAGAACATGAGATGGAAATTCCCTGTAAAGAGTAAGTATAATCAGCATCAGCATTGTTACAATATGACAAGCAGAAACGTAGATCTGAGATGGCATGTTATCATTCAACTCAGTGAAAGTACTGAAATATCAAGCTCTACGATCACTAATAATCACTTAATCAATTACATGAAATACCAAATGTGTATTTTCTAAAGAAATTGTACAGAAGTTGCCATTCCCATGATGCTAAGAAGTTCTCCAGTGGTTTCTAGGAAGTTAAGTGGTTGTTAGGGCGTACCAGGTTATTGCTTACTGGCTCAAGCAGTACCCACCTATAAGGCAAGATATTCTGGCATGTTCCCTCCATCAGTGTAGGCATTTTATCATCGATTCTGGCAGGCAAAATCACTTTGAAAAGTAATAGCACTCTCTAACAATCCACGTCATCATTCATAGCGCAAAACAGACAAGTTGCATGCCAAAGGTTAGCATTTAGGTTTAGGGGCTTGTTCAAATCACTGTAAGTATGAGCAATACTAATACTCATACTTGCTTTAGCAAACACCACTAACAAGCTAGAAATATTGAATAACAATGGAAAAAAGGAGGAGTTCACCTTTGACCTGGACTTCCCATGTGAGGCTTCCTGTTACGATCAAACTTTTCTGAGCTTTCCGTCTTTATTCCAATGTTTTCTGCCAGTATTCCACAATGTGTACTTTGTGTTTGTAAAATAGCAGGGCCGAATGTCCCGGCACTCCCTCAGAAGTCTGAGATTTCAGGACACTTAAAGCCCAGCCCTGATGCTGAATATTCCCGAGCAGGAAAACCAGCAGGAAAGAGGAAATTACAGCAGGAAGGTCTCCAGACCATCTCAAACCATCTCAACCAACCAAAAGCATTGTTTGTGGACCTCCACCAATAAGCAGCAAGGGTTCCAGTGTCTCAACCAATCAGCAATGTCTCTATAAACACCACAGGTGAGGCTACGCTTAAATACATAATTCTGGTTGTAATCAGCACATCTCAATACAGCCCGTTCAAGTACCTCTGTAAATTTGAAGTGGATAAAATGTAGCAACAAGGGATTTTATGTGCTTTGATTGGATAAATAAGAGATTTTATTTATGCATGGTGTTTGATAATGCATTAATCAAAGCATGTTGCGGTCACACCAAAAATGATGCCAGACTGAATGAAGAAATATAAAAACCTTCATAATCCCATCAGTTTTAAATACAGGATCATTGAAACTCCCACATATTCTGACAAACACACACACACACACACACACACACACACACACAAATCCAAAGCACCACTATCATTTCTTTAAAGTGACGTGGCTACGGTCTCCAAAAACTTCCACTGGACCTGTTTTCATACTAAGCCCTTCTGGCTTTGTAATTTACTTCCCGTGATCTCAGCCCAACTTCCTGCCCTTCTTCCTGGCTGGTTTGGGCCGAGGCTCCTCGGGATGTTTTTGCAGGAAGTATAGGAAAGGCTGCACGCCTCTGATAACTCCGCTCTTTCCTCAGGCGATACAAAAATTCACCTCACACACATAAATGTGGAACAGAAATAAATCCTACCGACACCCACACTCCTTCCTACAAATCTCACACACACACACACACGCGGTTACAGAACAGTAACGTTTCTATTTCCACCGCACACTAGGAGGGCCTCTGTAACACAATTACAAAAATGCATGATATAGCACTAATATTGTAGTCACTTGCTTATAGTTCTTTAAAGCTGAATATATCAATATTTGAAATTGCACATGAAGGTGTTGTGATAGATGACAGCTGCAAAAAGTCCTGATAGATTTCATTTCTTTTTGATTTCCGCAGATCAAGGAGAAATCACACGAGTGTGCTGCTTCTCTGTTACATAAGACACACCTTCACGCCTGGATCTGTGGGTAAGAACTTGACTGAAGTTATAAGGCTGCAGACTTCTTAAAATGATCCTTCAAGATCTCCCTCTGAAACACACTAAATGCATTAATTTGGCTGTTTTTGGGTAGCTTGACAAATAACATGTATATTAACTTTTATTAATATGTTTAAAAATGACTTAGTTTACATTTTTTACACAGTCTTTTGTCTTTATTTGTGAGAATTTCAGAATGTCTTAGCATTTGATTTGTCCTCCTTTTGCTTTAAGGACAGCAGCACTTGAGCTGCTTTGTGTCAAACATGATGATCATGTTCTTCAAGCGTGATTTGAGATGAGCATCTTGAGCTTCAATGGAAGAGCATGTGACCGTCTGAGAGTCACATGATCAATGTCACAGATTTACTTGTTTGGGTGTGTGTGGCTGATCAATCAATGCAACCAGTGCAAAATCCTAAAATTGTTGGTTTGAAATTGCAAATTTAATAACATTTAATTATTTTCAACTTTCACCTGTTCACAGTTTTTTTAATAATACTTTTAGTGCTGTCAAACTATTAATCGCATCCAAAATAAAAGTTCATGTTTACATAATAATTACGGTATACACAGTACACACACATATATATTATGTATATTTGAATACACACACATGCATGTATATATTTAAGAAACAATTGTTATATGTATATATAAAATATTTATATTTATATATAATATAAATGATATAAATATATATACAGTATATGCATGCAAATATTTCTTAAATATATACATGTATGTGTGTGTATTCAAATATACATAATAATTATACACAGTACACACATATATTATGTAAACACAAACTTTTATTTTGGATGCGATTAATTACGATTAATCGATTTGACTTTTTAATGAATCCTTTAGCTGTTTTGCATCTGATTTAAATAGTCCTGTACTTAGACAAATAATTAAATTCGTTTTTAATATTACAGTATAAATATTCCATAAAAAATAGACGCTATGTCATAAAAACTGTATAAAAAAATAATTATGCAAGATTTGAAGTATACCACACCACACCGAAGAACAGATTTCATGCCAACTACACATTTCCTAAAAATCTCATACACTAGGACTTTGGTTCACTAAGAGTAACACTTTAGTTTAGGGTTCAGTTCTTGCTGTTGCTTATTATCATGCATATTACTAGGATATTGGCTGTTTATTAGTACTTATAAAGCACATATTAATGCCTTATTCTGCATGACCTTATTCTACATCCCTAAATCCTACCCAATACCTAAACTTAAACATTACAAAAACTATTAATAAGCAGTAAATTAGGAGTTTATGAGGCAAAAGTCATAGTTAATAGTGAATGTTTTCCCCATACTAAAGTGTTACTGACCTTATTGTCCATCTAAGAGGTCAGAGCAATGAATGCAATTTTAAGTGATGTTTCTAAGTTTTAAATGCTTGATTTTAATATGCATATACAAGTCAACCTTAAAAAATTGTCCTAAATGCAAAACTTCTGCATAGAGCAAATACACACTCCAGCATTCATTGTTGCACACGCAAACACACACAAATCCCCTCTCTCTCACACACTCATCCCCACATGGTTTCCTCCCCCTTTTGGGGATCCAGCGAAAGTATGATCAGCCAAAGAGCGCTGTGAGCAATAATGATGTGCGTGCGCGCGTGGGTGTCTCACCTCACCGCTGTCTCTGTTCAGAGTCTCAGTGCATCTCCATATCTCAGTGTGAGAATTCACATGCTAAGAGCTGTCACTGCATCCCAGTACCACTGCACCTCTCCAAGTCCTTGCTCATCACTATGGCAACCAGAAAAATGGTTCACCAGGAAACTTTGCCCGCTTTTAAAGGGCCAAAGCATAAATCTGGTGCGAGCATCCTCCTGCATCTCCTGACGGGTGTGCAAAAGACTCAAGGCGCACTCGTGCACGTGAATCACACAGATGTTTAAAGAGAGGGGAGATTGAGAAGAGGAGAATAGGAGAGAGCAATTTGAGGAAGAAACAGACAGTGTGATGGCTTAATGTGTGGGCGTTAGGGCTGAATAGATTGGCCTCAGTCACGACAGAAATTAGGATGTAAGAGAGTGACAGGTAAAGAAGGTAAGAGGGCTGGGCGACGTCTGTGTATTCTGCAAAATTCAACTCAACGCAAATCAGTTTCCAATCAGCGAGATTAGGCTTTGCCTGAAGAAGACCTATATAGAGTGAGCGCAACACTCATTCACACATCCTCATGCATACGCGCACACACACACACACACACACACACACACACAGCCACATTTTGCCTGTTAGGAAAAAGTGTTCAGTAATCCCTGTAGTGATGCCCAATGAAAATATCCGCATCGAGCCGCTGTACAGAGGTGCGCTGACAAAATATGACACACAGAGAGCCTGAAAAGACACAAATTAATCTTATCTTTCAACAAACACACACTTAAATTCATTCAAGCAACCCTAGCACGCACACAATTCACCCAAGGATATGCTGGAAATCGTAAAACTTACCTAATAAAACCAGGGCACACATTCCACACCATCTCGACTTCCTCTACGAGGGTCCGTCTCTGGTCTGAGAAAGTGTATATAAGTGTGCTAATGTGTGTATTTGGAACGTATGTGTGTGAGAAAGAGAAGAGAGGGAGAAAAGAGGAGAGATAGAGGGAAAGGGAAAGAGAGAAATAGAGGGAGAGAGAGGGAAAGAGAGAGAGTGCGGAGGCAGAGAGACTGTTACTGTATGACAGGAATGCTCAGCTCAGCCCACACAGTGCAAGCATGATACACTGACTGTGTGTGCATGAGAGAGAGAGAGTATAGAGAGAGGTTCAGTCTCCCACTTCTTTGCGTGGGCAAGGCCTGAATCTCACTCACAGTCTCTCTCTCTCCTCACTCTCTCTCAACAGCTATTACAGGAGAACAGCAGAACTGGATGGCAAAAAAGGGGGACTGTGAATGAGAAAGCCTGGAGGTGGGGGGAGAGAAGAGAGGAGAGGAGAGGAGAAGAGAGAGAAAGAGCCCTGCCGATGGACTCGTGGCTGATTGGTTCTGTTTTATGACATAAAAAGTTTGTCAGCAAAATCCTGTAGCATCAGAAGCAGGGGATGAAAGGTTCCGTGATTCGCCATGGCAACACAGCAGATGTAAACATCAGCACAGTTGTGTGGGCGTCTTTTGTTCCGTGTGTGTATGGGGAAAAAGTCACAACAATACGATCCTTACGAGAGGTCATACAATTATGTAATACGCACGCTTGTATCTACAAATTTGATACAGACTGACACCATATTGGATTAAGAAGTTGACACACACACAGGTTAATGTCACAAAAATCAGGTCCAATGTCCAGGTCACATTTCACCCCAAAATAGAAATAATTATATTTTGCATGAAGGAAATTAAGTCTATTATGTTTTTGTTTTGTTTTTCCCACAGATATTAAGCATTTCCCTCCTAAATTTTCATTAATGTAATGTGTCCAGATGTTTTTTAAAGAAAAAGAATGGTTTTTAAAAGAGCTGCAAAAAAAATCTGGATGTTTAAATTTGACACAAAGGCTATTTTAGAACCATAAGGACTGTTTTCATTGTGATATTTTCACAATATTGAAAGTATATTTTCACCCTCAATTCTGTTTATTTTTTTCCCCATTATTCTCAATAGTGATTCTCATGAGATTCTCACTGTAATGCAATTATTTTCTAATTAAATTCAGCATGAATCACCATAAATAAAGGCAATACAACAAATACTACAATGATGTATATTTTCTGCATTACAGTAATGAGATTTATTTTTATTAGATTGCATTATGCTAATGAGAACTAGGAAGGAAAATGGCATAATGTCACAACAATGCAAAAAATAAAAAATAAAATAATGGTCCTAAAATAGGCGTCATTTTTGTTGTTTATGCAAAATATATTTTCTTACTCCTTTATTTTGATTTTTGATTAAAATATCATCCAGACAAGTTAATAGATGTCATTCAATTTCGTGCGATTCACCCACAGCTGCAAACACAGGAGGCTCTTGGAGTATGAATTGGTCTTGACACAAGCTCTCGTCCCTTTTAAATTAAATGGTTGGACAAGTAAAACAGCCAGCATCTCTGCGAGCCTCCTCTTAATCACTGAAACTAATAAAGCTTAATTATTTATTCTGAGTATCTATTACAGCGGTACAGGAGAATGAGACACTGGGGAAGTGGCACATATTGCGCATGTTGGCTTCACGTAACTAATATTATGAAAAGCATTATAAGTTAGGAGTCTCGGTGCAATATCAAAAGTGTCCCTGAGCGCAACTGCACGTGCAGCCCCTCCCATCACTGCTGCGTGTCCCCAGCATGAAGCTGCACGAGGAGGCCCTCTCATCAGAGCTCTGTCTCCCCAGCACGGAGCTGCACAAGGAGGCCCTTAGAACTCTTCCGTGTGCGTTCTGTGCTGCGCTGTGCTGTGTTTGGGGGCCACCTCCTGGATGAGATCGATAAATTCACCCTTCTCCAGACAGGCTTTGCACTCCTCCCCCCATGAGGCCAAGACTCTCTTCAGCTCCAACACTCGCATTTTAGATAAAGCGTCCCTGCTCCAGTCAAGAACTGGACGCTCTGTTTCAGAAGAACAAGAAATGTCCATTTTAAAACCTTTGAGACAAATATTTCCTAATGCAATTACAGGGATAGTTCATCCGAAAATGAAAATTCTGTCATTAATTACTCACCCTCATGCCGTTCCAAACCAGTAAGACTTTCGTTGCTCTTCGGGAAACAAATGAAGATCTTTTTGATGAAATCTGAGAGCTTTCTGTCCCTCCATTGACAGCTACACAACTGACACATTGACGTTTCAAAAAGTTCATAAAGAGATCGTAAAAGTAATCCATATGAATTTAGGCGGTTTAGTCCAAATATTCTGAAGAGACTCGATTGCTTTATATAATGAACAGATTTAATTTAGGCTTTTATTCACATATAAACTTTGATCAGCGAACATAAACAGAAGCTCAACCGAATCTGCTTGACGCGCAAGAATGAACCTCATTGGTTCTTGCAGAAGCTCAAACGTGATGCATAACACATGTGTGAGTTGATGAATGTTTATATGTGAAAAAAAGCCTAAGTTCAATTTTATATTCAATCATATAAAGTGATTGAGTCTCTTCAGAATATTTGGACTAAACCGCTTAATTCATATGCATTAGTTTTATGATCTTTTTGAAACATCAATGTGTCAGTTGAGTAGCTGTCAATGGAGGGACAGAAAGCTCTCAGATTTCATCAAAAAGATCTTCATTTGTTTTTTGAAGATGAACGAAAGTCTTACTGGTTTGGAACGACATGAGGGTGAGTAATTAATGATTTTAAAGTCACCATGAAAACAAAATTGACAATTGTTATTTTTTTTATGGAATATTGCAGTATTTATTATAAATTATATATCTGTGCACATCATTTTTTTTAAATTCATGTTCAGTCTTGAATCAAAATAACTTCCCCTCCCTCTTGCAGTGACATCTCTTCTCTGATGACGTGTTTACTGGCGTCAGTGGCGTGAGGGCGGGATAACCTGTCACTCACATGACATCACAGCAATAGCAAAACCACAACCAATCAATTCCCATGGACAAAATCAAGCCCCTACATTTTGTCTTGTTCAAGAAGCTGTTTCATTTAGATATACGTCACAATAGGGAAGTAAATATTATTGCAACTTCTGTTTCATGCTGACTTTAAAGGATCTTATATGTGAGTACACCTACCATATCTGAGCTCGCAGATCTGGCCATCCATGCGCTGAAGTTTTTGGCAGATTTTGTGGACAGGAACATGTGCACTGAGGGGGCGGCTCACCTCACCTGTCACTTTGGCTGCAGCATCACTGGAGGCGCCCAGGTAATAACACTGAGGTGAAAGGGGAAAGAATTACCTCATGCATTCAATATATTTATGTACCAGCAACTAAAGAAGCATTAAAAAAAACAAACTGTGCTTGTTTTTCTGTTCTTACTAGTCGATTCTCTTTCCCAGTAGTCTCAGCGCATGCTTTGATCAGACCCTCCTCCACCAGCTCTGGGGACAGCTCTGTGTGTCTGATCACCAGTAAGTTATAAAGCCGCCCCAGAAAACCCTCACACACTGCAAAACAGATACAATAAACAGAGATTTATGGAGAGAGAGATCTACTGGAGGGATAAATTCATATATTAGTTATGTAATAACAGTTAGTAATAGTTCTGCAGAACATAAGCAATGTTTTCTAGTTGTAAGTGGGTTGTATTATAAAATCATAGCACTTAAAAATCGTTTTCCACTTGCAAATATAGCTATTGAAATAGTAGGCATATTTAGTGTTACAATAATAGGGGTTGTCAGCCAGTATGCAATCCAAACCAGGACTCACCTCTTAAATATTGACTTCCTTCAGTAAATATCTTATATTCACTATGTGAAAACACTCATGCACTTGTGCAAAATAACCCATGTGGCTATTTTTAAACTCAGAGGTTCATGCGCATTGAAAGCCAAGCCGACCAACCTCACCTTCGCATTCTTCTGCAACAGTAACTGAGAATAAAACAACACATAAAAGCAAAAGTAACGGGGTTGCCAAGGAGCTGGTTAAAGACATGACTCTGTGCGCTTAAACCACTTTTAAGGGAACTTCAATACCCAGCACACAACACCCACCGGCGCCACTCTCAGCTGTTTCTAAATCAGGCGCTGCTCTCTTGACGTTCCTGTCGACGTCAGTTCAGAGGCACTTTGATTGGCTAACGTCTACGCCTGTCATTTGACCGTCCATCCCATCTCATTTGCATATGATTACCGGCTTCCGGTAGAATTCTTCGGAAGCATGGCTGCCATCGGGGTGCACTTTGGATACACATGTGCCTGTGTTGCCGTATTTAAGGTGAATTGGTTATGAGTATACATCATTTTAGTTAGTTGAATAAACGCAGATATACCGACAATAAAATAAAGTATCTAATAGTCCTTGTTAATGGTGCTGAATAGATGATGGCGTGACATGCAAACCATACCAGATAAAAATACATTATAATAAGTGTAATTGTTTTCATATAGGATGGGCGAGCAGATGTTGTGGCCAATGATGCAGGGGACAGAGTCACTCCAGCTGTGGTCGCATACAGAGACACTGAACAGGTAATTTACCGGGATTTCGGGGAATGAATTAAGTCATAATCATTATACAGCTCTCTCATCAGCACCAAACACAGGGAGCCTTTAATACATGTAAGAATTAACCGAAACTTAAATACATAACTGCAAAACATATCTCTAGTGTATTGAATAGTATGCGTGACTATGCATTTTATTTGTATTGTGTATGTTGCATAGTGTGCTTCATTTTTTATTTTTGTTGCAGCTATTACACTATAATTCCCTTATGAGATACATTTAATATAATATAATATAATGCTACTGGGGATATTGGTCCAGCTGTTATTCTTTTTAAGATGAAAAGTGGCCAAAACTTCTCTAAATCCTGCCAAGTTTTTATTGTATTTTTTTAATATGCATTTCAATATTTTCATTTAAGAATTTGTTTTAAGAAATATTAAAGTGATGTAAGATGTCTTGACTCAATTTTATGATTTGTTTGTTTAATTCAAATGTACATAAATGAAGCGAGGGTGCCAGGCATGAGAAGGTCTGATGGTTTTGTTTCATTCATTTGTTTTTCTAGATAGTGGGAATCGCCGCTAAGCAGGGCCGAATACGAAATGCCGCCAATACGGTTGTCAAAGTGAAGCAGATCCTAGGCAGACGGTATTTATTTCCTGTCGTACACTCCGAAAGACTATTCTGACGATGTTTTCATATTTACACAAACATGCAATAATGCTGTAGATAATTCAGTAATTCAATAATTCACATATTTTACCACCAATGTAGCGATATCTTAAATAAAAACACATTTAGATAAGTAATAATAATAATATAAATTCACTGGACTTGTGTATTTGACAGCTTTGATGACCCAGATGCTCAGACACACAGAGAAGAAAGCAAATGCATTGTAAGTACATGCTGTTCTTAAAGGGATAGTTCACCAATCAAGTCATCATTTACTCACCCTTGTGTTGTTCTAATGCAGAATGCCTGTATTTCTTTTTCAGACCACAAAATGAGAATTAAAAAAAAAAAATGTCCCGCTCACGCTCGTCCATATAATGACAGTGAATAGCAACCAGCATCAAGCTTTTAAAAAAGATGCAAAGCTATTACAGAATGATGAAGTAAATGATGACTTCATTTAGGGTGAACTATCCCTTTAAATACTGACAGATGGGGAAAAACACAACAGTAACCATAAAAACTGCATCATCTGCTCATTTAAAAGGTGTGTATTTTCTCACTCATTCCCAGGTTGTCAACAAGAGTGACCTGCCCAGATATGAAATCGACATTGGAGAGACAACCAAGTATGTGTCACCTGAAGATGTAGCTAAATTGATCTTCCATAAAATGAAAGGTATTGTCTGAATGCTTCACTTTCTTTCATAGTCAGTATGTTTTAATGTGAAGCACTGATAATTTATGATTTATAATAATTTATTCATTTTATGTTCCCTGCAGAGACAGCCCAGTCAGCCTTGGGTTCGGATGTGAAAGATGTGGTCATAACAGTGCCTTTTGAGTTTGGAGAGATGCAGAAGAATGCACTAAGGTATGTACTTAAAGTGTCAGTAAAACATTGCCAGACGAATGCTAATGAATTCAAATGATGTAACACGGTTATCTAACTCCAGAAGCTGTGTCTGGGGAGAGGTTTTATAAGAATCAGTGCTGTGTTGTAGGCAAGCTGCAGAAAGTGCTGGGTTCGATGTGCTGAGGCTGATACACGAACCCTCTGCTGCCCTTCTAGCATATGGCATCGGACAGGACTCATCGTTGGGAAAAAGGTACAGGGTTTGTGCGTCATCCGAGTTGAGCTGTTTCTTTTAGCTTCTCATTCTCATTTCTCTTTTCAACCACAGTCATGTCCTGGTGTACAAACTGGGAGGCACGTCGCTCAGCGTCACCGTCCTGGAGGTGAACAGTGGAATGTACCGTGTCCTCGCGACACAGACCGATCACAGGACGGGAGGAGAGAGCTTCACACATGAGCTCGCACAACACCTCGCCGCCGAGTTCAAAAAGTCAGTTGATGTCCAGTGCTTCACATTTGTTATTGTTCTTGTTTTTCAGTTAAGGTTAAGGTATACTTTATTGTCCCAGAGGGAAATTTGTCTTGGGATCAGAAATATAGCCACTGCATCACATAAAACATATAGTAAAATAACAACACAATAGCACAATAACACCATAACACATAAATTAGAGACCTACACTGCACTGTAGGTTGTTTACGGTTGCCAAACAACTTCATAACTTCTTATATTGAATACTTATATTGGCTATTTTACACTTTGAAGTGGCTCATCTAGTCATATTCATATTGTATTACAGTTTTTAACTCCAGTGTTATATAAAGCAGCGTTTTATTTATTTATGAATCTTATCTATTCATGTACATCTGTTATTATAAAAAATAAAAAAAATCTGATGCACCTTTTAATTGTAAAGTTTAATTAAAAAGCTTTAATTATTTATTATAAGAAAATAGGCGTTGCTTCTGCAAATGACAGTAAATATGAAATATTTAATATTATGATATGTGTATATTTTCATATTAAATATTTATTTAATATTTACTGTTCAAAAGTTTGGGGTTGGTAAGATTTTTAAAGAAATGTTTTTGATCAGAAACAGTAATATTGTAAAATATTACAATTTAAAATAAGTTTTATATTTGAATATACTGTATTTTAAAATGTAATTTATTCCTGTGATCAAAACTGAATTTTCAGCATCATTACTCCAGTCTTGAGTGTCACATGATCCTTCAGAAATCATTCTAATATGATGATTTGCTGCTCAAGAAACATTTTTTATTATTATCAATGTTGAAAATGGTTGTTCTGCTTAGTATTTTTTATGGATTGATTTTAGGATTCTTTGATAAAGTTCAAAAGAACAGTATTTATTTGAAATAGAAATCTTTTGTAACATTATAAATGTCTCTTTTGATCAATTTAATGCATCCTTGCTTTATTAAAAATATTAAGACTTAAGAGAATCTTACTGACCGCAAAATTCAATTGGTAGTGTATAATATTTTTAAACATAAAATTTGATGTACATGTTTGTCATTACTGTTTTAATTCTCATTTTGTTTTTCATGGGTGTCTCCAGGACTTTTAAACAGGATGTGACAGGTAACCCCAGGGCGATGATGAAGCTCATGAATAGTGCTGATATGGCCAAGCACACCCTGTCCACCCTGGGTAGTGCCAACTGCTTTGTGGACTCGCTCTATGACGGCATGGATTTTGAGTGTAATGTGTCCAGGTGAGCTGAAGTTATTTTCAGTCAAATTAGCATTACAGAGAAAATTGTACCTGTTGCATATCTGCATGTCATATATGCTTCTGTCCTAGAGCCCGTTTTGAGCTGATATGCTCCAGCCTCTTGACTAAGAGCATTCAGCCAATTAAAAGTCTCCTTGAGCAAGTAAACCTGTCCACATCTGATGTCAACAAGGTAAAACAACTTTTTTTTTTAAGGGGCCATATTATGCTCTTTTAAAAAGTCTTGGTTTTGTTTTTGGGCTCTACTAGAATAGGTTTTCATGCTTGAAAAAACAGCTTATTTTTCACATGTTTGACATTGTTGCATCACCTCTCTCTTCCCAGTCTGTCAGTAATGCTCTGGGCTGCGTTTCCCAAAAGCATTGTTATCCAACTATGGTCGCAAGTTCCGTCGTTACCAGCATAGTTGAACAATTTGCCGTTTCCTGAAACCGTATTTCAAGTAAACTTTCGCAAACAGTGTCGCAAATGTACGTGGTTGAAGTTGCAGCTCTTGAGCTGTGGTTAGAAGAAAATTTTCTTGTTAAAATGACTTTAATAGATCATGCTTTTGGGCACAATAAGCAAGCTAACATTCAGTACATTCTATATGTTTCATCCTATTTAAATATATAAAACATATTTTAATTGATATACAGTATTTTATCGTGCCAACAATCAACGCCATTTTTGAGTGTGCAATTGCATAAATGCGTACAAGGAACACCGGAGTATGACAGATGAGGAAACCTGCGATGAATCAAACATCAAATAATGTCAGCATTGTCAGAAATTTGTTAAGTGGAGAAAGCAGCTGTCTGAATGAACCGCATGCATAAGGGAGTACACCAAATACTGCAAAAAAAAAAAAAAAATCTGTTATATTAATAACTATAATATTAAGTACATTAATTGCGATCTTGAATTGATGAATTAGCAGAAGGTCTTACTTCACCACCTGCACGTGACATCATTAACGACAGTCCTATATTGTTAAACTAACGTGGTTTAAACGACAGAGGTGCGACCGGTTTCGGGAAACACTCGTGACTAGCTAGTTAGTTTCAACAACGATGCATCATACTATGGTGGTTAAGCAGGGAGTTACATCTGTATGGGAAACACACCCCTGTTTAGTTCCTGTCTCTATGAAGCCCCTCCTTAGGAAAACCGCAATGTGCTCTGATTGGTCAGCTGCACCAGTGTGTTGTGATTGGTCAATCACTTCGAGTGTGTTTGGGAAATGTCACACCCCTTTCCATGAGTTTCAACACACTACTAACTCAACCAGGCTCCGCCCCTTTATTCTGTGTATGCCTTGGGTGGGAATTATTTAAATGAGGAATGTTATGACGTGTTCGTTCCCGGAAGAAAACTCAAGACTACAATGGAGGCGTTTCGGGGAGTTCAGAAACTGTCACTGATATAGAGAACAACTGCCTTTGGAGGGACTTTGCAGACCTTATGTTTTGCAGACAACAACATAACACACTAAAGAAAGCTGAACATGTAAAAAAAACCCCCAAAAAAAACATGATAGGTCTTCTTTATTACAGTTGTATGACCAGTAGAGAGAGCTGTAGATTTTAATCCATTTTTCATGCATGAAAATTTTTTGTCATTAGTAGCACTGAGCCGTTTACAAAACTTCCTGTCCAAATAGTAGATTATTTTAGTGTTTTACATCTAATTATAGTGAGAATGGCATCCCAAAGCCTTAAATACAGATTAAACCAGTTTGCTTCCTTTCTAAGGTGGTTTTATGCGGCGGATCAGCTCGTATCCCGAAGTTGCAACAGATGATCAGGGATTTGTTCCTAGACGTGGAGCTACTGAACTCCATCCCCCCGGACGAGGTGATTCCGGTCGGTGCTGCCATGCAGGCGGGCATCCTGGTCGGAAAAGACAGCCTGGCACTCGGAGAAGACTCCATAACTGTGGACTGCTGTGCCAGTGACATCACAGTTAAGGTGGGGAACTTCAAATGATCAAAAGTGCTTTGTTTTATGGTGTTTTAGCACATAAGAGCATATTGATCAGTAGATTGTGTCTTGGTCTTTCAGGAAGTGGATGACTCTGGAGCGGAGGTTTTTACAGTTTTGTTTCCATCTGGCACACCTCTCCCTGCCCGCCGTCAGCACACACTGCAGGGTCCTGGCAGTCTATCGTCAGTCAGTCTGGAGCTGTACCAAGCACAGCTACCGATCGCACAGGTTGGCACCCCTTTTAACAGACATTTCAGTATAAACATAAAATTACGCTAAATGAGATATTCAGCTTGAATTGTGTACTAAAACATTTTGGCTGATTTCACTTTAAGCTTGTTAACTTTCAGTGTGACTGTGGTTTATTTTTCTAGATTGTACTCCGAGACCTGGAACCTAAAGAGGAGCTGCATGACTTTGTCACAGTGCTGACAATGAAGAGGTAATGAAAAAATAAATGAATGTTTTTATTCAGCAAGGATGCATTAAATTCATCAATTTATGTTACAAAAGATTTTAGTTGCTTTCGGTGTACACAAAAGTATGGAAGCCCGTTTCCGCCACTAAATAAAAAAATGAAAAGAGTAATTGCAACTTTTTATTTCAGAATTCTGACTTTTTTTTCCTCACAATTGCGAGTTATAACGTCAGAATTCTGAGATATAAACTCGCAATTGCGTGATATAAAGTCACAATTCTGACTGAGAAAAAAGTCAGAATTCTGAGATAAAAAGTCGCAATTACTCTTTTTATTTTTTTATTTAGTGGCGGAAACGGGCTTCCATACAAAAGTACTGAGTAGTGTAAGGTAACTTCATGGGTTAAGTTAAGGTTCAGGGTTAGTACCTAGTTGGTGTCATTACTACAATAAGTACATAGTATGTTAATGCGAAACAGGACTGTAAAATAAAGTGCTGCCAAGATTTATTTTCCAAGTAAATGCTGTTCTTTTGAACTTTCTATTCATCAAAAAAGTTCCCACAAAATATGAAGCAACACAACTGTTTTCAACATTGATAATAATCAGAAATGTTTCTTGAGCATCAAATCATCATACTAGAATGATTTCTGAAGGATCATGTGACACTGAAGACTGGAGTAATGATGATAAATTCAGCTTTGCATCACAGGAATAAATTACATTTTAACATATATTTAAATAGAAACCCGTCTTTTTAAAATTGTAATAATATTTCATAATTTTACTGTTGTTACTGTATTTTTAATGAAATCAATGCAGCCTTGGTGTTCAAGAGACTTCTTTCAAAAAATATAAAAAAATTGTTCAAACTTCAATGTTCAGACTTCAAACTTTTGAATGGTAGTGTATGTTATACTTCAAACATTGGGTGTTTTGTTGCTCCCTGCAGCATTTTCACCTTCAGTCTACACTGGAAAAAATCTGCATGATTCTGGATAAATTGAGAATCATAATTTTTTTGTTTCAAATAGAGATCACGATTCTCCCACGATTATAGACAACTAAACAAAATAACATGCAGTTTACTAGAGGTTCTCACAAAGTGTTAATTGCTGCAGTCTATTTAAAAAAATATTTAATTAATTTGAATTATTAAAAAAGTAATTTTGAATAAATTATTCAATTAATTCAATTACAAATGCTTGATTCATTACTGTATGAATCAGTCAGTGCGTCCGAAATTGCATACTTTACTAGATTTGAATTTGAACTTACTTTGCGACTGTTAAAAAAAAGTATGTTCTGCATACTTACCAGCATCAGTTGCATCGCTTCACCTCCATTCATAAATCCTCTCCCATGGCCTCATGGGATAGTAAAGTGTCCATCAAATGTGCACTTCAGAATCTCGCCAGAAGTAGTAGGTCATCCGGGGACTTTTTCGCCTACTGTTTTTCGAATATAGTAGGCAAGTATTCAATTTCGGACAGCAGGTGTTTTTGAACAAATCTCTTGAATGAATGATTCAATGACACATACATTTAACAGTCGCTTGTCGCCACCTACTGGTGTAACGATTTGAAGCATCAAGTTACTTTCAAAGGGTGATTTACTCTATTTTGATCGCTTCCTTACACATCAGTGTTTATATCTGAACTATAAACTTTTATTCCAGTCATCTGTGATATAAATTATTGTAATACAGAAATAACGATACTGTGTGGTTGAAAAGACTGTTTGTGAAGCTGTTTCATACCTAAATATGACAACTGCTTTCTGGATCAGCGGCAGCGCCAACACAGATTTGAATGTTTGCTGTGATCATACTTGTCAAAGGTTTAATAACCATTGCCGAATCGTTGTCATTTAGGAAAAAGATTGCATGGGTGTTTGAATTGACATCATGATCTTTTAATGAGTAATTGTGCAGCTCTCCTTGTTGCTGTTATTTTGTAGCTTGTGTTATGACAGTGTTATGTACTATAAGTTCAGTAATATCACCCAGTCCTTCTCAACTACTCGTAAAGCTCTTATCCTTATGTGAACATTTTCTGATGTGTGTTTCCTTTTCAGAGATGGTTCACTGCACGTTACGTGCACAGAGCAGGGAAGCGGCAGATCCGAGGCTATAACCATAGCAACAGCTGCTGCAGCGTCTTAACCTTCAATCACGCTGTCAACCTAATTCCATACAGTAACCTAAACACCTGCATCTCATGCTGTTTGAGGTTTTCCAGTGCTCTAGATTCCTCTAGACATTAACCGAACAAGAACTCTTAACATGTTTGCTTCAGTTCAAGGAATAGTTCACCCCATAAAGAAAATGATTTACTTGTTCTCATGTTGTATTTTTCTTTGGTAACATGCAAGTAGAATTGTTCTGCAGCTTTTGCTGTACAACAACAAAGGACGGACCAGGAAGTGTTTTGTCCTTTTCGTGTTTGGGATGATATGAGGGTAAGTAAATAATGACAGAATTGGGGTGAGCTATCCTTTTAAATGAATATCCAGTTTTATTTTACCTGCAGTCATCTTGTTCAAGTCTGACCAGCAGGATTACTGTAGTTGTTCTTACCATGTGCCTTTATGTACCTACATCACACCATTAGATTAATCATGAGTTGATGGGGCTCATAGATGTGATGATTGGTGGATTTAAGGAAACCTGTGGCTGATACCATTTCAAGCATGCACAACCTTATGAGACGTTGCAGAGCCTGAGAAGCAGGTGGTGTTGTACAGTCTTTGTGTGGCTCACTGATGCTTATCTGCTGCAGTCAGTGAGCAGGTGCAAAAGTATTGTTTAAAAAACTGTCATCTGTAACTAGCATGCAATAAAGATCACTGAACGCAATAAACCCTGAGTCTATTTTCAGTACAGATACTTGCTACATTCACGTCAGGTCGGAATTTCTGCAGTGACATGATTTCAAATTTTAAACTTGTAATTCCAATTTGGAATTTTATGAAAACTCCAAGCACTCTTACTTGAGCGGCATTACATTGTGTGAAAGTAACTAAAATTAATGTGACATATTTCTGTTTGAGCTGTTTTAATATAACCAGTGTTACCAAGTTGCTTTTATTTTTTTTTTCTAAAACATTTTGTGCAAATGTATGTAGTATGCGAAATCCTTTTATTAACAACAAAGCTGCACATTTTGTCACACCTGCCAATGAAAATTTACCGGCCATAAATGTATATATTTCTTTAAATACTGTTTTTGCAAATACAGGCAGTTATGACACCAAAATTTTAGATACCAGTGAAACTTCACAATTCTCTAGTTCGATAACACAACTAATATCAACATTATTAAAGACAAGGAACAGCAGTTTTCAGGTCAAGACATTGAATAAAGTAATCAAATGTAAAATAACACAGGATAGTCTTCACTGTATAAATCAAACATGGATTAATCCTTATTAAAGTTACAAAAGTTATTCAGTCAAGAGCAGAGTGAATTTGTTTTCTTTGTCCTTTCTTGTTTGATTAGCATTAAAAAACAGACACCAGCAGAAATATTAGGCTGCTGTTACTTTAAGACCGAATGCGCAGATCCAATATACTGATACACATGCATTTACTTTCTCTACTGTTTACATTCACCTAAGTCATAACCGACTGTGTTTACTAGGATAACATAATTGTTGACAATTTTGTGTGAATTTGTCCGTTCAAGCGCAAGACGATGTGAAAGAGAGCACAATTCAGTATTCGGAGAAGAAGAGCTTCCCACACGCACGTGAGTAACGTATTGAGTTGCCTTTCGCGTCGTCTTGCGCTTGAATATTTAAATTGGTAAGGCTTAAACTTTCGTGACGACACAGCACTGGCCTGACAACTGTCCCGAGTGTCGTTCATGTTCTCACAACATTGCATTGTTAGAATTCATAAAAATGTTACCGTCCAACTGGCGATTGACATTGTTTCACATACACGCCAACGCCGATTTTTCCTCGCATTTGGCGAGTGATCATTTTATGAAATCTTTGAGTTGCCATCTTGTAATTCCGATAGAATGAGAACGTTGTTATTTTAGTATTTATAAATTTGCTTTTATTTTTATATTTTCATTTTAACTTTAGTTTACGTTTTAATATTTTTGAAGTGTGCTTTTGTACCATTCATTTTTGGTTCATTTTTAATATTTCTATTTAGCTACTTCTATTTCCGTATTGGTTTTATCCATTTTAGTACTTCAACTTGAACTTGATTTCAATTAATTGACAAGGCAACATTTCTAATTTTCGTTTTAAGTTTTTGAAGGTTTTTTTTAATGGTTTCTTAACCATAACACAGAAAACTTACATATTTGCTTGAGAATTGAATTTATTAAAGTATTCAGCATTTATAAAGGTACAAAACTGCATGAGGTAAGCTGTCGTACAACAAACCAAAAAATAATACTCTATTGAAATTAAAAAATTCGCCTTATGACCACTTCCTCTCCTGCTGCCAACTTCCTGTACAGGTCCTTCAGGTCTTCTGGCTGTGGGACTTTGGACCCTGGTGTTGGTGGAAGCTCAAAATCCGAAGACACCTGCGAGTCTGCTTTTGGCTCCACGGCTTCTTCCGTCTTGTGTTCAGTGTTACAGCTGTCAATCACATCTGACACCACCTCACCGTTACTCCCTCGGTTACACGGCTCACTAATAACGGCTTTACTTTCATCCACTTGGACAAGAACAGTGTCCATTTGACTGAGGCTCTCAATCCCTGCGTCTGATATATGAGTGGACTGAGAGGAAGTCATGTGAACGGAGCTGTTGTCATCCTCATCTTCATCCTGAAACAGCTCAGGCGACTGGGACGCTGTGTTTTCGGTGGAGAGTGTCTGAGTGTTGTGGCTGTTCTGACTGTTATCCAACTCACTCTCGTCCGTTAACACCGGTTCTGCCTTGAAGAACTTTTCCCAACAAGGCTTAGCGGCTTTGGATTGTGACGAGTCCAAACGAGTCAGTTTTGAGCATGGCATTTCTGTGCAAGATGGAGGAGGTGGGGCGAGACCAGATGGGTGAGGTACAGGAGATTGCTCAGGATCATCTTCATCGTCATCGTCATCATCATCATTTGATTCAGTGCAGTCCATGTAGTTGGACAAGTGTGCGGAGGGACAGTGCTGTATGAGGGAGTACATTTGGTCCGTATCATGAGAATCTTTATTATGACTACGTGGTTGTTCACTAACTGTAATCTTGGTCAGATCAACCACTGTCATCTTCCGGCGCCTCGGACCCATGGAAACCTCATCAAACAAGTCGTCATTACTGTCTGAGCCTTGGCAGAAAGACATTTATAAGCAACAGTAACAGTTTTAATACTAATGAATACTAATGGTTTGAATAATGAAAACTACTCCTACCTTCTGACGTGCTCCTCTTTCTGGTTCTTTTAAGGGTCCCAAGCGGTTTGTAGACAATCTCTTCCCTTCCAGTATGTTTTCTACACAATGGCCTCAACCTGAATTTAAAAAGATCATTTTATAGTAAGTATCTAGAGTCTTATGACAACATGATGGTACAAAAAAAGAAGGATCAGTCCTTACAGGTCTGTGACATCCTCCAGTGTCTTGCCCAACGGAATGACATTAGGGTAGATGTTAACAGGACATATGTAGGATAGAAAGTCCTTAACCTAGTCACCGGAAATAGACAGGCTTATGGTATGCTAACACTGCATATGCTGTCATGTATGCAAAATATTTTAAGTGGGATTCCTCTTACCTCCAAGTAAGAGGAATGAAAAGAAAAGCATGCTCTGTAGGAACTGCTCCCCAACCTAAAAAAAAAAGACGGTCAATAAAGAAATGTAATATACATTTTTTAGCTTAAAAAAACCCCCATTAATATCCATTTTTCATACTGTACATTCTAACATTGTGATGCTAAATTCACTTTTAACAAACATATTTACTCCATAAAAATAAGAGATTTTGGTTTAGTATTTTATTTAGATTAATAGTATAGAATTTTAGTGTACGTTTACACAATGTACTAAAAATGGAAACGTTTACGTTTTTCGTGTGCAGACAACAGCGTTGTGAAAATGATCCCGTTCACACGGATCCGCAAAAAAAAAAAAAGATTAAAAAAAAAAAATGCTGTATTCTGCTGCCAGGCCAGTAGTTGGCGATGTCACTTTGTAATGAAACACACGCGCCTATAGACTGAACACATAATACGCATGCGCATGACGTCACCGTTTTTGTAGTTTACACGGAGACGATAACGGTATCGTTTTCAGAAACTTGCACTTTGAAACCTGTTTTCAAAAGTTTCCGTTTTCAGGCCCCCAAAATGCCGTTGTCGTGTAAATGAGCGGCCAAAACGCATAAAAAGTTTTCCGTTTTTAGTTGAAAATGCTGCCATGTAAACGCCCCCTTAATATTGGCCATAACATGAAAATAATGATCTGCACTCAGAATTTTTATATTGGTGCATCATGACTCACTTGGCAATGACAGAGGTCTTTCTGGTCCGTTCTCCAAACCATATTGTTGAGGGTTTGATGCTGATAATGTTTAGAGGAGTGCCATCTGGAGCTGTGGTGCCGCACGGTAACCTGTTTGCTCTGAAGAACTCCTCATCCTGTGGAAAAAGCCACAAATGTGATCTCCGTTTACAACTACTCATTCAGGACGTACATGATGATGTCATATCTACCTTGGGGTGCCTACAAGCGTGGATCTGCGTTGCGCGGTTGGTGGTCACGTGACACAGAATGTCAGGCATTTTTTTGAACATTTCCAAGCTGTTCACATGTATCTGTAGTACAGAAATGGTGTTAATGTTTTAAGACGAGGCAGAACAAGCTAAAGCAAAAAACAATCATTGACCTGTGAGCTGAACTCTTGTCCCAAGTTGGTAAAGAGGTACTCGTAACCGTACGCTGCCTTACAGTTTAACCAAATGACATGGTACGGACTCTGACAGATCCAGTCCTGGACCAGCTGTCTTATCCCTGTTAAACAAGCCTCCTAAAACAGTGGGAAAACAGTTATGGAAAGATACAACGGTCTCAAGTCTGTGTGATATAATGCAGGTAAGTGTAAATGCTTACCCTACTAGGGATCTGATGGTACTTGGGATCAAAGAATGTGGTATCGATATACACACTCTTAATGTCCTTCACCCTGCAGCCCAAACATTTGAATTGTATTATTATCTACAAAATGTGTTGTATTTACATATTTGATATCTGAATACCTGTCTCCAGAGTGCAAGTACTCCATTCTTGCAGCATCTCCGACAGCCAGTCTGAAGTCCCCTGTGTAGAGCACTGTACCCTGAGCACCCTCAAACAGAAACCTGTGTTAAGAGTTTCAAGCCATGATTACATCAAAATGGACGTTCTTAATGCATGTTCCTGCTCTTATTCTGCAGAGGTTGCTTACATGACCGATCCTGGACAGTGTCCCGCTGGGAGCAGAGTTACAACGACATCCTCTGACTGAAGAGAAAAATAAACACAAACTCAGATCAACTCATAAACACTCAAAAGAATAAACTAGGAGGTAAACGCCCACCTCTCCAGTGATTTCATCGATCAGAGATACGTGCGTTGGACTGTCCAGCTCCAGGGGCACCTAGTATGTAATGCAGAGGCTCTCATATCTGTTTAACCGTTAGAAAAATGATTTATGGAAAGATTGCATGGCTGAAATGAATACTTACAATGTGATCTTCCCAGAATGCATATTTTGGGTTACTAAGCAGGAGCTCCTTTGTGACAAATGAGCAGTACAGCTTCACTGTTAAACTAATGGAGACAAGTTTGTCAATGTTTTGTCTATATATATATATATATACACACAATGTACAAGGTGTTAAGAGTACCTGAAAACCATACTTGAGTAAAAGTACAGATACCTTACAAGTCACCAATTCCAATAAAGTTTGAGTACAAGTCTTAAGCCTATTAAAGCATGTTCAAGCTGTTTTATCTGAAAGCAACTTGCACTGGCATATATTAAAATATGGCAGTGCCATCGTTTTGTCTCAAGATGCACACCAGTAATGCTTTTTTGTTTCTAAGGCATGTTTATAAAAGCTAGTTAAATGCCCTAAACGTACAAGATATAGTACCTTTTATGCTCTGTTGTTGGCAAAAATCACTTATTTTGTAGCAGAAATAAACTTCTGCAGGAAAGGTTAGGTGCCATGCAAAATGTAACAAGTAGCAGCATTACTCATCACAAATATTTTGGAGTAAAGAGTACATATACTTATTCAAAAATGTGGTCAAGTTCAAGCAGAGAGTAAAAGTTGCTAATATCTTTAATACTCAGTACAGTAACTAATTACATTTACTCAAATACTTTACACTACTGCATATATATATATATATATATATATAATTTTTTTTTTTTACATATATTAAAACACTAAAATCTAATGTTTTGGTAAGGTAAACTTGGCATCAACGTTATAATGTACAGTATGAAATAGATATTAATTATGAGATCTGTTAAAATTGAAATTGTTTTTAATAAATAATGTTTAACAATAGATAACGGCTAAAAAAAAAATAATAATAAAAAAAAAACCAATATTTGATCAAAAATGACAAAATTTATATACCAAGACAATGTTCATAAAAAAACTTGTTTATAAAAATAATAGTATATAAACAAAGCATTGAACTGACACACACAGATTTTATATAATTAATTTAATTAATTTTATAGAATTAATAAGAGGATGTTTTCTATGTCACATGAGTTGGAATATGTACAACCTTCACTCACCTAAACTTCAGTTTTCTCCTCATTAAAGGTCCTTTCAACCCTTTCATATGATCTGTTAAACATAAACATCAACAGATATGTCAGATCACTGATCATAATTATAGCAAACCATTTTAGCCATTCGTGCTGCCTGAAAAGTGCATAAGCAGGATCCGATGCGATGTCCACAATACATATGCACCTTTATGGCAGTGAGAGAGGAAATAAGCTCTGGCGTGCAGATTCTCCCGGTCAAATCGGTCCAGGGAGAGGGTGGGATATTCCTTCATGCGTCCAGCAAACGAGCTCATGCTGACGGCACTGAGTTTGAGCTGATGAAGAAGTCAAAATCCATCTAAACCCTCAGGACATCACTGCCCAATCTCAGTCTCTTTCTGGGCTCGAGACACCCCTGCATCTGTCTTTCCTCCTCCTGGCATCGCTTTGGCATGAAACCACGTGAGTCGGAAATAAACATCTGTAACCTGATAGTGTAAATTGTACAGCGACATCTAATGGACTAAAAGACCATCCGTATAACATTGCAAAAAGCCACAGCAATCGGTATACTCTAAAATAGTACACTGAGACAAAAATGTGAACAATGTTTCACACATATCTGTGCATATCCAAGAACTGTTTGGTCCGTTTCTTCTAGGGTATTTCCGGGTATAGGTTTGATTGGCCAACCAAACTGAGGTATTTCGGGAATGTTTTCTATTGGCCATTTTACCCTCACGCTAAGTTGCTAGGAAACAATGATGCGCAACATCGCTCAAACAAACGAGCACGTTGACAATTCAGCCTTTTATCACACACGTCAATGTAAGTTTGTATTTAAAACATTATTAATAATAAATATCAACCAATCTGTCCATTAATATCTTCTGAGTAAATTAGACTAGATGCTGTCAATGTTTGTAAATCCAAAATTTGAGCGTGTTGTTGTGCACGTGATACGCTGATTTGACTTGTTGATTTTGTACTATAGTAGAATCTGTGGTCAAATTGTATTTATTCCAAAGGAGAATAATGTGTGATGTCTTTGTTATCATACACAGAAATCATGTCCTGCTCAGTTTTACTGGATAGCAAGGCCAAGCCGAAGTCCATGAGCCGCGCGAAGCAGTGGACAGGTGAGGTGGAGAACCTGTACCGATTCCAGCAGGCGGGATACAGAGATGAGCTCGAGTACAGACAAATACAACAGGTCGAGGTAACTTACACACTCTTCATCTCTTTGGAATCACATTATAATAACTTTTATTTCATTATTATTACGATTATAATAACATTATTACTATTATTATTATATAATGTTTGTTTAACCAATTGTTATAATATACATGCAAGAAATGACACACACACACACACACATATATACACCGATCAGGCATAACATTTTGACCACTGACAGGTGAAGTGAATAACACTGATTATCTCTTCATCATGGCACCTATTAGTGGGTGGGATATATTAGGCAGCAACTGAACATGATGAACAAGTTGATGTGTTAGAAGCAGGAAAAATGGGCAAGTGTAAGGATTTGAGCGAGTTTGACAAGGGCCAAATTGTGATGGCTAGACGACTGGGTCAGAGCATCTCCAAAACTGCAGTTCTTGTGGGGTGTTCCCGTCTGCAGTGGTCAGTATCTATCAAAAGTGAATAAGGAAGAAACAGTGGTGAACCAACGACAGGGTCATGGGCGGCCAAGGCTCATTGATGCACGTGGGGGCAAAGGCTGACCCTTGTGGTCCAATCAAACAGACGAGCTACTGTAGCTCAAATTGCTCAAGAAGTTAATGCTGGTTCTGATAGAAAGGTGACAGAAATACACAGTGCATCACAGTTTGTTGCGTATGGGGCTGCATAGCCACAGACCAGACAGGGTGCCCATGCTGACCCCTGTCCACCGCCGAAAGCGCTAACAGTGGGCACGTGAGCATCAGAACTGGACCACGGAGCAATGGAAGAAAGTGCCGTGTGCGTGTGCGTTGCTTACCTGGGGAACACATGGCACCAGGATGCACTATGGGAAGAAGGCAAGCCGGCGGAGGCAGTGTGATGCTTTGGGCAATGTTCTGCTGGGAAACCTTGGGTCCTTCCATCCATGTGGATGTTACTTTGACGCATACCACCTTGTTGCAGACCATGTACACCCTTTCATGATAACTTCCCTGGTATTCCCTGGTGGCTGTGGCCTCTTTCAGCAGGATAATGCGCCCTGCCACAAAGCAAAAATGGTTCAGGAATGGTTTGAGGAGCACAACAACGAGTTTGAGGTGTTGACTTGGCCTCCAAATTCCCCAGATCTCAATCCAATCGAGCATTTGTGGGATGTGCTGAACAAACAAGTCCGATCCATGGAGGCCCCACCTCGCAACTTACAGGACTTAAAGGATCTGCTGCTAACATCTTGTAACATCTTGTGCAGATACCACAGCACACGTTCAGGGGTCTAGAGGAGTCCATGCCACAACGAGTCAGGGCTGTTTTGGCGGCAATAGGGAGACCAATACAATATTAGGATATAATGTTATTCCTGATCGGTGTATAAAAAAAAAAATATATATATATATATATATATATATATAATTTGTGCTGTCAAATCGATTAATCACATTTGATCGATTAATCAAAAGTTTGTATGTATGTGTGTGTGTTATTTTTTAAAATATTTTAAATATGAGGGAAGAGCAAAGCACTTAACTTGGTTAAGTTATTTATCTGACAAAATTATTTGAAATAAAAAAAAATACATAGAAAAACAAAAAAAGCTCACAGGAAAAAGCATACATTGACCACAACAGAATCAGTTATTTATATTTAACAAATTAGCAATTTTTTAATAATATTTGAATAAAGGGTGAAGATGTAAATTTTCCTTGGCCAGTCATCACTGTTTGTGTGTGTGTGTATATACATATTAGTGCTGTCAAATCGATTATATATATATATATATATATATATATATATACACATATATATATATATGTATATATATATATATATATATATATATATATATATAATGCTGTCAAGTCGATTAATCACGATTAGTCGCATCTAACATAAAAGTTTGTTTACATATATGTGTATATATACATTATTACATTTATATGTCATGTCTGTGTGTGCGTGTCTGTGTATATACATACACACACACAGACACACATACATATGTGTGTGTGTATATATATATATATATATACAGTATATACACATACAGACATACATTTCATTATATATATATATATGTAAACAAACTTTTATGTTAGAATCGTGATTAATCGATTTGACAGTACTAATATAGATAGATAGATAGATAGATAGTGTTCCTGCTTAGTCTATTAATTTCTAATAAGTACTTAATGATAACTTACTGGCAACACAGTCCTGATTTCCTGTTGAATATTGTTGTGTTGTCCTTTCAGATTGACCGTTGGCCAGACACTGGGTTTGTGAAGAAGCTTCAGCGTCGAGATAATACATTCTACTACTACAACAGAAAGCGGGAGTGTGAAGACCGAGAGGTCCATAAAGTGAAGGTGTACGCGTACTGACGGCTCCCGACCCAACCAGCGCTTATGCCATTTCATTTTGAAATGCTGTCTTTAGAAAACTCATGGTCAGAGGTGTCTTGCTGTTTTCTTAATGTAAGTTTCTGAATAAAAAAAATTATCTAAATAAACATGTTTCATGTGAACAGACCATTTGATGTTTTATATTTAATGGTGAATAAGTAGCCAGACTTTCATCTCTTTATGGAACCCTCCAAAGCCAGAACAAAACCAGTCAAACAGGTTGGTAATGGTATATGTACGCACTTACAAAGGTAAATTTATATAATTTAAGTGTTTTGCTCCTTTTCCTTAGTTATGCAGCACACTATTGGAAAAGACAGCCTATGTTGTATAACAAACTATATGAAAAAAGCATAACAGATAAATCGACAACCTCGTTTTTTCCCACAAATTACTTTGAGTTGAGGCAAAGATTTTTGTATAGATGGTGAATATTAATCTTAAATTTGGAAAATGTGTGTAATTTTTTCAACTTTTATTTCTTTTTTGTACGTTTTTAGTGTTGCTTATAAAATACATAATTTGAGGTTCGTGCCTTCAACAACAAGTAAGATAAACTAATCGTATGGCCCTTTAAGAACACGTCACTTCCGGTTTCATGCAGTGAGCCGTTATTACTGCTCTTTTGAAGTCATGCGGATAATACTCTGATCGGAAAACAGCACCGTGTGATCAATAAATCCCTCTGTTTGTTATATCCAGGTAAGTTATAGAAGTTTAATTGTTTATTATATTCTGATTCCATCTGCCCCGTTCAGACGCTTTGTTTTCATTCACATTAGCTTGTTAGCTCTTTGATGTCTTAATATTAATCTATAACAGCAATCGGATTCTAGTCATATTTAGGTTTTTTTGTTAGTTAACATACATGTTCAGACTAAGAAGGACAGTTTAGGGGAAGATATATTTTTTGATCGGGCTGTTAGTGTGTGTGTGTGTGTGTATAAACAAAAATCAGTGCTCCTGCACTGATACAGTCAAAGTAATAAAGTTATGTACTAGACTGATAAACTGTTTAGATTAACATTCCCCTAGTTATCTGAAGGTGATTTATGATTGTTTTGTTTGTTTTATGGCCAGTAAGCAATTTTAAATAGTCAACCCTTTTGAAGAAACTAATCTAGCCTAGAACAATCAATATTATAAGAGCAAGTAACATTAGATACTAATGGTCCATTTGTTTTATTTGGTTACAGAGCTGAAAATAGTCTGGAGATCCTCCTCAACTTCCATCATCAGATATCTATTGACATGAGCTGCATTTGGAGTTTCTGAGCCATCTATCCATCATCATCATGACGAAGAGTTGCCTCGGATCACAAAGTAATGTGCTGTAGGTTGTGTAATACATACAATGATATAAAGTTTTAGAACAAAATTTTCTTTAGTTCATCCAAATCATTATTTATGCACCGTCATGTTGTTCCAAACCTATGACTTCCAAAAGACAGATTATATATTGAGTATATAGTGTCTTTCCAGTGACCCCATTACAAATGTACTTGTGACCCAAATAAATTGCCATAATATTGTTTAAATATCATGTTTATATGTGACTAAACACTAACAGGGCTCTGCACAAGCCACACAAACTGTGCGCTGACGCTAAGATCAAGCTCTCACATGACCGATCACACATTTTTAAGGCTGTGCTTATGGTTTCATGATCCAGGCCGCTGAATCAACCAAGTCCTTTGGGCTGATTATTAGAAAGGCCAGCTTGTTGTGTTACTCTGAAGCACCACTGTAATAAAAGTCTTTGGATTCATGGGAAAAGGAGCAAAGTGCATGACAGATCATTCAGTGCTGAGGCTCTGGGGTTTGTTTTAGTTCATATCACACACTTTGACGTGCCATGAAATGATCAGTAGAGTGAACTAAATGAATGTTTTAACTGATCTGTGCTCTAGGTGACCCAGCCATGACTATGTGCTGCTCCTAAATCACTTGCCCTGAGGAGTGAACCCAACCTAGAGCGCAGCGAGCAGCATGCACTGCCATCCTGGGTTCCTGAGGGGCTGCTGCTGGTAGAAGATATCAGGAAAGGGTGTGTGCACTGCTCTGGTCATGGATGACTTCGCTACACGCACATATGGCACCAGTGGCATGGACAACAGGCCTCTGTTCGGGGAGACGTCGGCCAGGGTAACTCACATGTTTTGTTGTTGTTGTTTTGTCATATAAAGTCAACATGAAATCAAAACCTTTTTTGTTATTCCAAATCAAAATATAATACAATCTCTTTATCTCTCTTTATTTATATATACATTTATTATTTATTTATATATATTATACACTGAAGAGCCAAAACATGACCAGTTACAGATGAAGTGAATATCATTGGTCATCTCCAGACAAGGCTACATATTAAGGTCTGGTTAGATAAGATGGTAAGAAAAAATCAGTTTGTAATCAACATGTTGGATGCAGGAGGAATGGGCAGTAATAAAGATCTGAGTGACTTCGACAGGGGCCGAATTGTTGTGGCAAGGCGACTGGGTCAGAGTATCTCTGAAATGGCAAGGCTTGTGGATTGCTCCTGGTCCGAGCCAACAGAAGTCACACAAAATTTTATTGATTGTTATGGGAAGAATGTGTCATAAGACACAGTGCATCACACTCTGCTGTGCATGGGGCTGCGTAGACCAGTCAGAGTGCCTATGATGATCCCTGTCCACCGTCGAAAGTGCCTACAGTGGGCACGTGAGCGTCAGAACTGGACCTTGGAGCAATGGAAGAAGGTCGCCTGGTCCAATGAGTCCCGTTTTCTTTTACATCACGTGTATGGCAGTGTACGTGTGCGCTGTTTACCTGGGGAAGTGATGGGACCAGGATGCACTGTGGGACAACGACAAGCCAGTGGCAATGTTCTGCTGGGAAACCCTGCCTCTGGCCATTCATGTGGACGTGACGCTTGATGCTTACCCCCTACCTCAACATTGTTGCAGACCAGGTACACCACTTCTTGACAAATGTGCCCTGGTGGAAGTGGCTCTTTCAGCAGGATAATGCACTCTGCCACACTGCACAGATTATTCAGGAATGGTTTGAGGAACATGATGAAGAGTTCAAGGTGTTACCCTGGCCTCCAAATTCCCCAGATCTCAATACAATTGAGCATCTGTGGGATGTGCATGAACAACAAGTTTGATGCACGGCAGCTCCACCTCACAACCACAGACCACAGCACACCTTCAGGGCTCTTGTAGAGTCCATGCCTCGACGGGTCGGTGCTGTTTAGGCAGCACGCAGAGGACCAACAGCACATTAGGCCATAATGTTTTGGCTCATCAGTGTGTGTGTGTGTGTGTGTATATATATTACATATTACAAACTCACTTTTGGATTCATTTTGATATGTAATGGCCACTTTTCAAAATCTATTGATTTCCAATTTCATCCAGTTCCCAATTTCAAGAAAAAGTTCAGCAATATTTTATTTTATTGTAAATGTCACATTGCAGAAATAAAATAACATTATCATGTTAACTTGAATTATATAGAACAATTTTGAGATTTTTACATAGTGCCAAAATGTCAGTAAATATTTGGAAATACACTTTTATGTGTAAAAAATAAGTTAATTGTGATTTTAAACTCTTTTAAACATGACTTTTTATCACACAGTGTGATCTTATTTTAAACTTTATCTCACAGTTGGCTTTTTTATTTTTTACTCTTGAGGCGTTCCGTATATTGGTGCTATGTAGATATTTAAAAAGATAATATTTACTGCAGGACCTTGATTTACCAGTAAAGTGCACTAATATATTTTTGTTGATCACTTTCAGGATAGAATCATCAATCTAGTGATCGGTGGACTCGCGTCTTTACTCGTCCTGGTAAGTTTTGACCACTAATGAAGATCTCAATATGTCTGTTCATCATATTGTCATTATTAACTCAGAATGTTCCCCATCTCTTTCAGGTGACCATCATTAGCTCAGTCATCTTCCCTTCACTGCCTCCCAAGCCATTGAATATTTTCTTTGCCGTCTGCATCATCCTAGTCTGCGGGTCAGTGTTGGTTCTGGTGAGTAAGAACTTGCTATGTAGTCTAAAAAGCATTAAGTTGAATTGTTTAAATGGATGCAATTCCTGACGAAATAAATGAAATCGCATCCATCTCTCTTTCTTTCAGATATTCTGGTATAGGCAGGGAGATCTGGAGCCCAAGTTTCGCAACTTGATCTACTACATGCTGTGCTCCATCGTTCTGCTGTGTATCTGTGCCAACTTGTACTTTCATGATGTGGGACGTGATAAACAGAGCAATGCCTTATAATACTGTTTCCACGGGAACCGTCCCAATCAGCGGAATGTTCATCATTATGTGGGTGCTTTGGAACCCCACTTGAGTTCTTGAATCAGGAGAATTCATTTTCCTACAAGCCCCATTTGTGTGGGCAAGGCCAGTCTGCCTTTGGGAGCCATGTTAGTGGACTAAACAGATTTATAAATGCAAACATGTTAGCGATGAGTTGCACTCTGGGATGTCCGTGCACACATTTTGCACCCTGAATGCTGTACACAGCTTAACCTATATGCCAATGATGTTTTTTTTGAAATAAGCCATGGCAATGTAATGCATAATGCTTTTATATTTCTACATGACACCTCTATGGTACATTCCTAATTAAGAAATTCCTTATTTTGTATTTAAATGATCAGAAAAGCAATCTTGAATAAGAGCACTTGATTAAAGACATGCAGCAGTCATTGTAAATCATGCTTTTTGTTTGTTTTTCTAAATTACTGAACTGTTATTTGATATGGTGCAAACCTTAATTTTGGTTATCAGCCGTTGTAATTTGGATTGTATGTAATTAATAAATACATATACACAATATACATTTGTAAGCTCTTTTGTGCTTTATAAAGTTGTGATACAAATTTTATGAAACATTTGAAAGTTTTATATGAAAAACCTGGGGAAATTGTTGGTTCACATTTGGGCCTTGGGACCTCTAGAGGCTGAAGCTGAAACCCTGACGTTAGATGTTTAACTTTGTCTTGTGCAAATTGGGGGCTGATCAATTACTCAAATCTACATCTAATCAAATTAAAGCTGGATTTGAAATTAAACTGGATTGGAGGCTATATGTTTCATGCAGTAAACATATTTTTCTTCATAAGAGTTAAACTGTTGTATAAAAAACATTTACTGTAGATTACACTTACAAAATGAGAGAAAACAGTAGCTTGAAGTATTAGCAATGGTTAAAGCTTTTTTTTTTTAATTCTGCATTTTCTTTCATCTATATGCTTTAGATTAATAAAATTTTTATAAGTAGGCCTGCATTCCATACAACAATGGCTCTTGAAATACCCCGAAAATAAATTAATTAATAAAAAGTGCTCCTACTTTGCATTAACGATAGCAACTCTCCTGAAAACAACTGACAAAGATCTTTTTTTTTATTATTCATAATTTTGTCAAACAAATGCCATTTACTCACCCTCATATTGTTCAAAAGCTGTAGAACGTTTTCATCCATGAAACACAAGGGCGAGGGATGACTGGAAAACAGTTAAAGTGAAGAAAATGAAAGACAGACTGAAATATAAATCATGTCTTGGTTCAAATCTTAAGACTTTTCAAAGTTTTTATGTGAAGACAGAGAACTTATAAATGTATACAGTCTTGTCTTTTAAATTTGGAGTTAAATCCTACTATTGGTAAAGTATTTTTTGTTAAATTGCTGACATAAAAGCTAAAGCCGACGGCAACATCTCAGACTCTGTGACTCAGTGGAGAATCATTTGCCAGTCATACGTGAAAGTTGTGGTTCAAACCTCACTGTTAAGTTTATCATTGTGCTAATAAAATCCCATCCAAATCACTCAATAATGTCAGTGGCTCAGTGGATAAAGCGTTGAGGTTTAATCTTGGAGTCCTGAGTTCAAATCCCACTTATGCTTCTGTTAAATTGTTGTCAATAAATCCAACAAAGTGTCCCAAACACCAGCCCTCAGTGTGAAAGTTATGGTGGCGCCACTGGCTAAACACACATTCTCCAATGATGAAGCTGCAATAGAGGTGTGGATTCAAACCCCAGCTCAGCGTGTGGAGAGTCAAAGCTTTAACTGCTTTACTGGAGAATCAAACAGGTGAAGAGTGAAATATAAGTTCCTTCACATGTTCAGACAAGAGATCTGTGGCTCACAGGTAAGAGCGCTACCTCACGGGTTCAGAGGTCGCTGGTTCGATCCCAGCCAGATCTCCGCGATACGAGTGAATGGTGTGTGCGTGAAGGGGTGGGGATGATTCGGGTCCCCCCCTGAGCCACGGCATGAGGTCCAGCAGGGGTTATGCTTCTGGACACAATGAAAAAATTTTTAGCTGTATAAAATTTTGGCCCGCCGTCCCTTCCCCAACTACTTAGGTTACCATCATTTGCTTTTTAAAGGAGTCACCCTCCAAAAAGAAAACGATAGTAACCTACACATTGACTAGCCAACAACACACACTCACACATGAGAAGCCTCACCTGTCCAGGAGCACAAGTCCATCATTACAGTCAATGTCTGTCCACACGTCCCAGAGCTCTGCTTCTGTTGACCGGACGCTCCAAACACAGCCCTTATTCTGTAGGAGAAACAGAGATAAACACACATTACTCCATACAGTATATCTAAAACATCAGAATGTCAAAGTTAGCCTACATAATAGTTCATAAATATAAGATGACATATATATATATATATATTAATAGTATCAATTGAACAGTGCAGCTCTACTAAAGCATGAAGCAGCAGAACATCAGAGCTTCACACTCCAACTGACTCTAATAACAAACAACAGTCCAGTAGATTATTACCTACAGTAAGACTACAACAACAACACAGACAAAAAACACCTTTCCTTGTGATTCATAATATCAATATTAGATGGCGATTCGTTCAAAGCTTACAAATGTAACGCATCAACTAGCGCTCGATCTGTTCTTCTGAAGCTCTGACAGTGAGTTCAGTGAGAGAGCAACGTGTAAACAAAGCCTGAGATAAACCTTCATAAAGATCAGACTGCCTTCATACTTGGTTAGATGTAAAATAACAAGTTTTAAGTGAAAGACACCATCAAATGAAAGTTGTGTGTGTTCGCGGGGAAGCGCATCAAGTCCATCATAATGACGTGAATGTAAATAAACTGACAGATGAGCATAACTATCAGTACAAACTTACACAATTATGCAAAACATGACTTTATAAGGACAAATTTACTTACCGCTGAGACACTTTATTCCCCAATTTTATCGGTTTTGTCGGTTTATTTGCTGGAATATGTGCAGTTGAGTGATCAGTTTTCATCCGCACGTGCTGTAGCGACTGTCGTCAAGCATCATTGTTGTCAAGGACCCAAAGGTGTCGCGCGGACAGTGAAACCCGCTCGCGCCGCCCAGTGGAGCGGATGGGAAACTGCACTTCAGTTTCTGTCATTCTGCTAATAGTATTGCAGTGCTAAGCTAGCCAATTTAAATGTGTTCTGGGCAAGTGAATCTGTGGCCAGTCGTAGGTGAGAGGGCTGTAATTTAATTTTCATATATTTGAAATAACTAATGTATGATTTTGTCAAGGTCTGAGCCAGATTAACGCTCAACTGATGCGACAAGACAGATAAAATGATCAACGCCTCAAGAGTAAAGAGTAAACACACTTAAAACACGGTTCAAAAGATCTTTAGATTCGTTTAGTTTGTGTATTTGTCACATTTTTATGTTTTAAGTGATGTTTTTCACGTTTGTTCAGAGTTAAACAGTGGTGTTGTGTTGTAATCTAATCTAATAATCTTAAACTAGTGACATAACTAAACGTTTAATTGTGTTTAAAGGCCGCTTTTACTGATGAATATAACAGGCACAGGCATGAGATCAGATGAGTGTGTCAGCGCCACCTTGAGGGCAATAAGTGTATTTGCATTAATATATGAGAACAGCAGCAGGAGGAAAGAGACTCAAATAAAGCAAGAGCTGCTCACTGCAGAGCCGAATGACGTCCAGCTCCACCTCTGTGGATCTGATGGGTGGAGGGATGGCGTTCTGGGCGGGGTTAGGGTGTGGTAGGACCTTCTAGCTCCACCCATTACACCCAAATTACATCTAGACTAGAGAGACGGAGCTGGACTTCACGCTCCACCAGTGGCTCTGCAGTGAGACGCCTCTCAAATAAAGCAGAGGTGTGTAATCCTGCTCTTGTTAGACACTTTCCGGAGTTTAGCTCCAACCTCATTCATTTAAAACACCTGAAGCAGCTCATCAACGTCTTTAGGTTAGAAACGTTAGAGACTTTTAAAATCATCTAAAAATTACTCTCAGCAGAAACAATGCAGTCCTGTCATACAAATGAACGCAGATAATGTGCTAGAAATGAATAGGAGATTCATGTTCTTAAGCAGGTAAAAGACTGTAACACCAAACACATCCAAAACACACATTAACTCTGCAGACTCAGTGTTTCAGTGGATAAAGCGTTGAGTTTTATTGATGGAGTCCTGAGCTCAAATCCCACTAGTGCTTGTTAAATTACTGACATAAAAGCTAAAGCCGAAAGCAACATCTCAGACTCTGTGGCTCAGTGGAGACTCATTTGCCTTTCATATGGGAGAGTTGTGGTTCAAAGCCCACTGTTGCTTAAGTTTGTCATAATTTACAACAATGCTAATAAAACCCCGTCCAAATCACTCAATAATGTGACCAATTCAGTGGATAAAGTGTTGAGTTTTAATCCTGGAGACCCGAGTTCAAATCCCACTTATGCTTCTGTTAAATTGTTGTCAATAAATCCAACAAAGTGTCCCAAACACCAGCCCTCAGTGTAAAAGCTACGGTGGCGCTACTGGCTAAACACAAGTTCTCCAATGATGAAGCTGCGATAGAGGTGTGGGTTCAAACCCCAGCTCAGTGTGTGGAGAGACTATGTCAAAGCTTTAACTACTTTACTGGAGAATCAAACAGGTGAAGAGTGAAATATAAGTTCCTTCACATGTTCAAACAAGAGATCTGTGGCTCACAGGTAAGAGCGCTACCTCATGGGTTCAGAGGTCGCTGGTTCGATCCCAGCCAGATCTCCGCGATACGAGTGAATGGTGTGTGTGTGAGTGAAGGGGTGGGGATGATTCGGGTCCCCCCCCTGAGCCACGGCATGAGGTCCAGCAGGGGTTATGCTTCTGGACACAATGAAAATTTTTTTAGCTGTATAAAATTTTGGCCCGCCGTCCCTTCCCCAACTACTTAGGTTACCATCATTTGCTTTTTAAAGGAGTCACCCTCCAAAAAGAAAACGATAGTAACCTACACATTGACTAGCCAACAACACACACTCACACATGAGAAGCCTCACCTGTCCAGGAGCACAAGTCCATCATTACAGTCAATGTCTGTCCACACGTCCCAGAGCTCTGCTTCTGTTGACCGGACGCTCCAAACACAGCCCTTATTCTGTAGGAGAAACAGAGATAAACACACATTACTCCATACAGTATATCTAAAACAAACATCAGAATGTCAAAGTTAGCCTACATAATAGTTCATAAATATAAGATGACATATTCTGTCATGCATTAGTGATGTCCGATTCTTGAACGAATCGTTCTTTTGAGTCGGTTCACCAAATCGAACTGAATCGAACTTTAGTTCCGGTTTGATGACACAAGACGCACAGCCGAAGTAGCACGTCCGACTCAAAACAACTGTCGAAATTTGCCGAGGATTACCGAGGATTCTGAGGGAGTTGACGATACTATGCAAGTCTGAGGCACGCACAGGCAATATGCTTATTATGACTACTATTATTAAATAACATTTTATTAAAACCTGCAAAAACCTTTCTGTCGAGAGATGTAAATTAATTGTACTATGGTTTATTGTGCATGCAGATTATATATTAAGTTAAGGTAAATCAAGGCTGGTTTATAAGACTTATTCTTTAGGCTCAACAATGTCAATAAAATCAATAAAATATTGAACAGTGCAGCTCTACTAGAGCATGAAGCAGCAGAACATCAGAGCTTCACACTCCAACTGTGTTGACGTGACATGGCATTTTCACTGTCACACAAGATAAAAATGAATATAATTAGTATTGTCATCATTTAAAATGCAGTAAATGGTTAAACATTTCTTTGTCTTACATGGACCTGTTGTTATAAAAACTGCTTTGTTATTAGATTTTTTACATTTTTGAGCCAAATCTCAAAATTGTCCTATGGCGTGACTATCTCAAGCATGGTTCAATAAATTACAACTTTTATAAATTAAAAACTTTAATCGCCCCCAGGTGGTTGGTCCCAGTATAGGTCATAAGCCCCGCCCCTCCATGTATTCTAATAGACGTGAGACAAACTAAACAATCAAATTACACTTCATATAATTTTTTTCCCAAAGTTGGTTTCTGTCATTTTAGGCAGTTCTTATCACACTGATTTCATTTCAAGTGTTCGTTTTTTAAATAAGTTTGGTTTTAGTTAGTTATTTGATGCTATACAAACGGGGGGTGTGGCGTCATGATTGACGGCTTCTCTGAGTGAAGTCGTCACTGAAGTCTTTTTTCGGGATTTTTGGGAGGAGATTGGAGCTTTAGCTTTAATTTCTACATTTCCATAACTGTTTATTTCACACCAACATAATGAATTGTTCTGCATCTGCGAGAGTGTGGCCGGGCTTTTGATATCGTGGCTCTACTTCCTGCTCTCTACTGCGCAGACTCCGGTCCCGGGGTCACTATGTGCAGACTCGGTCCCAAATCTGCGCAAGATGTCAGCACCATATTCGGACCTCCGGCGGCTTCACTTTTCTTCAGAGGAAGAGAATGAAGTCGCGTCGTCCATATTTTTTTACGGTCTATGATATAGAGCTATAAGGCCATCTAGTGGCAAGAGTCATGAAATATCATGTTATATTATCTTTTTTCCACAAGAGGTCAGCAAAGCTGAATTAAAAGGGTTATGCATGAAATTGTGAGTTATTTTTCATTTAAGTTGAAAGAATGTGAAGAATGTGATTTAAAGGTGATTTAAATCTAGTAATTTAAAGGTAAATAAAATAAAAAAAAACACAAAATATCCAAAAAAATTGCATTAAAAAATAGAAAAAAATATTATCAAAATGAAATGAAATATGCTTTCTGGACAAAAAAAATTAAGTATAATTTTAGGGCTTCGGGTCATTTTGACCTGCGAGGGAAGGATTTGTTACAAAGTGCGAGGGAAGGATGAGGGCTAAATTAAACTACATAATCATGGAAATTTATGCAAATGTGTCTTGCTAACTGCTAATGACAGGTTCGCTACAAATAGCAAGGTCATTAACTGACTCAAAAGGCTGAAACATCCTTTGGTGTGACAGATAATGTCCACCGGTGTGACACCTGTACTGTCACACCAGAGGACAAGGTCTCTTTAAAAAGCATTTTAAATAATGAAATAAGATTTGTTCAACTCACTTGTATTCTTTTTTTGAACATTTTCAGTGTTCTTAAATACAATAATTACATTGAATAAAACTTTTTCTGATGTTTTGCAGAAATGTTTTACTGTTATAAAGTGTCATGAAAATAAGTATAAAATGTGATATTCTTTGTTTTTGAGACAGAAAGAACTGAGGGAGAGAAATGAGTGGGAGGGAGAGGACATGGAAGTATAGAGAGATACTAAGAGAACGACGCAAATGTGATTTTTAAAAACATGGTTGATGATTTAACAAAATGAAATGTTCTTTCTTCTTTAACAAACAAAAGAATTACATTAAAAAAGATTTGGGGGTGTTAAAGTTTCAAAGATATTTGCTCTGTCAAGGAGTCACTGTTCATTTTGTTGATTTAAAAAAAAAAAAACATGTTGATATTGTTTGTATCAAAATTAAATTCTTTCTGACACATTCAAAGTTACATAATAATACTTTAATGTAATACCCCTCACTTTCTTTAAAGCAATAACTACTATTTCTGTCCTTTAGTGTGACACATAAAAGAACCACAGATTTGTTTTTATCTCAAAATACCTTAAAAGAACAGTTGAGTATTGCTGTAGGGGAGATATAATCATCACTCATCTTAAAATGGTATAATTTTCAGCAGTTTTGAAAGGATGACAGCAAAGTTTGTCTCGTATTTAGTGAAAATGTCCAACAAATCATGGGGGAAAATAATTTTATTCATAATTTCATATTAAATAAATAGCACTATATAAAAATAAGTGTCTAACAATGAAGACAAGTCTCTCTCATGCTATTTGTACATTATTAAGAGTTTTTTTTCTTAGTTTTTGCTATGTCACACCATAGGACACATTTACGGTACAGTTCAGTGTATATATATATATATATATATATATATATATAAAAAAAAAACCCTGAAAGAATTGATAAAGTTAGTGACCCCTTATATTTTCTCAAACATCAGACTTCACACTACTTAAATATATGTATTTTTTCTTCAAAAACTGTTTTACAAAAAAGCTATTTTTTACTTCCTGTTTGTCAACTACCCAATAACAAACAACAGTCCAGTAGATTATTACCTACAGTAAGACTATAACAACAACACAGACAAAAAACACCTTTCCTTGTGATTTTCCTTCATAATATCAATATTAGATGGCGATTCGTTCAAAGATTATAGGCTCATTTTTGTGTCAAATCAAACAAATTTCGGAAACTTCCCCAGCTCAAATTTTTTATTTTTTGAATAAAGACAAACAGTGATGAAAGCCAAAATATGATGTTTATTTAATGTATATTTGAGTAATCCACTGTTTTGTAGAGGGGGGTCAAAATTACAGTTCCCGTGGATATATATACATAGATTCCTCATTAGTGGCTGTTTCTAACTATGGCCGCTATAGGTAAGCCGTCCGCCATATTGGAACGGTCAGACGTGTGTGGAGCGGTCGAATGTGGTACATCTATGATACATCCAAACATCTCTGATACATCTATTCTGCCTTCAAAACTCGATCAGATGACGGTAGCTCATCTCAGGAGACAGAAAGTGAAGCTCACAATGGATTTGGACGTGCCTTGATGCTTTCCTACCTTGGAATGCATCCTCCGAAGGCAGCATTTTAAAGCTTTCAGACGCAGCCTGCTATGAAGATATATGCGAGCACGGACGTCACACTCAGGTGACGGAAGTTGCGTCATTGGAGCGCAGAGGCAGAAATGGCTGGTTTGATCAAAAAGGTACGTGGGGAGGTCATGGAAATATATGAATAAAAACTATTGATAATTATCTGTAAACGAAGCTTGTGTCAATACTGAGGCGTTTAAATATTTCCGCAATTTCTGTACGTTTGTCTTTAGTGTTTATATGTTACTTTAAATGCATTAGTCGTGCATTGTTTTGGTCGATTGTGACAGCTGGTGTGTGTGTGTGTGTGTGTGTGTGTGTGTGTGTGTGTGTGTGTGTGTGTGTGTAAAAAGCTGTAAATGGGAAATCAAGTTGTGCATTTCATATTGAGATGATTTATACGAATATGCACATGTGCTGTAATAATAATACACTTGTGACAATGTCATTACATATTTGCTTAAATTAACATGCATGTGTATTAAAGCGTGCGTTTATGGAAATATGCTGATGGTATTAATATCTTAAGTGTCTTGTTTTTAGACCACAGGCTTGGTTGGCCTTGCAGTCTCCCACAATCCACATGAGGTAAATGTCTTGATTCATTTTATTATTATCTCCATTCTTAATAAGAGCAGTTTCTTGCATATACAAATGAAATGTTTTGTTTGTCTCTTGTGTGTTTTGAATTAGAGGAATTGTATATGTTAGTCCAGTGCAAACTATTGAACAGTTGTCTTTCCTAAAGCGTCTTCGGATTCTGTACAGCAAGATCCTGGGCTCTCTGCAGACTATGCCTCAGGACGCTGCCTACAGGAAATACACCGAGCAACTGATCAACGAGAGGTTCAACCACGTCAAGGCCGTAAGACATTTCACTGCAGTAAAACACTGAGATTTAGATTGGCTTTAACTGTTGTATCTCTTATTGGTGTAAGAGATTGTGTTGATTTGGATACATGTCATTTTTGTTCTATAAAGGAGCCAGATGTGGAAAAGCTTGAAAAGAAAATCAACAGTGGACAGATTGAGGAGGTTATTGCACAGGTGAGAGAATGCAATACTTAAAGATCCTAAAGCCTCTGGGCCATTACTGTCATCAACTGAGTTAAAGGCACAATATGTACGATTTTTGGATTAAAATATCCAATATGCACAGAGTAGCATTATAACAACTTTCAACACACTCAAATGTATGTAATATGATAAAACAGCGGTGCGTTGCCCCACGTACGCATGAGCGGAAGAGCTCGTCTGCGGCATAATAAAAGCTCTGCGAAATCAAGCATCATCAAACTACACCTTTGTTTTGAATAAGCGACCTCTAGTGGTGAAAAATTACATATTGTGCATATTCATATTTATAGAAACATATACATAGAAACATATTCATAGAAAATGAATACTCTGAAGTAACATTTGAACTGTTTGGTGTTCTTCAGCGATTTATTGCGTCCATCTCATGTCTCCACAGGCTGAGGCTGAACTGGCCTTGTCCAGGAAGATGACAGAATGGAAACCATGGGAACCACTCGTAGAGGAAGCTCCGGTCAACCAGTGGAAATGGCCCATTTAAAGTCCTTATGTTCACGTACATGTATATTATGTTTATATTAAATAATAAATAAACACTGTCTGTTTACATTGTGCATTTTGTTTGTTATAGATTGGAAGTTCATTTTTAATTTAATTTCCAATAGGTTTAATAAAAAATGTATACAAAAATTACATTATATTTTAATATAGTTAAAAAGATCATATCAGAAATATGAGAAATCTATTGCAGAATCATTCACTCTTTAAATTTTTCTTTAAAATTGGTGACTCGAACAGGCAATGAGAGTCGACACTTACCTCAATGAGGTAAAAAATTTGAATGTATATATATTATTATATTATAAAATGTATTTTAATTTGTAGCCTTGTGCCGACATGTACTTCCAGCAGCACTTGGAATGAACTCAAGGTCCAATAAAGGCTAAAAATGAATGTCAGAAGTCAATAAATAAAAAAAGGCTGAATAACACACATTAATGACATAAAAAAGGGAAAATATTCAGTTTTAGTTTTTTTTGTTGACGTACTGTATAACATGCCTACAAACTTTTAAGTTAGAATTTATTACATGCTGTCTATAATACTTATACATTAGAAAATTGTTTAAAAAGTTTAACTTTTTTAAGTTAAATAATAGTGATGGGAGCTTCTGAGAGTGTTAAGAAAAAAATGGCCAACACAAAATGCCTTTGAGAATGTAAAAGAAATTCTGTTTTATTTATTTTTTTATTGTTTTTTCTTTCGTGTATTTAAGTACATCCTGTGTTAATGTTGGACCAAAGGCCTAAAAGATTAGACAGTTTAAATAAAGGTTGATAAATAACTGAATGATGGGTATGAACTGATGCAGAGATTCACTACTGATTTAGATCTAGAAGGATGCGGTAAGAATGCATGAAAATGTCTGTTACAACACATATGAACTAAGTTAATTTGAAAAAATCATTCAATTTCTACAATAATAAAAAAATGAAGCATTCAATTGCTACAATAACAAAAGCAAACGTAGTAGAAAAGAAACTAGTCATATAAATGTATTTTGGTCTGTCGGTGTGATGGATGTTTTATTAGAATCACACCTCTCTCTTCTGTACTAGCAGGCTACATTCAAAAACACTTTTTATATCTAAAGATTTTTTACCCCTAAAATAGATGCCGTATGAAATCTTTTGCCCTGCTACTTATAAATATTTCTTCAACAGTTATGTCCAACTAAACCTAAGACGCCACCAGCAATACAGCAGTCACTGTTTTTCCAAAGAGTAGAAATTTTGGCATTAGTTACAACAATAATATTATATCAAAGTACAAAGGTAACAAAAAGGCACAATAAAAGACCAAATTACAGTATATTCTGTACCCATATAGTCTGCGTAGAGACTTTGGGAGGGTATTGAGCAAAACTACTTTCTCTTGATTCACTGTACAATTCCTTCGGTGAAGGGTGACGGGTCTGTATAGCTACATGAGAGACTCCAGGCTCTCCGACGGGTTGGCAGGGACCGTGCCGTTGTTTTCCGAGTAGTGAAGAGCTCTCTCATCCTCCTTAGTGCTCACCAAACTCAGGATTACTTTGTAGAGGAACTGATACTGTTCCTGCACACACAAGAAGATATTAACCATGCACATTTTTACTTGGTATATTTTTGTCTTGTTTTATGGAAGCGTGTTTTCACCACAGAACTCACAATTCTGACCTTTTCTCACAATTCCGAGTTTATATCCCAAATTATGACTTTTTTCCTTGCAATTCCGAGTTTATATCTCACAATTCTGACTTTTTTCCTCGCAATTCCGAGTTTATATCCGGCAATTCTGACTTTTTCCCCTCGCAATTCCGAGTTTATAATCCAACATTCTGACTTTTTTCCTCGCAATTCCGAGTTTATATCCGACAATTCTGAATTTTTTCTCACAATTCCGAGTTTATATCCCAAATTCTGACTTTTTTCCTTGCAATTCCGAGTTTATATCTCACAATTCTGACTTTTTTTCCTCGCAATTCCGAATTTATATCTTACAATTCTGACCTTTTCCTCGCAATTCCGAGTTTATATCCGACAATTCTGAATTTTTTCCTCACAATTCCGAGTTTATATACGACAATTCTGAATGTTTTCCTCACAATTCCGAGTTTATATCCCACAATTCTGACTTTTTTCCTGGCAATTCCGAGTTTATATCTCACAATTCTGACTTTTTTCCTCGCAATTCCGAGTTTATATCCAGCAGTTCTGACTTTTTCCCCTCGCAATTCCGAGTTTTTATTTCACAATTCTGACTTTTTTTCCTCGCAATTCCGAATTTATATCTCACAATTCTGACTTTTTTCCTCGCAATTCCTAATTTATATCTCACAATTCTGACTTTTTTCCTCGCAATTCTGAATTTTTATCTCACAATTCTGACTTTTTTCCTCGCAATTCCGAGTTTGTGAGATACTCAGGATTGTGAGATAAAAAGTCTCAATAACCTTTCTTATTTTTTTTATTCCATGGTGGAATCAAGCTTCCATATTGTTTTCCAGTACAAATATCTCAACATTCTCAAATCAAGATACATTTACTTGAAAAGCAAAAATAATTAAGCCTTTTTTATTGAAAAATGTATCAAAATTAAGTGTATATATATGTACTGTCAAACAAGACAAGAAAATCATTTTACTAATATTTCAGTCCTCTTACAATATCATTGAAGACCCCCGGCCTCATGAGGTTCATCATTCTGGCGGTCTGATAGACGTCCACACTGTTCTCCTCCTCCAGCTGGTTAACCAGGGAGGTCAGGGCACAAAATAAACCAGCACTCGACCCTCCAGACCTGCACAGCAGACACCGTGAGAAATGACATGTCAGTGACTGATATGGCCTCTGCAGTTTTCTAAGTAAAATGACACTCTACCCATCATGGATGATGATGGGTCCCTCTCGGTGCGAGCTTTCTTCTCTGATGATGTTGATGAGCTCAAAGGAGTTGCTGATGGGGCTGTCGGGGTTCGGCCAGCGGGGCATCTGGTACTGCCGCACCTCCAGCACATAGTCATCCTGACACAGACGGCAACACAAAAACATTTCTGTTACCCCATAGCCTTAAATGCATCCGTTTGAGATGCAATGCACAGTACATAGACAACTTTCTCAGAAATACTGAAAATAATAAATGCTTTGTTTTTTGTTTGAGTTGAATAATCTCACAAATGCATCAAAATCAACAGATTTTGCGTAAAACATTTTTTAGTGTCACTAAGACCTTTTTACTGATATTATTTTACATTAAAATTACATATTATATTACAGTATACATACAGCAATATTATAAATTAATTTTATACATTATAAACTTTCATTGCTGTAATGTGTCACGATTTTTTAAACAATGTTTTTCATTATATTTCACATCATTCTCATAAGTGATTCACATTAGATTCTCATTATTGTAATATAGTAGAAATTACTATAATAAAAAGTTTTTATTTAAAATAAAGGCAGTACAGCAAATACATATTCATTTATTTATTTGTGTTTTAGTAATGACAATTGGATTGTAAAATGAACTTAATTGTCATGAAAATAATGCCACAATTAAAAAAATAAAAATAAAATAGGCCAATAAATTAATTTTCTTTAATTAATTATACACTCTTATTGTAATGTGTCCAGATATTTTATTTGAGTTTTTTCTTACATTTCTCATCATTCTCATTAGATTCTTATTACTGTAAAATAAAATGTTTTTATTTAAATTAAAAGGCAGTACAACAAATACTACCATTTATATATTCATTGATTTATTTGCATGACAACTGTCAATGTTAACTGTCAAGAAAATAATAAATTACACAAAAATATGAAAATAAATGAATTTTCTTTATGCAAAATATACATATTTTGTATTGATTTTGGGGTGAAATATGACTCAAAAATGTTCTTGATTGATTTTGTGAGATTCACCCAGAGCAGCTTCTGGTTCTGGCTACAAAAATTAAACAAGTTTTTCACCTTTAGGGCCTCCAAAATGAAGTCCTGCACCACCAGCGACTCCTTATTGGACAGGCACACGCTGTCTTCGCCGCTGAAGGTCACAGTGAAGGTCTCAGAGCTGATTGGCTGGTCTTTAGTGGGCCAGTACGCACACTCTCCCTCAGTGGTCTGTGACGGTCAGAAAATGAGATGCCTTACATTAAATAGGGATGTGTGTAGAACTATAAATGTGTATAAATGTGTGTGTAACTCACCAAGCTAGGTGTATCAGGCAAGGAAACTATGATCTGTGCGTTGTGATCCCAGATCATCCTCCAGAAGTCCTGTACGGTGTTTATCAGAGGATTCTGGGTAGTGATGAACTCACGGCTCTGACGGTAGCCCTGTAAACGACACAGACTCATTGAATCGTATACCATATCACCTAGGAATCTAATCAAGAGCATCAGAACAAGAGTCTTACCAATAAATACGAAGCATTGATGTAGTCTGATGATTCTCCAGGTCCTGTAGACAGACTGACCCTTGACCTCTCCACTGAAGCACAGATGGGAGCACATGAGAAGATAAAGATCATCCATTACAGTTCACAAAACTAAAGTCCCTGAATGAACTCACTGAGAATGGACATCTTTAAATACACTTTTCAAAAAAGGTCTTGAACAAATTCTGACAAAAATGAATAGGGAATGGAAATCATAAGGAATTTATGATTAGGTTCCAACTGAAATGTTTGCAAATTGCAATTTTTATTACATTGCTAATTTAAGAGATTACTTCATATTTCAAGAGAACAGTAATAAAAACAGAAGTAATCTGAATAGAATTCTTGGCAAAAAAAAAACAGGTTACCCTTTTACTTATTTATAAATAAATAAATAAATAAATAAATAAATAAATAAATAAATAAATAAACAATTAAAAATTAAAATACCTATAACATATAAATAAATATGATATATAAATAAATAAAATAAATATTTATAATAAATAAACAATGATTTAAAAAAAAAAATCAACATTTAAAATAAGTAAATAAATAAATATATAAATAAAATACCTATAACATATAAATAAATAAATATATATTATTAAATAAAATAAATATTTTAATAAATAATATGAATATTTTAAAGAATCAATATTTAAAGTAAGTACATGAATACATAAGTAAATGAACAAATAAATAAAATACCCATAACATATAGACAAATATATGTTCATAAATAAAATAAAAATGTATAATATATATATATATATATATATATATATATAATTATTTTAATCAATATTTAAAATCAGTAAATAAACAAATAATTAAAATTAAAGTACATATAACATAAAAATGTATGATATATTAATAAATAAAATAAATATTTATAATATATATAATGATTTTTTTAAATCAATATTTAAAATAAGTAAATTAATACATGAATAAATAAACAAAAAATAAATACATTTATAATAAATATGCTATATTAATGCTATATTAATAAATATTATAATTTTTATAAATAAATAAATAAATGTTTATATTGCACACACTCACCAGGCATAAGACAAGACGTCCTGTTTTTAGATGCATTGCACTCCTTCAAAGCCACTGTGTAGTCACTCTGTTTTGCACAAATCTGACTGACCAGCTACAGGAACAACAAGGAAGATTCATTTTAAGAGATTAATTGCTCAGAGTAATAATGATAACGAGGGGCTTACTAAACCAAGGGTCTCACCTTAAACTGTTTCTCCAGGCGGGTCTTTCCTGTAGGTCCCGGTATGAGGAGATCAGACACATATGTGTGAATGTGACTAGAAGAGACCAGTGTCTCTTTACCCCTGATGGCCTCCACTAAAGCATCATGGATGAAGACGTACTGCTCCTGCTCACACACACAAATATGATGGATGTGTCGCGTTGCATGTGACGTGACATAACCCGAAGTATGGTTTGAAATAAGGTAGGATGTCTTACCTCTGTCTGTACCAGGTAGTTCCTCTGGGTACGAATGTGTTTGAGGAATCCCATTATGTTCACGGTACTTTCCTCTTTTATCTGCTTCAACATGCTGTCGATCACAATGTATGTTCCTGTTCGTCCCACACCGGCACTGAAGATCACAAGTGCATGCATTCAAACACATCTTAAAATGTTGTTGTCCGTCTCCATTTATAAACTCTAACTTCAAGTCAAGTCACATTTATTTTTATAGCGCTTTATGCAATACAGATCAAAGCAGCTTCACAGTAATAAACAAGAAAATTACAGTATTAATGTTGCAAAGTTTCAGCTGTAGAGACAATAGTATCATTATCATTATTCAGCTCAATTTAGTATATAAATAAATAGATAAATAATAAATAATAGCAATGTCAATGTTGCAAAGTTATGAAACAAGCTATACAAACTATAAAGCAGCTCTACAGAAGATCATAAAGTGCAACAGTCAGTTCCAGAAGTAAAAACTCCATAGGGAAATTGATTTTTAGCGATAACTTATAAACCTTATAAACTACATACTGTGAGCTACGAGGTTATTAATCGATGGTATTTGCTTCTGTTGAAGCCGTCAGCCTGCATTATTTCAACTTAGTTTTAAATTAATCATGTTAAACAGCTGAATTTGTGGAGAAAAACTACATTACCCATGATGCTGTACAGAAAATTCCACCAATTAGAGTCGAAACAAGCTCGTTAGCTCCGCCCACTCCCATGAAACACAACAAATGACATAATAGTCTCCCTATGCTCTCAAATAATAGACATTTTTAAATGGGTAGTTTCATATTTTGCTATCGTTTTTAATTCGACTATGATGTTCGCAATGCATCATGGGATTGTAGTTCTTTCTACCACTAAAGCCGTTAAGTACACAGTCATGTACCTCTGTATTTTTGTCCGATTTCCAAATACTTTTTTGCTTCAAATCAAAGTTTGTAATGTTGTGATTCACCTCGTATCTGATTGGTCCATGGCTTATATCCTTTTAACAAAGACTTTTTTGAAATCCCTATGGGAGAAATGAATGGAAAAAATACTTCCGGAACCAGCGTAGCTGAAAAAGTGGGCGGACACTAATGCACTCTATAGTGTCATTATTCAGCTGAAGTCAGTTCAGTGTTGATTCAGTTCAGTTCAATAACAGTGTGAATTTTGTGGAGTTTATCAATTATGAAATTAATTTGATTCAGCAATAAAGCAGCTCTACAGATGGAAGACAATACTGTCATTATCCAGCTCAGTTTAGTTCAGCTTTTCTTCAGATCGATGACCATAGTAACTTCACCATAATAACTTTATGGTTAATAACTATTGGTGTCTACCTGCAATGCACCACCACAGGCCCCATATCAGCCGTCGTGGCCTGTGAGGACGCCCGCACAAAAGACAACAAGGGAAGAGTGTATTCTGGGACGCCCATGTCGGGCCACTGAGTGTAATGAAAGTGCAGCACCGTCCTCTCCTGACTGCGGCCCTTCTGTGAGCCCTAGTGGTGGAAAAAGACAACGAAAAGTGTTGAGAACGGACAACATCCTCAAGGGTTTCTGTTGACGGTGTTGTATGCCATAGTGACCTTCTTGACGTTAACGTTCCTCAAGGTGAATGTTCTCTGGGTGTAGAAGGCAAGAGTTTTGGTGCTCTTCAGCATGACTAGGAAGCATCCATAGTCTTCCTGATTCTCCAGGGGCCAATACTGATCACATTTTCTCTGTTTGACACACACAGCCTCATGAGAATTAAATAACATTAGTTTAGTTATCTCATTACACCACTTTATCATTATTTTATATCAAAGTTTGCCTATTTTGTTACTTAAAACCATCTAAATCAAGTGATAAAAAGCATTACCCGGCCCTTCTCCACCAGGTTAGTGATCATGACAATCACGCCAACGTTTTGCTCCCATATCATCCTCCAGAAATCCTCCAGACTGCCTTTCAGTGGCCCCTGGGCAGCTATATACGCTTTCGGCTGATTGTAGCCCTAAAGATAATCATTCACAAACAGACCTTGATCATTTCTACCAACACTAGTAGTGACAGACAGATTAATATGCCAAATATTTGGCCATTTTGAGACTGCGGGCCCTATTTTAACGATCTGAGCATATGGTCTGAAGTGCATGGCGCAGGTGCACTTAGTGTGTGTCCGAATCCACTTTTGCTAGTTTAACGACAGAAAAAACGATCGGCGCGCCAGGCGCATGGTCCAAAAGGGTTGTACCTAGTCTCTTAATGAGTCATGGGTGTGTTTTGGGTGTAACGTGCAATAAACCAATCAGAGTCTCATCTCCCATTCCCTTTAAAAGCCAGTTGGGCTTGCACCATGGCGGATTCACTATTTACATGGTGGAATTTGCGAGTGGAAAGACTGAACGCTTCTCCAGAGAGGAATCCTTTTATTTTTAATATTTAAAAATGTTTGTGTGCTGCTGCGCGTCCCTGTGTGTGTAATAAGCAGAGTGTATGCACGTTGTGGACCCGCCTATAGGCGCACTAACGCGCCCTTTAAATAATCTCACAATTTAGACTTTTTTCCCCCTCAGAATTGCATGTTTATATAAGGCTACGTTTCCGCATTTAAATACGGGAGTGAATCCCCTAAATTATCATTCTGTGATTGTTGACTAATATATTGTGATGTTAGACACTTATGATGTTTTAAAAATTATATCACATGTAGTGTACACTTACATCCACATAGTTGGCATTAATGTAATCCCCTGTCTTTCCATCTTTGTCAGAGTTTTGAGAGAGTTTAACTCGACTGTGATCATCTGAGAGTACAAAAAATGTCTGTTAGTCATGTTTAGTTTTTTTTTGGTAATAAATGCATGTACATCTCTTATATCAGTATGGATGTGTGATATACAGGCCAGGATATTAATGTATCTGTTCTTGCTCTTATTGTCTGGGTGGTTGGAGCTGTCCGCAGTGATGCTGATGTCCGCCGTACAGCCCTGAATCTCCTGGAAGAAACGTTTCAAGCATAACTCAGATCATAACCATTACCAAACTAATTCACTTTATCATGCAAACTAACCATGCAAAGAGCAACACTGACACGCCAATACAATGAAGAGAAGAATAACAACAATGCAAAAGAATAAGTAACACTAAACAAAGGGAGATGTGTCTTACCTCGTAAGACTCTTTCAAGATCTAATAAAGGGGGGGGTGAGAATGCAGAAAAGCACAATGAAAGTCCAGGACAAACATAGAGGCAGGTACATGTACATGAGGCACGTTTTCATGCTACAGACGGGTTTAGACGGGGCTGTCGCTCTGTGTGGGTGTCCATGCAGTCAGTTGAGCCACAGTGAACAGTGTTCCCTCACACAGACGCCTGTACATCACCTCTTTACATGCTGCCCCATAGCACTCATACCCATGAATTTATGACATTAATGCACTGTTTTATATTTTTACATGGCGTAATAAGATGCAGTGTTTAAGGTTACGTATCTAGAAACATCAAGAAAACTGACTAAGGAGTGATAAAAATCACAAGTACCTCAAATTCTTTGGAGAACGTGTGATTTGCATGAAGATCAGCAACATGTTTCACGAAATCCTTTACAGGGAGAGCTTCATTATCCTCTGCCATCAAAAAGAAAAAAAATATTTAGAAACAAATAAATACATATAAAATTATTAATAATAAATAAAATTATTTATTTAAAAAAATACTTAAATACATTTTCTTTCATAATAAATAAACTCATTTAAGTAATTACTGTATTTATTTATTTGTATTTTTCAATAAATAACATTAATAAATAACTGTTTGTTTGTTTGGTTGTTTAAATAAATGCAATTAAATAAAAATAAATAAATAAATAAATAAATATTAATAATAATAAATAAAACTATTTATTTAAATAAATACAATTTCTTTATTTTAATTAATAAATAGTGTATTTATTTAAATAAATTAAATAAATAAATAAAACAGAGATAAAGACAAACAAATAATACATATTAATAATAAATAAAAAATAATTTATTAAAAATACAATTACTTAAATATGTATACATAAATTTGTTTATTTATTATAAAAGTACTTGTATTTAATAACTAAATTATTTTATTTCATTTATTTTATTTTTATTTTTTAAATAAATACATAATTTATTAATTAAAATAAAGAAATTGTTTTATTTATTATTATTAATATTTATTTATTTGTTTGTTTTTAAAAACTAAACAAAACCTAAATAATAATAAATAACGGTGTGTTTAAATAAATAAATACATGAAAGAAAAAATATAATAATATTTGTAGGTTTTGTTACCTGTAGGTAGAAGAAGAGGAGTTGATGGGGCTGATATGGCACGTGCTGAATTGTTGTCCTCTACATAAAAATGTGCTGTTTGAAAGCATCTCCTATAAGATACAGAGGCAAATATTACAACAATTTTTATAATTTACAGTTAAAATGAAGAGAACTTGATGAGAATGAGAATTACAAAAAAACGTAAAAGTAAAATGTATCGACACAATACATGCAAAAGATATTAATGCTCTCCAAAAAATGATTATAGGTGCAGTAAGTGATTTCTGAGAAACACTGTTGAAAGTGGATCGGATCGAGCAGCACAAACACTTGTAGCCAATCAGCAGTAGGAGGCGTGTCCACTCATGATGTGGGAGGAGAGAGAGTAAGCAAGAGGGAGATTTAAAGAAAGACTGTAGAAAGAGAGATGGCTGAGAGACATTACAAAAGAGAAAAGGCCAGAGGAATATCACTGGAAAAGAAGGGTTATGATCAGGCAAGAGCTTTAGGACCAGCGGTAATATTGGAAAAGCTTTCCAGCACTGGAAAGACAGAAGCGGGAAGGCCTAAAAACAGACATCGAGGCTGAATTGTTCCTGCTCCATACGTGAGTAACATTGGGTTTGCTGCTTCACAGAGCCAAGATAAGGTGTTGTTGTAATGTTGGCTATAGTAACAGGACAGGTTTGAGTGTCATTGTTTGTCTGGAGCTGCTGTGCCGCTGGCGGATAACAACCAACTCTTGCTTGTATATAGGCTACTCTTGTGTACTGTATGTTCATTTTTGGTTCTTCCTTATTGTTCCTTCATCATCTTCGCTTTAGTTTTCACTAAGCATTATTTTGCTTCGCTATATATATATATATGATAAAGAGACTCTTGCATTGCATGTTTGGGGGCAGAGCAATGAAGGGAGGGGTGTGTTTGTTTGGGTAGATTTCAAATATCAACAGTGTTTCCCAGAAATCGCTTACTGCACCTTTAAAATGGGTGAAAGTAAATCTACCGTATGCAATCTCAAAGCAAACATTCACACACTGATGTGTGTTTGAAGATGTAATACCTCCAGTAGATGAGAATGCCCACCAGCACCAGCAAACACAGGATCGTGAGTGTGGACACCACAGCCAGAGGAACAACGGTCCTTTTCTCTTTCTCTGTTCCTCCCACCATCCCGACACGAGACTCTGGACTGCTGTTACTCGCCTCTGATGATGGAAACAGGAGCAAAACAGTCCTTAATAAATCCATTAATGAACAATCTCATGGTAAAATACATAACATGATATTCAACATATTCAAGGAGCTACAAAATCTGTGGATGTGTCTACATGCAGCCAAATAATAACTGCTAGCTCATGGAAAAATAAATGATCCTATTCATAAAAGCATTGCATGTGCTTCACCTCAATAAAAACACATTGACTGCAATATTTTCTAATCTTAAAGGGCACCTATTATGCCATTTTTATTTTACCTTTTCTTTAGTGTGTATGTAAATGATCTGCAGAGTTACAAAGCACAAAATCCACACCATCTCTCCAACAGAAAACACTTTCCTGATCCTGCCATTATTTCTGTGACTCAGCTACATCACCATGTTACATATTTGCATAATGCCCGCCTACTGGTTGCTTTGGCCCGCCCTCAAAAAACAAGTGATTTTGCTATGTCGAGGAGACACTGTTTTTTAGCGGCGAGGGCAAAAACACATTGTACGGACTTTCAATAGACTGGAGCAGGGATGACGACAAAACCCACAGCTGGAGATTTTCCCATGGGGTTTTATAATGGGTTTTTTCAATTTATGAGTAACATAAGCCTGTAGTAAACAAACAAGACAATACTTTGTAACTAGGTGTAAGTGTGTGCAGTTTATGTTGTAGAACAAATGTCAAAGTATCGTCAAGTTATGTTCACCACAGGCTTTATTTTACTCATAAATTGAAAACCCAACAGGAAAATCTTGAGGGAACCCGTAGTGAATTAGTCTCGATACTGATGGCATTGTTACCATAGATATAATACACTTTACAGCTGCTCAAGAAGCCTCGGGACCTGAAACCCAATTATGGTATGGGGCGTTACATTCTCCGACACATGCTCTAAGTAATTGACCAATCACAACAGACTGGGCCAGCTGACCAATCAGAGCAGACTGGGCTTGTAGGAAAGGCGGGGTTTAAAGAGACGTGTTTCAGGCAGAGGCTGAAAAGAGGTGCTGCAGCAATGTACGGTATATGAGAAAAATTATGTTTTTTGAATGTTAAATCATGTAAATGTATTCCAACAGACCCCAAAAATAAAATTATGAACTTGATATGTAAATGGACATGATATGGCACCTTAAATCATTTTGCAAATCTGTGATTGCCATTCTTGTTGTTCAAACTCCAGTGAAATGATCTGGAATTATACAAGAAGTCATGTTTTTTGTGTTTTTTCTCCAAATGTTTTGACATCATGTGCGAGTTTTACCTGTATCCTGGTCTTCCTCTGACTCTCGGATAGTGAGTTCAGGAATTATGAGCTGAATGGGAATATCATCGATTTGAGAGGTCACTGACCCTCCTTGACCTGAGCCAGTGTCAGACTCAGCCGACCAGGTCACCCATGAGAGAAAGGCCTGGCTTTCTGGTTCTCCGGTGGTGGCATCCTCTCGCTCACTCTCAAAGTAGAAAGTAGAGGACAGTCCGTCATTATTTTCATCTCCAGTTTTACCGCTGTAGCTCAGATCTGAGTCTTTGGGAGCCGACCGGATTTGGTTGAGCTCCCATTCCCGGTCGAGCTCCTCCAGGAAGATCGCGGACCCTGATCCGCTGAACTCTCCCTGCCCGTCTGAAGAAGGTACTTGAGCAGATCCCTCATCCAAAAAGATGGTTGAGGAGCGGGTGGAAGACTCATAGAGATTTGTGGCATCACGAGTCGCCGATACCCTTTGATTACCGAGCGATGTGGCTGCAACAGAGTTAAGACTTCAACTCTCTGCTTAAAAAAAACCCATTTAGGACGGAAGAAAGAAGCGCTTGGAAGAAACAAATGCATATCTTGCAATACCTAAAGCCACCACCAAGGGGGCGCCATCACCATGCGCAAGAGAAAGAAGGCAAAGGTTGAATGCACAAGAGCAAGAGAGGAACCGCCACCGCGTTCAACATTTGAAGAGGCAACCAGCCGAGAAGAGAGAGTCCAGCAGGCGCATTACAAATGGTGGATGTGCAAAGCTTTTCGAGAGTATTTGTGGCACAAAATGGTGCACCACCATCATCACCTCGAGCACAGTGCGTTTCTGGAAGTTTGACTACTTGTTAACAGTGATTCCCAACCAGGAGTAGCAGATTTAGAAAGACAGTTTTGCTTTATTAAACCTGTACGTTTTTGTTACCTACAAGTTGTAACTTTTCATTAACATTTGTACAAATGACATTGTATTTACTTGTGGGTGATATTCATACTTCTTTTGTATTTAAATTCCACTATGAAATAGTGATATTTGTGAAGTGTCTCATCTGGGTTCCATTTTGAAACAAATTCATCATTATATCTCACAAAAAGTTTCTCTGGAACAGTCAAAACTTGTGAAAACAAGATTGTTGGTGAGTCTGTTTTTCAACCCACAGCATTTATTTATTTATAGCTTAAAAGTGAATATCACTGTAAAGCTAAATTATATCAAAATTTATTCTGGTTTGCTCTTGTGAAAAAGAAGTGCACTTAATTGTATTGAATGTGCAGTAGTGTACTTCAAATCATAAAAGTGTATTTTTAAATAACAGTACTTGCACATAATATAATATTAATGAAATAAAAGGCCAATTAAGTACACTTAAAGAGTACACTTTCAATGCAACACTTCTAAAGGCACAATATGTAAGATTTTTGTATTAAAATTCCCAAAAGTTAAATGTTATATATTTTGTTGACTTGTGTACTTACATTATCCCAAATGTTTCCAAGAATGTTTAAGTCCAGAGAAATAAGCAATTTTAACCAGGACACGGACCGTGTCTCAGTGGGTATGCCTCATTCAGTTCCCTAGTTCCCGAGCTCGTGAATCAGTATATCGTGTACACGAGTTCGGGCACTGGTAAGGACAGTAAAAGACGCTGGCTCACTACAACATTGGGACACTGATGACTCTATTTCCGGCGCCGTGACAACGTCCTCATTGTACAACATCATTACTGGTATTTATGAACAACAGTAGAGCTTATATCTTTCTGACATTACTTGTAATGTTATTTAAAGTACATTATGATAAATACTTAGCTTGTTACATATACGTGCAACATTTCAGCCTTAAATAAATTATAAATGTTAGCTAGACTGTGTTCATTACCTGTCTAACGATGTATGTTTATGCTGAAATATAATAAAATAATGGTTTCTATTTTTAAAAACACATATCGTGTGTTGTTATCGGTCGTTATGTGTATTGAGTTGGCTCACGTGATTTGAGTTTCGCGCTTCAGAACTTCCGTTAAGGGAGCATAGTGAGCATCGATGCACCCTGGGTTTTGCGGTGCATTGTGGGACTTTTAAGGGAGCGAACATTTCAGTGCACTGGAAGGATTCTGCGATTGAGACAGCCCTTAAAATGGCCGACTCCCTGATCAGTGCCCTGACTACTGAACTAGGGAGCTGATTGAGACGCACCCATAGTAGCCGCCAAGTAGCTGTGACGCGCAGGTGACACTCATTTGCAATCACGTTCTCTCATGGCTCTCGCCCGCCCTGCTTGTCACCGTAGCATTAACTTTCAGCACACTCAAATGTATCTAATATTATAAAACAGCGCTGTGTTACCTCACATACGCATGAATGGAAGAAGTGGAAGCGCTCATCTGCGGCATAATAAAAACTTGTTTGTCATAATAAAAAGCCTTTGTTTTGAATAAGCGACCTCTAGCGGCGAAAAATTACATATTGTGGCTTTAAAAACACTTAAAGTTATATTTTTAAAGCATATTATTTCCTTAATACATACTATTTTTAAAAGTATGCTAACATCTACTTCTTTTTCACAAGGGTGGTGGTGTTTATGAAGGAGTACTTAAAGGAATAGTTCACCAAAAAATGAAAATTCTGTCCTCAAGTTGTTCCAAACCTGTATTAATTTCTTTCTTTTGCTGAACACAAAAGCAGATATTTTGAATGATATGGGTAACCAAACAGTTTCTGGTCCCCATTGATTTCCATAATATTTTTTTCTATACTATGGAAGTCAATGGGGACCAGCAACTGTTTGGTTACCCATATCCTTCAAAATATCTTTCCTTATGTTCAACAGAAGAAAGAACAGCATGCAGGTTCTGAACAACTTGAGTAAATGAGTAAATAATGACAGAATTTTCATTTTTTGTTGAACTATCCCTTTAAGAATAACTGTTGGGAAACACTGCTCTAATATGATTCAATCACCGAACTACTCCACAACCAGCATTTCCATCACTTTCCTGCAAGCAAGTTAGCATTTAGCGAAAGGTTTCGATTAAGTAAACACCCTGATCAAGATTGTCTTTACCGTTAAACAGGGGCTGAGTGGTCTGAGAAATGATGTTCATAGATGCCGAAAGAGATGATCCAGTAGTCGCAGTGCTTGCATTAGCTGTTGAAGTTGCATTTACTGCAGGAGTGATGGTGGTCATCTTCGCTGGCTGTTTTGGCACCAGTCGTTCAAATGGAGCAGAAGTTGGTGAAGTTTTGGTTGTCGTGACTGAGGTCTCTTGGTCCTGATCACCTGGCGATGCCGTGAGAAGGTTGTCATTTAGATCTGGTGTGGCTTTTGTGGAGCTGCTGTTGAGGACGTCCTCATAGTAGACGTCTGTGACCACCATGTTGCTGTGAGGAAGGTGGCCGCTCTCCTCTGGAATGAGTTTGCTCAGTGGCCGCTTGGTTTCATTTCCGGTCTTATTTTGGTCAGGTGACCATGACAGCGACGACTCCTCTGTAATTTTTCCTCTGACTGTAATGGGGGTTGTCCTGACAACAGGGAAAAGGAAGCCAGGTTGGTCCGTCACTGTGGTGATGGAGATGGAACTTCCCGAATCACGGATGAGGGTTCGGCCGGGCGGAGACTTAGAAGCAGGTGGAGATGTTCCCTGAAAACAGAATACATCAAGCTCATAAAAACCATAAAGATGCTCATGATGTAATCATTTATGAATAGTTTTATAATCTACATTCAGAAAAAAAAAATGCACCTCATTATAGTCCTCTGATTCTGTTAAATCACCAAAGGGATCAGGTTCATTTACTGTAGGGTCAAAGAAAATATCGGTGAATTAATTAGAATTTAAAAAAATATATATATATATGTGTGTGTGTGTGTGTGTGTGTGTGTGTGTGTGTGTATGTATATATGTATATATAATACTGTATAATAGGGTGAATAACACAAAGAAATATCTGGGTCATATTTCACCCCAAAACAAGAAATAATTTTTTTCAAGAAAATAAATAAATAAATAAATTCCTGGCAATTAAGCACCCCCCCCCCTTATTATATATATATATAACAGGACAGTGTTTTTTAATAATTAATGAATAAATTCAGTAAAAAACTATCATTACTAAAAATATATATATGTAATGAATTATGTTATTGTAATAAAGCAAGATTATTAATACAAAAAGTATTTTCCTAATCGTCGATATTGTAGCTGTAATAAAATATTCACTTAATTTTCATTAAAATAATGACAAAATGATTTAAACAGTAACAGTCTTAGTTGACATATATATATATATATATACACATATATTTATTTTATTTTTTTTACTTTTGATATTGGTGTGAAATCTGACCCAGGCATTTCTTGATATTTTTGTGAGATTCTCAGATTTTTGGAGCATAGTCATTTTTTCAGCATTACCAGGGTCTTCAAGAGGCATGTCCACAATAACCTGGTCACTCATTTTTCCAGTCAAGCCATTCATGCACAGCGCCACCACTTGGACAACATAGCTACTGTTCGCTAGCAGATTGTGGATAATGGCCCCCTGAAAAAAAATAAGATTACTAAACCAGAACACCTGTTTTTAAACATCAGGACTAGTCTAACCTTGAACTATCAGCTATCATGTATCAATGTTGACGGAAATATCCTTGCTTCAGTTAACGCAGTCATAGTAAGCAGTACTCACCACATCCTGGTCTCCATCTGTCAGATACTGTTGTTTGGGAGGGTCTTTGCCCTGGAGTCTTTGGTAGGTGACAGAGTAGCGCACGATGGTGGTGTCATAGACGGCCCGTGGCCTCTCCCACGTCACCACGATGCCGGTGTAATTCTCAGAGTCTGCCTGCACGTTCTGCGGTTCGGAGCTGCACACTAAACACAGAAGAGCTGACTTGAGCTGAATAATTACAGCTGAGTGGGGCATGATTAAGCAATACGATACTAGACGATGGGCTATATTGTGAATATTCAGAAGGCCTGAGAGAATATTATGTTATTGGAAAGCAGAACATCATGCTTTCATTCTAATAAGGAGCCGTAACTTCTGTGAAATAGCAACAAAATTGCTTCTAAATCAAAACAGAATTGGTGCGTTTGTTTTCTTGGAAAGCTCTAAAGTGGGGTTTCCAAGCAACACACATTCACTGTAGGGTTTTTAAAAAGTGTAACGCATGTGTGTCCACAGTCAGAGGAGGAGGAGATGCATGTGAACACTCAATTTGACCTTGAGAGGTGACCTCTCGCTCCTCTCTGATTCTTATTTTATATGCATCACAGGCACATCCTTGTTTCTTTGTTAGGCTGCGCTGTGTGAGTGTGTAGTATGCATACTGGGTGCAGGGACTTCCTCTGTGCCTGTGTAGGATGAAAACACTTGTCCCATGAACTGCTGTTGTTGTTCTCTGTAGTTATTTTGCAGGTAGTCGGTCAACATGACGTATCCGGCCTGCTGTATGGTCATCACCTCACAGAACACCTCCAGCTACAAATACACAAAACCGCACGAATAATGAGACAAGATTACAAGACCTTGCTTACAGTTGAATAATAATAGTAATTCTGTCATGACAACTCTCGGAGTGTTTGGCATGGTAACAGATATGACAATGTTGATAAGTTTGGTCTTGGAGGAATAGATCTGCTACACTGCTGCTGTTATTGGCGAGTGGCGATACGCTGATGTGAGCAAGTAAAACATGCTGCTGCTGTACAATAAAGCATACATGAATTACCCGTAGCAGATCTGTACAGGTGGAGCTGGGGAAGGTGGAGGGTTTCTGAAAGTGTGTTGCAACTGCTATAGAAAATGCTGACCAGTATTTGAAGGTTGAGCAACGAGCTCATTGGCTACTGATACAGCAGGAACCAATCAGCTGTGCCCTATAGAGAATCATGTGTTTGCAAGCAGATTGAGTTAAGCACCTATCAACTTGCACCATCTAGAGTTTCATGACAGAACTTCGTATTAATAATAATAATAATAATAATAATAATAATGTAAAATGTAGTAAAAATGTATTAAAAAGTAGTTACATTTTGTAAAATAATTTAAAAATAACATTAAATAAAAAATACACAAATTATTTTTTTCATAATACATAAATAAGATATTGGAAAATAATAATAATATTAATAATAATAATAATAATGAAAAATGTATTAAAAAGTAGTTACATTTTGTAAAATACTTTTAAAATAACATTAAATAAAAATATACAAATACACAAATTATTTTTTCAAAATACATAAATAAGACGTTGGAAAATAATAATAATGATGTAAAATGTAGCAAAAATGTATTAAAAAGTAGTTTAATTTTGTAAAATACTTTTAAAATAACATTCAATAAAAATACACAAATTATTTTTTTTATAATACATAAGATATTGGAAAATATATACAATCAACAAACACATAAATATTTAAATATATTAAGAAGACAATTAAATACATAAGAAACAATGTACAGTCAATATGACCAAATAAACATATTTTTTGGATGATGACTGGCTGACTATACATAATCTCACAAGTTAGTTATGTCTGGATACTAATTAATTAACTAAAACTAAATTGTGCAAGAAGAAAGAGCATTAAACAACAAATAGAAGGGTGCAATGGACCAATCAGAATCAAGTACTCCAGAGAGTAATGTTACAACAAACATACAGAGGAAGTATCAAAATTAGCTTGCACAACCAAGTTTTACTAACAAGTTCATTTATTTATATATTGACTATTTAAATTGGAATCAAGATAAATGAGTGTGAATAGCTTTATATGCACGAGTGAATTTATGCAAATGCTGAACCGGTGCTAAAGATTCATCCGCTGTATATTAGCGTGCCTGTGTTTCGCCCCATCAAATTTTCATGCACAAGAAACAGGCTGTGCTTAAAGTGGATCAAGCATTAGAGCAAAGAAAAAATAGCTACACAACCGCATGACAAAAAACCTCCTCACATCTTAAAACTGAGCTTTAAAGTGCATCTGGATAAGAGGGGCAATGTTGTGTCCCCGGCACTGAGGGCTTATCTCTGATCCACACGTCAGGCGGCGGCCAGCTGAAATATTAATGCACGCGCCTCCTTTTGCTCAAGAATAGCTTAAAGAGGCTGTCAGGGATGTACTTACCACACTCCATTTTTAGGAGAGGGGTTTCTCTCTCTCTCTCACACACACACACACACACACACACAAACACAACAGAGCCAGTGACCCCAAACTTCTCACTAGCCTGATCTTCAAGACTCTTCTGACTTTATTTAGCCAAATTATGTGTTGCACTTGCACAGAAAATAATCTGAGATGTCCTGACCTGGGTTTCTGAGATGGCCACTGTGTTTTTAAACACAATCCACTCCACATTCTCCGAGCAGGGCGGCGCGGTGAGTGAGCCGTTGTACATGAAGTATTTTCCGGTGGACTGTGGAAGCAGAGCCAGCAGAGAAAATGCTTCCAGAGGGCTGCTTTTACCTTAATGTCAAATAGAAGCATGTTTATGTGTTATTGCAGTTATGCAGATGAAACAATGAAAATTATAAGTGAAAAATAAGGATGTACCAAAACGGCTCACGCTGTTCACCCCGTCAATGATGGCCACATAATCCTGGTTGTCTTCAAAGCTGGCCTAAGGAACAGACCAAGGTTTTTAAGGTCATTATGATAAAAGGGTTGCAGATGCACAATGCAATGATGACGTTATACGGGTTAATATACAGATGTGTATAAGCGTGTATGATGTTTACAGGATGAAAAATCACCTCAAAAAGGACAGCTACAGCAGTTATCTTTCCTCCGCTACTTATCGCCTCATCTATGGATTCAAACTCCTCTTCATCAAAACAAAATATCTGCATCTGAGAGAGAGAGAGAGAGAGAGAGAGAGAGAGAGAGAGAGAGAGAGAGAGAGAGAGAGAGAGAGAGAGAGAGAGAGAACTCACTTCCATATATTTCATTTATATTATTATAAAGTCAGCATGAATTCACATTTGACTTTTATTTTATCATGGTATGATTCATTTTATACCATGCTAATGGTATATGTACACATTTTTATATTAATGTTTTAGAACAGAATGTAAAGTATTTCGTTGATTTCTTTCATGGCATGGCCAATGATTTTATTGATTTTATGGTTTATTAATTAATAATAAAGTAATTACTTATTGAATTTACAGCATTTTTCCAACACACACACACATACATATACGATTTATATTCAAAATACTTGAATTTGTATTTAATTTCTTTTTATTACATTTATACACTGTAAAAAATGTATTTCATTATATTAAACTGACTCTAAAAAAAATTTTGAATCTTGTATAACTTATAAAAAATTTAAAATTGCTTGTTAAAGTAATGTAAAAACGTCATGACTTATTGATCTTTTTTTTTTACAGTGTAGATATTTAATTTATTTGTAATTTTATTGACACAACTTAAAAAACATAAGAATATTCATAATGAATGCATGATAAGAAAATGATGTAAAATAAATAAATAAATAAATAAAACTGAGTATTCCGGCATTAAATTCATTTCAATTACTTTCTTTCTACAACATTTCCCACTGAATATTGTTTCAACCATGAATATTTCATGGAAGAAACGAAATGCAGTTCCATGTCATCTTCAATCTTACAGAGAACATGATTCACTGTAATTTATACTTGAGGTGAACTTTACCTCCAGAGGGAACCTGTTGCCGTCGAGGCTGTGTTCAGAGCCGTCTGCAGTGGCGTTACATCGGCCCCAATGGAACGTGATCCTGCCCACTTTAAACCTGGATCTCAGCCCACCTCCACTTATGAAGTACTGACCGTTCAGACTGATTACCACTGAGAAACATGATACACACACACACACACAAACTCAATGACTGCCTGACGAGTCCATATGCAAGCCATGTGCAATTGTGTTCTTCATTCAGCATTCCTAATTGCTCATACTTCAGCTTTCGTCTCTTCACCTTGATAAAAGATTCATTTTACGCTTTGCCTTTTGTGCTGGAAGTGGAACAATCTGTCATTCTCACAGTGTCAAATCAGAAGGTTCAATGCAAGCTTTTCTTATGTGCTCCTGTAAAAGTACAGACCGTCTAAAGACAACGAACCAGCTGCCAGTTACAGGAATGAGAAAGAAATACGATTGTCATTTCAGTAGATTTTATTCTTCAGCAGCTCCATTAGTCTATCAGTGATTAATCTCGGGTTGTAATTGCATTCATCGGAGGACATCGCTCTGGGGAGTTAATATGTCAGTATAATTTCACTGAGTGCTGTTTAAAAGCGTTTTATCCCCCCAATTCATCACACATGAACAAACGTCTTGTAAACACCACAGACCCAGTGAGGGTGTGCAGACCTGTTTTGCCATCATTGGTGATGGTGGTGGAATCGGCGGTGGGCTGTTCCCAGTTCTCCAGCTGCAGGTTCTGGTACTGCATCCGAACCTGAGTGAACTCCTCACTGATGTCAATGGGAGACTGCCTGGCATTGCCGCACACTGGATATTTCTTTGCCCAATGCTTCTGGTTTAGGGCCCCTGTAAAGAGTAAGGGTGTGACAAATTAACAAGGGAATAATCTTGCAGCAAATCAGGTAAAGATTCGTTGTCTTAATTAATGCAAAAAACATATTTAGATTCATTTTTAGGTCAATTTATGTGGATCTATAACGCAAAGGTGCAATAACCAGTCAGCATTTCTGTCTTTGACCATTTGAATCACCTTTTAGTTTATTTGTTCATATTCATGCAATGTCACAATATTCATTTTATTAAATAAAATAATTTTTTTAAGCAAAAATATTCCATATAGTCTCTCAGTTAATGAGATCATAACTTCTTGTATAATGCAAGAACTGCTAAAAATGCTAAACAAAAGAGTTTTACAAGTAGAAAGAGGAGCAGATATCCCAAAAAAAACAACCTTGTGTGATGGTGAACACTCAAATAATACAAACATTTAAAAAAATTACGTAGATAAGCTACAACAGTTAAACACGTCAGATGTGTGGACACTAGCTCTGGATTGACAATATTAGTTTCTCGATTTGAATAGTAAATGATATGGTTTCTTAAATCTAAAGTATTTTGGTCTGTTTGTTAAATAAGTTTGATTAATTAATTGATTATTTATTTTTGAACAAGTGCATTCAGAATTTTCGGTTCCGGCCCAGAGTTTTCATTTCGGTGCATCCTTATTATAAATATTAACACGTTAAAAATATTTAACGCAATTAACACAGCATCCATTCTTTTCCGCTACAGTATATTAAATGTAAATCAAAGAACAAAATACAAAGAGAAAATCACTCACTGCTCTTGACTGAATAACTTTTGTAGATTTAATAAGGATTAATCTATATTAAATGTATAATTTATGCAGTGAGGACTGTGAAGTGTTTATGTTGTTTCTACATTAATTTGGAGATTAACTGTGAAATTATTAGAATATAAAAATATATTAAAAACTTTAATGTTAGGTGCGATTAATCACGATTCATTACAGAAAAATGTGTGAATCATTAGTAATTTTTTTTAATCAATTGACAGCACTACTACTACTACTACTACTACTAATAATAATAATATATTATTATACATACATACATATATATACATTTTGGCTTTTGATCTAAAAAAAGTAGTTTTAACATAGCATGTCATAAGTCAGGACATTGCTTGTCAATATCCTTTGTTGAAATGTTAAGCATGGAAAATGCAAGGCTTTTTCTGCATTATAGTCCTTATAAATAGTCTAAAAGTTCTATTTAATATCTTAATATTTATTAGATGTAGTTTATTAAAGCATATGCCAAAGCTGTGGCCTAGTGGTCAGTGCATTTTATAACACAAATTATAAAATAAAATTTGTGTTTCAACATTTTCCAGATCCTCGTCTGATTATAATTTCCTGTTCTCTCTATTATCTCTCTCTAAACTATAAATAAAAGGCCAAAAATGTAAAATAATGGCATATGGCAGCATACTGAGGCACATGGCATGGCATATGAAGAGTCAGTGCTGATCAGAGCAAAATAATGCCACTTGCAGTGGTGTTGAACACATATACTGAACGCTATGATATATCACACTGATTTCACCAAATGATAAACTCACGGAGCAGATGGCAATGGGTCACACATCACTGAACAAGCACGAGCAATAAACCGCACACACACAAACATAAACACATCAGATTAAAATTGTCCCCGAGGACGCCTCTTTAACTACATGATGAAATGCAAGATCTGAATTAGCAGCTCTGATGTTCCCTGGCAGGACAATTAGCATATATTTTCACAGTGATTTCACTTTCACCTCTCGAGCTGGGTGTTAATTCTTCACCTCTAAAGCGTCAACATAATTAATATGTATCTAAAAGGCTATAAAGGATTAGGCTGTGAGGACACCAGAACCACATCCTCGAGGTGCTTAATATCGACATGCGAGACAAACGTCTGCCATTAGCCTGATTGATGGCGTCCACATTCAACAGGAAAACAGTGTCTGCTGGCAAGGTGAACTACGAGTCTGTCAGGATACAGTGGTGCTGCATCTGGCCCGGCAGACACACACATACGCGGCGGCGTGGATACGCTGTAATCAAAGAGAACGGCTGCTGCTATGGTAACCGGTAGTCCGCGGATGTGGCATAAACGCCAGAGCCTGAAGTAATTTAAAGGATTCTGAGACCTCTGGGCTGCTCTGACATTTTGAATATTTCTATTTTTCTAACAGCTTGTAAGGTCAGGTTGCTCATGACTGAAAGCTGCAATAACAGGTAGGATGCGCTTTGGCCTTTGAAGCAATCTGCCGATTTATGACGCATGGGAATGAACGTGGGAACAATGGCATACGGGAACGGTTATTGTGGAATCCTCCCCCTCCATAATGACACCCTGATCCATACCGACATTCGGTCTGATTACACCAGCCAATTATCCACAACAGTTTCCTCTCAATTTTCACTAAGGAAGGTCAGCAAAGGGCAGAAGTAGAAAACACAACCTGTGTGAATGTCTGTGGACCCACTACAAATTAAAAAAAGAGCAGCTGTTCACAAAAACACACCTTGTCTGATGGTTAACAGTTGAATAATACAAATTATAATATTCATATTATATATGATTTACTGGTGTTTTTGCCTACACTGGATGTGAGCATTGCGTCAAAAGCAAACAAAAAGCCATTATAATCACTGATGCTGTCTACACTGAATACAGTATACAGGTGTGTGTTCAGTTTCTGACTCCACGCACTTGAGTCTGTCAACAACAGGACAAATGGAAGAGTCCAGTTTAAACAGCTCATTTGTGTCTCTGTACAGACTTCAGAATGATCCCAGAGTCAGAAACAAGTGGATGGTTTATTTTAATGGCGTCCCAGCTCGCGTCAGAGGATTATATGTTTGTTCGGAGCATTTTATTTTGTGGCACAGTGTGATGGAGAGTTTGCAAAGAAACATTTGTTGAAAGATGAAGCAGCCGACTGTATTGCAGTCATCACCGCAAATCTTAAGTAAATGATTTCATAACGCTTTGTCTGTAAATGACTTTTATATGGATAATGTAATAGCGAGTGGCCGTTAATACTGTTTCCTATGCAATGACGTTAGCCAATCAAAGCCTTAAAGGAGTCGTCCCTTAAAAAAGATAATTTAAGACATTTTAGCTTTTTTCCTTTATATAAAATAAATGCATTCATCCTCCTGTGACCAGTTGCTAGAATGTAGCTTGGGTGTGAGTAACTTGTAGTGTTGTTGCCATGACAACTAAGCTTGTGTACACCATAAAGCAATGTCTCTTTTGCGATTGTTAAATAATTTACACATCAACACTTATAAACATATGTATTTGTATACATTACGTCCTCCGTGTGCCCCATGAATAAAACTGAGATCATGAGTTATAACAGCAGAGGTGCTTCTGAGGACGTAGGCGGGCGTCTCTAAATGCTCTATCCGCAGGTTATCAGAGCACGTAGATTAGAGGAAAAAGCTGCAGCCCCCGCAGCAGATGGAGACGGGAGAGGGACCGATGCCAGAGGCAGGAATCACAGGCACCCCTGGGGTTTGGAAAACAGGGTCGATAGGGGACTGACATGCTACAATAACCAATATGAGCAGATTCAACAACACTGTCCCAAAACCAAGTGAGCAGTCTTGTCATCAACAGTACTGCCTATGTATACAGTGAAATGGAACCGACTAATAAGCGACTACATAAGCACACTATTAGATGAAATACTGAATATTCAGTATTCGCCTGTTTGTTTCCATCGCAAAGCATTCCAGGATAGGCTTTTCCCATGAAATTTAAAAACATTGAAAGCTAATTCAGAATGCTTTCTCTGTAATGTTCACAATAAAAGATATCTAGTCCATTGCATTCGCCTAAATGTTCCCACAGTAAAGGATGCTAATACGGATTAGAAGTGAAGAAAAGGCGAGAAAATAAAGTTTTAAAGCGCCCCTGTGGGATATTGCTAATTTAATTGTGTGACCAGATTGCGAGACAACGGTATCTGTTCACAAAAATTCACAAATAGTGCATAATAAAATGAAAAACAAACAAACAAACAAAAAAATAGACATTTCCCACACATCAGGAGGAAATCTGAAGTGTTATAGAGTCACTGTGTGACTGTCAGCTGAAGTTCCAAGGGTCTATGAACAAATTAGCATTCAAGCTTGACAACTTTTGTTTGAGGAGAGAGGGTTTTACGTGAAACAATTGGAGTTAAACAGAGAAACGTGTATCGTTCTATTTCTTCACAGGTCTGTGCTGGGCCTCACAATCAAGCATGTTCTTTCACATGTTAATTCATTTAGTTTCGACTCAGTGAACACACACACACACACACACACACACACACACACAGTCAGTATCCTACTCTACTTCAATCATTCAAACAAGATTTGTTCACTGAGTGACTCAGATTTGGTCCCTTTTCCAGGTACGAGAAAGACTGTAAATATGCTTATCGGGTTAAAAACGGATAAATACATAAATAATTTAGACATGGACTAAAAGCCACAAAACTTTCCTGTTCCATTCCGTTCTGTTTTTTATGGAAGCTTGTTTCCGCCACTGAATAAAAAATAAAAAAGGTAACTTTTTATCTCACAATTCTGACTTTTTTTCTCAGAATTGTGTGATATAAATGCACAATTGTGAGAAATAATGTCAGAATTGTGAGAAAAAAGTCAGAATTGCGAGAAAGAAGTCAGAATTGTGAGAAATAAGTGAGAATTGTGAGAAATAAGTCAGAATTGCAAGATATAAAGTTGCAACTGCAAGACAAAAGGTCGGAATTGCGAGACATAAAGTCGCAATTGCGAGAAAAAAAGTCTGAATTTAAAATATAATTGAGACTTTTTATCTCACAATTCTCACTATAAACGCAATTGCGACTTTATATCACGCATTTCTGAGAAAAAAAGTCAGAATTGTGAGATAAAAAGTCACAATTACCTTTTTATTTTTTATCCTGTGGTTGAAACAAGCTTCCATAGTTTTTCTACCATTTTCAAAGCGTCCTCCGGCTCGATTTAAAAGCCACAAGTCAAGGGCCTTGCATAATCCTGAATGTCACTTACTCTCTTTAAAGACTTCAGTATCTTAAAGTGTCTAAGACTTTCAGCTAATCTCCTGCACAGGCGGGTCAGTGGCAGTGTGTGCTGGTACCGCTCATTCAGAAGGTCGACTCACTGCCGTCTTTCTAATGGAGAACGGACATTGATCCGTCATTATTCACTTCCATCTACTGCTACCTTATCCCAATCTCTCACTCAAAGGAGAAAAGGTTTTTAATGCCACACTGAAGTCTGGTAAAAACCACACAATAAGGGCATTTGTTCGTTGTCTACCCACCTGTGTACGACCAGTCAACGTCCTCGGTGAATTTGCGCTGCCCTCTTAGGTACGGCGTGGCCAGATCTGGAATGGGAAAGATGAGGAGAGTTGGAGTCAATGCACCAGTAATTCAGAGGAGCACAAATGCATGAGGCGTAAAGCCTGTGTCCTGTACCCTTACAGTCTTTAATTTCATAGAAATCACAAAATAAAACAACAATTAATAGTGTTTGTAAGCCATTATACAAGTGCAAACTATTTTTTTTGGGGGGGTTTTGCCAATGCAAAAGTTGCCACCATGAGGCTAGGTTGCATGATGTGGTTGCTAGGGTGTTGCTAAGGTGTTCTAAGTGGTGTATATAGTGCATTGCTATATAGTGAATTGCTTTGTGATTTCTAGGGTGTTGTGGATGTTTACTAGGGCGTTGCTATGTAGTCACCAAGGTGTTCTAAGTGGCATATATAGTGCATTTCTATGTGGTTGCTAGGGTGTTGCTAAGGTGTTCTAAGGGGTGTATATAGTGCATTGCTACATAGTGAAATTACTTTGTGATTTCTAGGGTGTTGTGGATGTTTACTAGGGCGTTGCTATGTAGTTGCTAAGGTGTTCTAAGTGGCGTATATAGTGAATTACTATGTGGTTGCTAGATTGTTGCTAGGGTGTTCTAAGGAAGTGTATATAGTGCATTGCTATATAGTGAATTGCTTTGTGATTTCTAGGGTGTTGTGGATGTTTACTAGGGCGTTGCTATGTAGTCGCTAAGGTGTTCTAAGTGGCATATATAGTACATTACTATGTGGTTGCTATGTTGCTGCTAAGGTGTTCTAAGGGGTGTATATAGTGCATTGCTATTTAGTGACTTGCTTTGTGATTTCTAAGGTTTTGTGGATGTTTACTAGGCCCTTGTTATGTAGTCGCTAAGATGTTGCATATATAAGTGGCATATATAGTGCATTTCTATGTTGTTGCTAGGGTGTTGCTATGTTGTTGGTAAGGTGTTCTAGGTGGTATACAGTGAAAACTCAGAACACTGTGATTTTTAGGGTGTTGTGGATGTTTGCCAGTGTGTTGCTATGTTGCTGCTAAGGTGTTTTTAAATAGTATATATTGCATTGCTATGTGGTTGCAAGAGTGTTCTGGGTGGTTGCTAGGGTATTACAGTAGGTTATGCTTTTAAAATGAGGTCATCAGACTCAAGCGGCATTTCCTATTTCACCCTCTCTTGTTACTCTCTCCAGTGACTGTGGTGTAAATATCTCTAAATGAAAGTGTGATGAGGGAAAGGTCATTATTATAGACTGGGTGTTTTCCACCATGACTGACATTACTGTCTGATGTGTGTGCTAGTGTATGGTGTCACATGTATGTGTGTGCTAGAACACATGTGAGGCTGTGAGGACACTTGTCCAGACACATCAAAAGACAAATGTCACTGTGTACAAGGGAAAGTGGAGATGAAAGGACATATGACCTCATACACACACAGTTGTGTCCAGTTTGTAGCCCTAACTGCTAAGAAACAACTTCACATGCTTTGACAGTACACAAAGTAATAGTTTATCCAAAATTTAAAAAAAAAAAAAAAAAAAAAAAAAAAAACCCTACACTGAACAAGCATCAGTGTGAAATGTCCTTCCAAGGGATTTGGAGATGATGAAAACTGATGAAGCATGTAAAAGTCAGTTAAAGAGCACTTTAGCATTTGAAAAGTCTTACCCCCTGACCTGACAGCGCTAACTCACCCTGCATGTAATACGGCCGGCCCTGCCACAGCCATCCCTGCCTCCCAGAGCCCATGACTCAGTGAATGGTGACTGAGAACCGTGGCTACAATAGATCCTTTGAAGACTTTTGCCACAGAACAGGCCATTATTGCAAAGAATAGTCAGACACAAGTTATGTTCACAAACATAAGCGCCTCTGCTGTCTATATAAGGGTCTTTCTTAGGAAACAGTATAACTATTTAAATATATTTTTTAGTGATGTCAAATCGATTAATAGTGATTTATTGTATTTCACATAAAAGTTTGTAAATATGTGTGTGTATATATATATATATATACACACACACATATTATATAATTTACAAACAATTTTGATGTGATTAATTGCGATTAATCGATTTGACAGCACTAATTTTTTTATATACAATATTTAAAATAATAATAATAATCTACACTATTATTTAAAAAAATAAAATAATAATTTTATAATATAAAACAATAATTCAAATATTTATTATTTATTAATTACTTAATTTAATTATTCTTTTTTAAATGGCTTATGCTGGCAAATCGATTAATCAAATGAGTAAAAAATGTCTGTTAGCTAGCAAATATCGTTGCACCACACCACATTATTTAGTACACTCAGTATTCTTGTGGTAAAACATGGTAAAACTCTCATTTATTTAGGACATTTCTTTCCCAAAAATAGACTTTGTGTTTGACGGTACTGTGGAGTAAATCCCAGTTGGCAGGGCGATGAAACTGCGAGTGGAAAAAGCTCTTTTGCTCAGCTCGTCAAACAAAATCCAGGCCAGTTTCACAGGAACACAGTATCATACTCTGAGGAAGAGCAGCAACCTGCGCCTCACTAAAGCTCCGGAGATTCTCTGGCTTGGGTCCATTTCACAGGCACTGAAAGAAAAGCCTGGGGCAAATTAGATTAAAATTGCTCACAGTTTGATGTTAATGAGTCTATCGCCAATAAAACAAGCCCTTCACTGGACCCCTCTTAAAATTTCACATCCTGCATTCTCACTGCTCTCTCAATGAAAAAAGAAAAAGAATTGGGGATTTTTTTTCGATTTTATAGTTAAACAAAATGATTAGACGTTTAGATATTTCAAAATAAGCAGCAGGAGTTTAAGCCAGTGTTCATGTCATCTGAATTACGGTGATTATAGGAGTCACCCTTGGAAATTATTTATTTCTATGGCAGGACTTAATGGCAAAATAAATTGGTCTAAAGGCCCGTTTGATAACTATATTAGCGTGCATATTAGCGTACGATATTTTTGTGTTTATTCTAAGTGTATGCTGCAGTTTTGTCGTCTGCCGCTTTAAATGCTCGAGCTCTTTAAAGTCAGGTGAAAAAAAAATCACTTTGAAAGTGATTCCAACGATATTGTTTCTCTGTGCCGTTATCGTTATAGTGGTGTGAACTCTGCTATTAATTTTTATTTAGAACGATTTTTAAAACTATATCTTTATTGTTATTGTTATCGTCCTGGGTGTGAGCCTTAAATCAATAAAAAAAATTATTATAATAATTATAAATTATTGTTATAAATTCTATCATTTGTATTTTGAATTATATTATAAATTATAATAATTATAAAATATTTTTAAAATTAAAATTATTTACTTGTCTGCATTTTTAACATACAACTGTTATCGGAGCTCGTTTTAAACAAAGTGTACAAGATAGCATTAGATATAATAAAATTACATATTAAAATGGTTACATGTGTGGAAATTGCTCAATTTAATCAATATACTTTATGTAATAATTTCATATAATAATAATAATAATAATTTACATACAATTATTATTAAAGGGATAGTTCACCCAAAAATAAAAATTCCAAACCTGTATGATTTAGTTTTCTTCTGCTGAACACAAAAGAAGATATTTTGAAGAATGTAAATAACCAAACAGTTTGTGGTCCACATTAATTTCCATAGTATTTCTTTCTATACTATGAAAGTCAATGGGGACCAGCAAATGTTTGGTTACTGACATTCTTCAAAATATCTTCTTTTGTGTTCAGCAGTATATACTTGAGGACTCAACTTGAGGATGAGTAAACGGTGACAGAATTTTTATTTTTGGGTGAACTGCCCTTTAAGAATAACTGTTGAAATTAAAATGGTTCCATGTGTAGAAGCTGCTGGCTATTTTTAACTGTTAAAGTCACTGCCATTTTAGTTGTTTTTACCTGACATCACAAAGTGTTTGACATAACATGTAGTTTTTCAGTACTCTGAAACTACCCAGTTCTGGCGTGAGCCTGCTTTTAGTGCAAAGTTTCTTGAATGAAAACTATCTGGCAGGCAGAAGTTGTTTACTACAGCCTGACTGCAGTCACACGGTCAAAGCCGTCGCACTCGGATGGTGGCTTTGACTGGGAAAGGCTCTCAGTATGCAGCCGGTAACCATGTGTCCAGTACCACATAGGAAATGGATGGGGGAGGGATGGTAACCATCCTCTGCCCTCTGCAAACGTCTCTAGAGTAATTCAAATAAATAAGAGGATTAGGAAAGTCTCGGGGAAGCCGGCCAGCACGTCATGTTAACTCATGAACAAAACACAGGGCCTTAAATCTGAGTCCCCCTCCTCGCCGTGCCACTAAATAACTTCCGATGCGGAGTTCCCTCCCCTCGTCTTGATGAAACCCAGCATGTGAACTGTTTCGTGTCCGTCGCTGCTCTCACATGATGGAGAACACCTGTTTGACATCGAGAGGGTGCACAGGGCAACGAAATTGTTAAAATGGAAAGCTAATTGAATTATGACATGTGTTCCCAAGGGCATGGATTATATTTGGATCCCTAAGGTCAAGGGTTGGAAAACAGCAACTTGGGAAAAAATTAAAGAAAGTTTAAAGCTTCACTATAATAGCAAAACCTTTAGTGTTGGAAATATGACATCCTGAAATTTGATGACAGAATTTTCATTTTTTGTTAACATTATTATTATTATTATTATATGAAATTATTACATAAAATATATTGATTAAATTAAGCAATTTCCACACATGTAACCATTTTTATATGTAATTTTATTATGTCTGATGCTGACTTGTACACTTTGTTCAAAACGAGCGTCGAGAACAGAAACAAAACAAAACAAAACTTTAATGGTTTAATACTTCAGCAAAAAAAAATCTTCTTATTAATCCCCGAATAGGATTTATGATTGGATATACACTGTAAGTTATTAATTTATAAATAAAACAAAGATTATTGGAGTACATTTTACAAGAAAATAGCTACTATTTCAGCCTTTCTACTACAAAATGTCATTTTTAATTCAGTTTGTTACTTGCCATTTCTTTGTAATTATTTGTTAAATTTAAGCAATTTCAGAGTGAAATTTGTTTCAAAGCCAATTTTCATTTTTTTGATGCTTTAGAGATGGGAATCCTCATACAGGGAGCATGTCCTGGTGGATGTGTCAGCAGCCTGTGCCAGCTGTTGCTGCAGGGGTCAGAGGGAAAGTGACATGTGGTCTGCGTGAGAACGCTGTGACTGTAGCTGAAGGTAGTAATGCCAGTGAACAGCTGGGGGTTTATACCTTCCCTGACTGACACCCCGGCCCAGTTCTCATACTCTGCCCTGCATCCAAGATTCACAGTAACGCTCAAATTCACTAATCCAACTTTGAGCAAATGAATTTGCCTTTATCACTGCATAGCTCTCTGTAAGATAAACTGATTTCTGAGATGTTTTTGAAGGACACTGGAGGGGGGAAAAATCAAGGCTATGCTGCTGTTGTGGGAATTCTTATCCTCATCCCTTTATTTTTGGATACTTTTGTAAACAGTAACACTTGGCTCGTACATCCTTGTCCCTGTTGTGAGATTTCAATATTGACTAAGGATGAAAAAATAATTGCATTATGGAATGTAAAGTAATGTGTTACGTTACTTTTGAATTATTTTTTCTCACCTGGGCTGGGCTTGCTTGTTTGTTTTTTAATAACAATAACACATTTATATTTTTGGCGAATGTAAAGGCCCTTTCACACCAAGGGCCAGATTTACTAAACAGGGCAAATTAGCGTGAGAGCGCAATTCAAAAAAAGCTCAGATGGGAGTGGAAAGTTCAGCATGTGATCTACTGACGATGCACAAATTAAAGAACATGCAGCCAGGTGTAATGACCAACACAATCTACCAGTTAGCGTCTGGTTTAAGACATGCTTTTTTTGGGCGGTAAATAATGGCGCAAACGCCAGTAAATCAACGAGCGCAAACCTTAGTAAATCACCTTGCATGATTCATTTAAATACTCTCCTCCCATAAATTTTGCGTCTGAAAGGGAAACTCCTACAAATGCATATGCAATAAGATCAGCCGCAAAAATAACCCTGTCCACGCCTTTTCAGCGCTAATTTTTCACTGTATGTCTTTAGTAAATCCTGACAGTAGTTTTTTAACTCTAAAAGAGGGTTTCCGCTGGCGCAAGCTGTGCAAGTGAAATAAATAATCCTCAGACTGAAGGAAATGCAAATTCAATCCTGTACAGTAGAGGGCGCAGCTCAAATAAACCTTTCAGCTGTGCTGCCATGCTGGATAACTGAAGAATAGGAAAAACAAAAAAAAATTAAACACAAATGTCACATTTATCTAAAGTCATTTTTGAAGGTAAGCAGCAAAGACATTGGTTAATAAAGTGAGATTAAATACATAGAGTACAATTATGTAGTTTAGCATAATATTATAATATTGCATAATACTCTGATTTTGCGTTTCACTGTTTTAATTCATTTTAAGGAATACTGAATGTGCACTTGAGATGAGTAAATGCATGTTCACATTTAGTCTAGAACTACAATAACCATCAAGTTTACACACAACGCCTCTGCATTTTGCTCCCAATTTCTCCCAACATGGGGACAGGAGAGCTGTCAGTCAGTAAATGGAAAAACAAAGTAACTTCCCAGCAAGCAATTTTGCATTTAAAAGATGTCTAATAGCCATCCAAACACAGCCCTGACGTCTAGGCTAAAACAAGGCAAAATTTGGTCTGTCAGTGAAAATGTAATAGACGTCTAACCATAGCCCAAGAATAGTCATCTAGAACATGAACATGTCAAAGAAATAAAACCAAACACCATGTAATCACTGTTGACTTTGCTTACATGATGGAATATTAAACATCTCGCAAGTTATTTTGGCAAAAATGAAATGTAACCAAATTCAAGGTTATTTTGGCTAGAAGTGGGTACTCATATCTGGACTATATCGGGTCTATAGTTAACCAAGACGGTGAAATGGCGGCTATTGCTTGCTGGGTTGTGTTACTTATTTGAAAAAGTAACTCAGATATTTTGTAGTAAATTTAAAAGTAATGCGTTAACTTACTAGTTACTTGAAAAAAGTAATCGGATTAATCGGAGAATGGTAGTAAAACATAAATAACTGCATCTTTCTAGGACAAAAATATTACCAGAGAAAGTGCTGTGGGACTACATTGACTGTTGTGACCCAAATCATTTTAGGTACAACTCAGTAAATCTATTTGACAGCAAAACAAATCATTATAGTGAACAAGTGCGAGGTCTGACAATATATAATATCCACAATGCTTTTATCTGGGCTGGTCGCAGCACATCCGAGCAGGAGACGCTCTCCATTCAGCCTTAGGACATGCCAGAGGAAACTCCTTGACAACAGACAGAACCTCCGGTGGTGTTCAGCCACTAGGACTTCCTCCCTATCACCACAGACACCAGGTCAGATCCGATTCGGAAAGGGAACCAAATCCTACATATTTCTTTAACAGGTGAAAAGCTTTCCTTCCTTGCCTCACTGTCCGTCCGCTGGACCGAGCCAAAGCCAGAATTCTGCCAGTGCTTCACTAGAGCTCCAGCTCCACATCCTGAGGTCAGGAGGAAGACCGCTTTTCTCTTTTTTTTCCAGCGTTCAGCCTCATTTTCACGCTTTCTCCAGTTCTATGCCTCCTCTCTAAACATTTACACTATAGATGAGAAGAAAATCTGTAGAACGGCAGTGAGTGCTGACAGAGAGAATCAAGAAGCAGGCTTTAAAAACCAATCTTCTCTCAGAATTTCAACACTATTATGGAGTGGAAAGAAAGAAAGAAAGAAAGAAAGAAAGAAAGAAAGAAAGAAAGAAAGAAAGAAAGAAAGAAAGAAAGAAAGAAAGAAAGAAAGAAAGAAAGAAAGAAAGAAAGAAAGAAATCTGCTTAAGTTAAGCATGTAGCCTGTGACAGGTGTGAAATTTTGCCATAAATCTCATTAATAAATGTTTAAAAGGATTCATATCTCAGAAGATGGGTCTCATATACTGTAAAAAATGTAAATGAAACAGATTATTGGAGTACATTTTACGAGTTCTACTTACTAGTTCTATTTCTATTTCTAAGTGAAAATTACAGTATAAAAAGATATTTCAATATCCAAATTATTGGAGTATATTTTAAAAATAGTATTTCAGTCTTTCTACTTCAAATTTTCACGTTTCACAATTCAATGCGTTTCTTGCTGATTCGTAGAAATTGCTAGTGAGTTTTACAAATATAAAAATGTACATCCATTTTTTTTCAGTGCCACATGAGACGAGCAGGCAATTCATTTGACATCTAAAGCTCTTTAACTCCACTTCCACATGCACAAACACCAACCTCAGTCAGTGGAAAACGATACTCTGCGAACCTGTAAATATCCAGTTGACTATAATCACACACATTGGAAAGCAATACGACCACTGGAAAATGCAACGGAAATTGAGTGAAATCAAGACGGCTGGCCATCTCAGTGCCTGTCCAGATTTGCTCTGAATGCGAGGAGATTGTATTTCTGCAACGCTGAATGGCTTTTCTCTAGAGAATGTTTTAGGCCAAAAACAAACAGCTAGGATGTTGTTTTGAGGCAGGTTAATTGAGATACAGCACTGATATGACTATTAACAAAGCACTATAAAAATCATCAGGTATCAGGCATCAGGTTCAGCTCAAAACATTTCAGGTTGATTGAAATCAATGTGCATTTAATATCTAGCACATCTCTGATTATGTAAGTCTTCATTTTTAGGATGACATAACGATAGAAACGATATTGCCTCAGGCTTTGTTAGACACAGACGGACGCTGGAAGTGGACTGGAGCTGCTTCTAGTGCTCAGCGGAGCTGCTGACACCCACAGACACAAGCCTGCGCTGGTGACACTCATTATCCGACTGGACACTGATGCACAGTTTGCTCTTTGAGTCTAAAGTGGATTCACAGAAGTTCACTGCAGAAATCAGAAGGACAACATTTAACATCGCACACTCCGGGCAATCTCTTCGTGTCCCAAACAAAACTCAGTGGAGTTGTTTTTTTATACTTAAATAGGGTACAACTGCTGAGTTTTAAATAGGCCATAGTCGTCAATAATTAATGTGGATTAGACATGGATTTATTTATTGATGATAAAGATTATACAGAGCAGTCGTTCTCACTGGGTTTGGCTTCAGGAAATCCACAGGCCCAACAGTATGAAAATGATTGACATGACATCTAGTCGTCACCAATATTAGTGCTGTCATATCGATTAATTGCGATTAAACGCTTCCAAAATAAAAGTTTGTGTTTACATAATATATGTGTGTGTACTGTGTATAATTATTATGTATATATAAATACACACACATGCATGTATATATTTAAGAAAAATTTGTTATATTTATATATAAAATATTTATATTGATATATAATATAAATTATATAAATATATATACACAGTATATACATGCACATATTTCTTAAATATATACATGTATGTGTGTGTATTTATATATATACATAATAATTATACACAGTACACACACATATATTATGTAAACACAAACTTATTTTGGTTGCGATTAATCAATTTGACAGCACTTCAACACATTGTGGTTGGCAAACCTTATTTATCTCCATCGTGAGTGAACCTGGATTTAAATGCATTATGGGTTGTGTTTTCTTTTATGTTGTCTAGTTTTGTTGGTTTTTCAGAGGGCATGTCAAACAACCTGTCCTGTCAAATTTGACAAGCTTCAACCAAATGACAGACTGATTTCTCCTAAATGATTTGGATGCATAGCCTGTGACATAAATAACAAAAATGTTTTCTGGTTCTTAGACACCGATAAGCCTATTTATTTTTGCAGTTCTAGCTATGCGTGATTTCATAATTTGTTGCATTTTACAATATGGGTAACACTTTATTTAATGTACGGAGTAATATTAATGAAGTAATTACATACTACATAATTAGGTTTAGGAATAGGGTTTGGTTTAGGGTTAGTTGCTTGTAATTATGCATAAATTTACTGGTATTACTATAGTAAGTGCATGTGCAACAGGGACACTATAAAATAAAGTGTTTCAAAAATTTGCATATATTTTACATTTTATGGTCACGACCCACCAGTTGAGAGCCAATTGATCGAGACAATATCCTGTATTAAAACAGAAAGAAAATTAATTAATTGTACAAATGTGCACTGTGCAGGTATTAAAAATGTCCTCTCTGACCCCTCTTTGGTATCATGTAACCTTGGAAAGGTTCATTCTTCTGGTGCCAAATACCACTAAAGCAAAGTCCATGAAGGTCTGAACAGTAGCTTTTTATGAAGCATCTCCAATAACTCTTTATATATATATAAAAACGGAGATGGGTTTAAATCACTCTATGCAAACTGAGATATTGCAGATCACAAATGTTATGAGTGATAATGAATTGGAACAAAATCTAATATGGAATGTTATATTAAATATTACGGTTTGTGTTGTGTGTTACAAAGTGTGACAATTGATTGGTGATGCCTGTCACTGTCAGATAATGTCTACTAATGAAATGCCTTTAGATTGTGGGGGTGAAACAATGAAAAATCAATCTTTCACTGTCAGTCGTTTGATCAAGAGAAACTAAAGTGCATTTTTCCACCACCGCCCATGCTGTGGTTATTTTGTTTAGACATGGCAGGGTGACCCTGGTGTGAATCGATCAATCATGTGTTCGGTGGGCAGAATCTCTCTTCTCTCTCTTCCTGCTGCTGGCATTAATGGTGAATGAGCGTCACTGAGACAAAAGCAGAACAAACGGGCTTCCCCTGCCATCACATCCAATAGCAGGGTGTAACATGCGCCAGCACTCTGTCTGCATATCTCCAACAAACACATAAAGTGTCAGCACAGCTGCCTGTGTAACTCCTGACCTGAACAAGAAATAACTAATGCTTCTCAGCAAAATCAGGAGTGTTGCAACATTTCACACTGATGTAGCAGGACAATGGTGTATTGTCAACTCTGAGGAGAAGAGACCAGCATGAATGTGTGTGTGTGTGTGTGTGTGTGTGTGTGTGTGTGTGTGTGTGTGTGTGTGTGTGTGTGTGTAAGTGAGTGAGTGAGTGTGAGTATGTGTGTGTGTGTGAGTGAGTGAGTGACTGTGTGAGTGTGTGTGTGTGAATGAGTGAATGAGTGAGTGAGTGTGAGTGAGTGAGTGTTTGAGTGTGTGTGTGTGTAAGTGAGTGAGTGAGTGAGTGAGTGACTGTGTGAGTGTGTGTGTGTGTGTGTGTGTGTGTGTGTGTGTGTGAGTGAGTGAGTGAGTGTGAGTGAGTAAGTGTTTGAGAGTGTGTGTGTGTGTGTGTAAGTGAGTGAGTGAGTGAGTGTGTGTGTGTGTGTGTGTGTGTGTGTGTGTGTGTGTGTGAGAGTGAGTGAGTGAGTGTATGTGTGTGTGAGTGAATGAGGGAGTGAGTGAGTGAGTGAGTGAGTGTGCATGTGTGTGTGTGTGTGAGAGAGTGAGTGTGTGTCTGTGTGTACGTGTGTGCGTGAGAGAGTGAGTGTGAGTGTGCGCGCGCGCGTGTGTGTGTGTGTGTGAGTGAGTGTGTGTGTGTGTGAGATTGAGCATGTCTGTGAGTGAGTGTGTGTGTGATTGAGCGTGTCTGTGAGTGAGTGAGTGAGTGAGTGAGTGTATGTGTGTGTGAGTGAATGAGTGAGTGAGTGAGTGTGTGTGCGTGTGTGTGAGAGAGTGAGTGTGTGTCTGTGTGTACGTGTGTGCGTGAGAGAGTGAGTGAGTGTGAGTGTGTGCGCGCGCGCGTGTGTGTGTGTGAGTGAGTGTGTGTGTGTGTGTGAGATTGAGCATGTCTGTGAGTGAGTGAGTGAGTGAGTGTGTGTGTGTGTGATTGAGCGTGTCTGTGAGTGAGTGAGTGTGTGTGTGTGTGTGTGTGTGTGTGTGTGTGAGATTGAGCGTGTCTGTGAGTGAGTGTGTGTGTGTGTGTGTGTGATTGAGTGAGTGTGTGTGTGTGTGTGAGAGATTGAACATGTCTGTGAGTGAGTGAGTGAGTGAGTGAGTGAGTGTGTGTGTGTGTGATTGAGCGTGTCTGTGAGTGAGTGTGTGTGTGTGTGTGTGTGATTGAGCGTGTCTGTGACTTTGTGTGTGTGTGTGTGTGTGTGATTGAGCGTGTCTGTGAGTGTGTGTGTGTGTGTGTGTGTGAGGGCATCAGAGATGCAGATGGCTCAAGACACATGCAGTCAAAATCACATTGCTTATATTTCCCCACCATGTCAAATTACATTTAATTCAGCAGGATGAACAGAGACAGAGAGATTAAAGACCATCATATTGGCAACTGAGTGCCAAGAGCAACGAGCCAAAGTCTGTCCTACAGCTGAAACCTCCTTGAAACTGAACTAAATATTAAGCTCAGCATTCATTTAAAAAACTAATTTCACTGCAAGAAAATAAAACATTTAGGCAATTCACAGCCTGCATAATGAACCAACACACTTAATATTTATTAATAAACTCTTGCACACTGGCATCTTCAGAAATCTGATATTGGATAGTTCTACACGACAGAAATAAAGCATTAAAACCTTGTAACAACCATAAAACTAACTTATATAACCGCGAATAAAGCACAATAAAAGTAGCACTTTAATGATTAACATCGATCCACTAAACATTCATTTCCATGCTTTGTCCTATAAGACTGAGATGAAATACAAAAACCTAAACTTTTACACACATACACATAGGCTAGTCTAAACATATGAAATGATTAATAATAATTCAGCTCATCTAAATCTGATCCATAAACCTTTGATCCGTTCACTCAACAGACATCGTAATGTTTTCCGAACACATTAATTGCTATGCTTTTTATCTTGTAGGACTGAGATTACTACTTTCAGCAAAAAAAAAAAAACAAAAAAAATATGCATCAATAATAAATTCATAAATGCACCAACAACCTGTGGAAATAAAGCTCTTGGATACATGCAACTTTACGCATCAATGCATCCCTCTATAAGGACGCATCCATCACTCGTGACTGTATTTACTTGTTACCTGTGTGACAGATGAGCCACAGCTGTGCGATGAACAGATGTGATTTAGCTGTGATCAGACGCATCATCTTCAGACTCGAGTTAAACGCAGAGTGAACGCTGATCTATTGATAACGCAATAACCGCGATTACAGTGATCTTACAGTGGATCCATGTCAGTGTTTCGCGTATCCTGTTCGTCTTTCCCACGCTAGAGCTTCATTCACTGTACGATCATAGCGCGCGAGAGGAGAGACGCTGCGTTCACGCGCCGCCCACAGCCTCGGCAGTCTCGCGCATAATCAATCGTAGGTTTACGGTCCGAATAACTAGACGTGCATGGTCAAAAAACAGTGCTAGTGACATGCAACATGGTATTTAATGTACGGTTCACCTTTTCTAATACGCTGAGAGCTTTATGAGATTTAAACAACATGCAGTGTGTGTGTTTGATGGTTTATGTATGTGCATGCATTGCATATAAATGATTAGAAAGGACTTTTATGCTGAAAGCTGACTGTTGACACCTGTTGGACACTTTTGAACAAAAGAAAAACAAGATGGAATGAGTTATTCATGTTATGCTGTACTTTGTCTTAATATACTGTATTAAATATTAGGCTACACTCAGTTTTGGCAGTCAATCAATGTTCTTTTAAAGTGAAAGTTTTTTAATTCATTGCACTTTGATTTAAGTATTTTACTATTTTACAATGTCTCCAGGTGCTGCAATCATCTAACATAAATTTGGTAATTTATGCAGAAATATTACATGCTCCAGTCAAATGGTTTTATAGAAAACATGGTAAATCTGTGATAAATTTGTTACCAATTTATTGCGTTTTCCCTTGTTCTCAATTTCAAAAAATATACATAACATATACATATACATAACAAGAATGCACCCAATTCAGAATTTAAGGATCAACATACATTTATATTTACATTTCATATTCAATTCAGTACCTGGATTAGGTCTTATATTGTATCACAAAAATGATTGATTCTTACACTCTGAAAGGCATGTGGTTACATCTTGTGCCTGTGCTAAACCTCACAGAATCACTGTTTCCTCACTCCCTGTTGTTATCCTTTCTGATAAATTTGCATAATTTATTCAGGGCACCTACTTCACTTGCTGGACGGCTTTTATAAGGGGGAGCTTGATACAGCTCCTTCAGCATTCAGAGAAGCACATTGTACATGGCTCCAGCGCTCAGTTTAGACTCAACAAAACCTGTTGATGATGTGCTAGAAATACGCTTCCTCTGGGCTCAGTGGTCAAAACATGCAGGCACTGAGGCACTTTGCAGTCCTTTCAATTACGATTATATGTCAACAATGCTGCGTTGTTTTTGACTGGTAAACAGTACACCTCCTTTATTCTCCAATGCTCCGCCATTCAGGGCTCTTAAGAAAAACAGTGACCCTGTGATGGAGATCCAGGTCTCATCTTTTCAGAAAAAGCAGCAGCATTGTTAATTGGGAACGTTTGGATGACAATAATACACTGGGAGGTGGACAAAAGCCACCAAAAGAGAGACTCTGTGAAAGACGGAGAGAGTTAGGGGTCACACCGAGGCAACGCGGCACTGGGGATTGTATCGGTCGTAAAAGTGAAGAGGAAGAAGGCGTGTTGAAACTTAAGCCAATCACGACGTCCAGATTAGTTCCACTGACATGAAACACCCAGACAACTTTGAATCAATAGCATCTTTAGTTTTTTGTCAGATGCATCTAGAATCCATGATCTGCTTTAGTGAAAGAGGCAGATCGGTTTACACTGAGGAGCATCACAACTGAAGGTGCCGTAAATGGCGTAATAACAACCTCACAGGGTCCTCCCTTCACACATGAGGATTGAATTACTCTAGATAAGCATCTGCACTATGGGAGAAAGAGCAGCTCATTAGCATCACGTGACCTCGGGCTTCTTCTACCTCGGTTGGGTTTTTTGCGTTTCTCTGTGCAGTTGCACTGGCTGGATCAAACAGATGATTTGTCCACGGTTGGATGTGGAGAGACTGATATCAACAATATCGACAACCAGCTGTGCTGCTCTAGCTTCAATATTCCTGGCATCCTGCAAATCGATGCAGATCACTACAGGGGGTGTTCGAATGCAAATCCCCCTGGCTTATTCATCTGCGGGGGGTTCAATATCTACATATTATGAACAGTCATCTCAGTTTTGCATTATGCAACCATAAAATCACTTTAAAAATACTACTAATGGCACACTATGTGTTAAACAAGATTTAGAATGGAGTTTGCCCATGTAAAACTTATCAGGGTGCCTTTGTGGTTGCTACGACATTTCTAGGTGGTTACTAGGGTGCTTTGTGGTTGCTATGTGGTCACTAAGGGTATATTAGTGGTTGTTTAGGAATTATTAAGTGTTTGCCAGGCTGCTTTTGGTGGTTGCTAGGGTGTTGCTAGGTAGTTACTAGGGTGTATTGGTGGTTGCTAAACATTTCTAGGTGGTTACCAGGGTGCTTTGGTGGTTTCTAGGTGGTTAATAGGGTGTTTTGTGGTTACTAGGTTGTATTTGTGTTTGCTAAAGCATTACTTGGTGGCTACCAGGGTGCTTTGTGGTTGCTAAGGCGTTGCTAGGTGGTTACTAGGGTGCTTTGCAGTTGCTGTGTGTTTACTAGGGTGCTTTGGTGGTTGCTAAAGGCACTGCTAGGTGGTTACTAGGGTGCTTTGCGGTTACTAGGTTGTATTGGTGTTTGCTAAGGCATCACTTGGTGGTTACCAAGGTGCCTTTGTGGTTACTAGGGTGTATTTATAGTTGCTAAGGCATTACTAGGTGGTTACCAGGGTGCTTTGGTGGTTGCTAGGGCATTGCTATGATGTGGTTACTAGAGTATATTGATGGTTGCTAAGGCATTACTAGGTGGTTGCCAAGGTGATTTTGTGGTTGTTTCTAGGTACTAGTGTGCTTTGTGGTTGCTGTGTGTTTACTATGGTGTTTTGGTGGCTGCTAAGGCATTACTAAGTGGTTATTATGGTGATTGCTAGGGTGTTGTGGACTATGGGATTTTTCACAAGTTTCAAAATCCACAAGGCAAAAATCATGATTGCTTAGATAATTCCCTTTTCCCCTTAATAAGCTGCATTGTTTGTGCACTTCTTCCAACCAATGCACAAACATAAAAACAGTAAACACTGGACAAATAGCACTATTTTTGCACTCTATATACACTGGCGAGTCCCGTGAAGGTTTATTCTCCAGGAACAGTGTGCTGATGAGCATCCCTGGGGTGTGATAAAAGCCATTCATAAAGCTATGTCCATCCCTCCACAACACAACATGGCATTGAAATAAGTCTCTGAAATGTGACAACAGGGCTCCTTGAGTCCAAAAGAGAGAGGGGCCCAAAGGAAGAGCGCTGGGGGCTTTTCATCTGAAGCGTAATGCCAGGACAACACAGCCCACTGCCTCTCTATCCCCCTTGGAGAGATGAAAAATCAAAACACATCATACATGCTGTAAAGGGGACAGCGGTGTGTGACTTCGCACAAGAAAGGAAAAGCTCCAACATTGGTTGAATAACCCATAATCCCTCTGCCTTCAGAATCCAGAGAACAGGAAAAAAATGGAAATTAAAAAAAGACAACAACTTTCTATATAATTATATTGGCTTGATTATCTATCACTCAATCTCACAACCACTCAGAACTTTCAAAATTCCAAAGTATTTAAACTTCATACTTTTAACTTTCAAACGGTTGTAAAATACAATGTCAACATTTGAAGTTTGTCCTGAACTTGCGGTTCTAGTTTGCTTTGGAGCACAAATAATGCACAGATGCACTTATATTAATTGATATGATGTGCTTTTTCTTGTTGGCATGGCAGTGGCGTGAAGGATTGCTCTGTTATTAATGAATGTTGATACAGTAAGTAATGAGTTTTACTGCTGTGATCCTCACGAGCTGCAGTGTTTTAAACTCATTTATCATGCTTTTACGCTGTCCTGACTTGGGTCTTTATGGAATGCTAATTTGACAATTTGGTTCGCCGGTCCCCATGTAGTACTTATTAAACTATTAAAACACTGCGGGTTACTGAAATCACTTTGATCGCTAATAGGTGCTGAAACTCAGAAGCATGACTGCAACTTATGCCACGTCTCAGTTCCTTAGCAACTGAGAGAGAGAACAGACAGGGAAGAAATCAAACAGCCCAGCGCTGACCCATAATCACACGACTGACAATCAAAAACACAGGCCGAGATGAAAGAATCAGCACTTCAAAGTTAACTAAAGTGAAAGACAAAAGTGCTCAGGTCGGGAGGAAACACGAAAACATGACTGTCCTTATAAACACTTCAAGTGCTCTCTTACAGTCAGATTATATCATCTACAGCAGCCCACATATATGGAAGCCCATTTCTGACACATTAGGGGGAAAAAATGCTTTGGTAAATCTTCATTTAACATATTAAGTTGAAATTATGAGATAAAAAGTCATAATTATTACACATGAAGTCATAATTATGACATATTAAGTTAATTATGATAAAAAGTCGAAATATGAGACAAAACGTCATAATTATAAGTCGAAATATGAGATGGTCAAAATATGAGATAAAAAGTCCCAATTATGAGTCATAATTATGAGATAAGTCAAAATTTTAAGATAAAAAGTCATCATAATTTCAACTTTTTATCTCATAATTATGACTATGTCATAATTATGAGATAAAGTCGAAATTATGAGATAAAGACATACTTTCATAATTATGATAAAAAGCCAAGATATGAGATTAAAAGTCATAATTAAGGCATACTAAGTAATAATTATGACAAAAGCCAAAATTGTAAGATAAAAAATACATAATAATGAGATAAAAAATCAAAATTATGAGATAAAAAGTAATAATTATGACATATTGTCATAATTATGATGTCAAAATATGAGATTAAAAGTCATAATTATGACATACTAAGTAATAATTATGAGACAAGTCAAAATTTTAAGATAAAAAGTCAATTATGAGATAAAAAGTTGAAATTATGATATAAAAAGCTGAAAATATGAGATAAAGTCGAAATTATGAGACAAAGTTGAAATTATGAGACAAAAAGCCGAAATTATGATATAAAGTCATAATTATACAATATAGTTGAAATCATGAAATGTTTAATTTTTTTTGATAAAAGTCATAATTATGAGATAAATTGAAATTGTGAGATAGTCATAATTATAACATACTAAGTTATAATTATGAGATAAAAAGTAATATTTATGACATTCTAAGTTTAAGTTAATCTAAGATTAAAAAGTCTAACAGTATGACATATAAAGTCCAAATTATATTACTTTCTGTCATAATTTTGACTTTTCAAGCCATAAATATGATTGTAATAATTTCGACTTATGTCATAAGTATAATTTTAAAAAGCATGATTTATTTTCTGTATGGGCTTCCATACAAATCAGACCACATTTCATTTTCAAGCTCTGTTGTTAATTAGTAATAATGGAGAAGGGAAAAAAACAATCTTTTGAATCGTTCAGGGTTTATCCGAGACCACAAATGTTTGTGCTCGTCTTTCTCTTTAACATTCAGCGCTGAACAATGGACACTCTCTCTCTCTGTCCCGACAAAAGAGCTCACTTTCAATAGCATTCCCACACACAATTAATTCCTGTTTGTTAATGGCCACGATGAGTCACTGGGATCAGCAGCACGAAGACTTCAAAACATGGGGAGAAACTTATGAAAAGGATTTTCTTTCTTAGTACTGACTTATGACAGATGGGATGAGATCAAATTAAAGAAAACTGAAAAGCCTCAGAAGATTTTGGCAACATTTTATTTGTCATTGGTTTCAGTTTGAACTGTTGCAAAACCTATTGTGGACACTCCAGGTACATTTTCTAGGGCCAGAATGAGGGCCAACATTACAGACATCAATGGGCAAATGCCTGATAAGAGGAAACGCATTTATACATGAGAAGGAACTCACATGTTTTAAGTGCACCATCTAGCGGTCACTGACCGAACTACTTTTTACGCAAGGGCTTGGGTCATCAGAACGCGACATGTTTAGTCGCATTACTTTCTACATGCTCAACGCGTCCTTGGGTCTCTCAACACTTTTATTAGGTTTATAATAATTACAGAAACTATATGAAGTGATGAATCGTATTTGGTAAGCCACAATTGTGTTGTCTAGTAAAAATACTGTGTCTGTGACAGTTCACTTAATGTTAAACATGTTCTTAATGTTAATGAAATTTGTTTGCAACACTTATATCGAACAGTACGAGTGTTTAAAGTTGTTGAAAAACCTGCAGAATGACTGAGGAGAGATGAGCGCTCCTAACGCCAGTGAACGCAAGGCCTGCTGGGGCGCGAGAGACGAGCTCTGGAAGTGTCTAGATGTCCACCAAGACAGCACATCTGCCTGCGAGAAACACCAGCAGGAGTTTGAAGACAAGTGTCCTGCCCAGTGGGTCTGTCCATATTACTGATTTAATAGTTCTGAGTGCAGAAACATACGAATCTCTATGACACCTGCTTGCGATTTGGATATATTTGCGGCAGCAGTCATGAATATTCGAGCATTTGTAATGTATTATTTCTTTTGTTGAAAAAAAAAACCCATAAAACATAAAAATTCCTTTATATTTAGACTTGTAGTCAATATTTACTAATAAGTACACTAATATTCCCCTCTCAAAAAGAAGTACACACTGTCTGTAGCATACTTTTCCGGAAATAATATACTTTACAAGAATATGCTTTAGTGCCAGTATAAATGAATTGCTTTTGAACACTTAAAGACCCCCTGTGGTGAAAATCAAGTTTTTAATGTTGTTTATATGTCTGTGTGATGTTTTTAATGCTTTAAGACAAGCAAAAGCGCAGTTTGAAATCGCTGGTGTTTCTGACGTCACAAACTACCTTGTAACCAATCACATCAATGTGTGTGCAGGTTTTAGCATATCATTACTATATATATCTTAACTATAACGGTTCTGAAGCCAGGTTATTCCGGTATATTTTTCTGTTGATATGAAAAATCGGGTACATTTGGCAAGCGGGTGAATTATGTATATGATGTATATTACAATGTTATGATGAACTAGCCTATATGCCTTTCTCACTGACATCCTATGATGTTCAAAGTGTTTCTAAGGATTTTAGAAGGCAGATTGAGATGGCAAACGGGAACATGGTTTGTGTAACATTAGCAACACTTTATTATCTGTTTGATAGTGTAGTCAAGCAAAAGGCTAATCATATTAATTACCGTTTACCTCAGTAAGTTGGTGACTGTATTTCTGAGCTCGTGCGAGTGAGTGGAGGCGGGGCTAATTTGCATATTAACGGATCCGCGTATACAGTGTAAAGGCTCTCGCAGTTCAAAACGCCGACGTCATATGTCGCGCCAGTTACGGTTTTTTCGTAAGTTTAATTTATACATTTTAATTTATAACATGTTAAATATGTATATTTTTCTTACACAAACGCATCGCTTTGCTTCAGAAGGCCTTTATTAACTCCCTGGAGCCGCGTGGAGTACGTTTATGATGGATTGATGCACTTTTTTGAGCTTTTTATTTTATTAATATTAGTACAGTTTTTAGAAATCTACTTTTAGGATCTGAAGTACACTACAAGTGCACATTCAATACAATTAAGCACCCTTCTTTTCATGGCAATAGTGTATTCTGTTGTATTTCACAGTGCATGTACATAAACTGATTGTTGTAATTCAACGGCAGGTGAAGTATTTCGTCAAACGGAGGGACTTCTTGAAGTACAAGGAGAAAATACAAAATGAGGGCTATGAACCAACTGAAGGAGCATCAAAATTATAGCCAGCAATGATGAGCATCGGAGGGAATGATAACGCTGGACTCTGACAATGGCAGTGATGCACAAATTTTCCTAGTATATATAAAACATTGTGTTTTGTCTTATTTATCATGATTTATCTCAATGATTCTGTGCTGTATGGAGCTTCAATGTAATGTTTCAAGTGCGAAATAAATAAATGAACCAAAAATACAGTGTTTTATTATGTTTCAGAGATGTCAGGTGAAATAAATCGATCACAGAACATATTACAACGATTCGCTCATGACAAGGCAGACAATAACAAAATGTTTGTTCCCCTTCAGTCGGTCACGTTCGACGTACGTCGGACGTCACCGACGAATTGGGATCACTTCTGGGAGCCCCTATCAGCTTCGAGTGTATAGAGAACGGGCCAATGGCCATTGGCGTGCGAGATTTGCATCTCGCGCTCCGCCCCGCATCGCGGGTATAAAGCGGAAGCGGATGCAGCGCACATTTGTCATTCACTTCGGAGCCAAACAAGCTTCATGGAAGACTGTTCCTGCGTCAGCAGAGAGAGAGAGAGAGAGCAGAGAAGAGGCTTTTGTGCTGGGGAGAAGGCACGTGCAGTGACAACCGCGAGCTCACCGGAATCGGTGAAACAAACTGCTGTTTTTACAGCATCCCGGTTGGTTCGGTGGGGGCGTTCCACGGTGAGTGCAAACACAGGCTGCACTATCCCCTGTGTTTGCCGCGGTTGTTCCTGGGTGCTTCGGCACGTTAAGAGCTTCTTCTAAAAGAGCAACACGGGTGTGAAATTGCGTCTTTTTCAAGATGTCATTCCACCCGTGCGTTTCTGGATGCGGTCGTTCCCTGTCACCAGCTGACGGTCACAATCGCTGCCTGACATGTCTGGGTATTCAACATGCCGAGGCAGCGTTTGTGGATAGTTCGTGTTCCCATTGCGGGAACATGACTATCTCGGCGCTAAGGTCGAGACTCGCCTACCTTCGGGAGGGTGGAGTCCCCTTACCTATGCCCCGATCTAGTGCTATCCCTGCCCAGCAGGATAGACCTACTTCGGCGAATAGCCAGGGTGACCTGAGGATCACGTTTAGGGCACACCCGCCGAGCCAGCCTCCGTGGGCCCCTAAACCCTCTGTAGTGCCGCAGCCGGTTGAGCTTTCGGAGGAAGTCGCTGGCCCCTCTCGAGGTGGTCCAACGGTGACCTTTGGAGCTCCAGCAGAGGATAGGATGTCGATCGCTGCATCGGAGGGGGAGTTTCAGTCCTCGGGGGATGAAGACCCGGCTGCGTTGCCTCCCTCTGGGAGAGTGGCGTTGTCCGAGACGGACCCCGAGCTGACGGCTATGCTTTCCCGGGCCGCCGAAAAGGTCGGGCTCGTGTGGAACCCTCCACCGTGTCCCGAGCCTTCTAGGCTGGATGATTGGTTTCTCGGGGCGGCTCGCGCTGGTTCTCAGCGTCCCGCCCCGGTGCCCTTCTTCCCGGAAGTGCATGAGGAGCTCACAAGGTCGTGGACGGCACCTTTTTCTGCCAGAAACCGGCCGAGTAGCTCCTCCCTCCTCACTACTCTCGACGGCGGGCCAGCCAAGGGGTACGTGGGGATCCCGCCGGTGGAACGGGCGGTCGCGATGCAACTGTGTCCGGCGTCCGCTTCCACCTGGCGCGGAGACCCACGCCACCCATCCAAGGCCTGTAAGTTCTCCTCCAGTCTAACTGGGAAGGCTTACAAGGCTTGTGGACAGGCTGCGTCCGCCTTGCATGCCATGGCGTTGCTCCAGGTGCACCAGGCCCAGGCACTCATGGACAGGCACGAGGGTAGACCTGACCCAGAGCTCCTCCGGGAGCTCCGGACGGCGACGGACCTCGCCCTCCGGGCGACGAAAGTCACCGCCCGTTCCATTGGTCAGGCGATGTCCACTCTTGTGGTCCAGGAGCGACATCTCTGGCTCAACCTGGCCGATATGAGGGAGACTGATAAGTATCGGTTCCTGGACTCCCCCATTTCCCAGGTTGGGCTGTTCGGCGACGCGGTCGAGAGCTTTGCCCAGCAGTTCTCGACTGTCCAGAAGCAGACGGAGGCCATCAAACACATCCTGCCCCGGCGGTCAGCTGCTGCCCAGCCGCCGGCCGCAGCTCCTCCGCCTGCTCGTCGCCGAGGGCGGCCGCCCGCCGCCGCCCCCGCTCCCGCCCCAGCCCAGCAGCAGCCTCCACCAGGGCAACGGCGTGGAGCCGGCCGCGGGAAGGCCGTCCAGCCCGCTCAGGCCGCTGCCAAACCAGGTGGCAAGCGTCGTCGTAAGAGACCCTGAGACGGGCCACCCAGAGATGGAGGAGACAGCTCTTCAGGAGGTGGTGACAGCACCGCTCCTTCTCCCGCTGGAGGGCCGGGAGAGAATTTTATGTTCTTGTTTGGTTTCTGTTCCGCCACTGGCCTTCGGGCCAGTGGTACCCAAAACTTCAAAAAAAGAGCTGTTTCTAAAATCTCTGGGTGCCAAGAGAGCGCGCTTGGCGGTGTACGACGCTCCCATGCCTTGTCACCCTCCGGTGCCTCTCTTATCGCCAGCAGGGGGTGCTGGCTGTGTCCAGGACGCACACAAGAGGCCTCCGCACACTCGTGCACCCCCTCAGCGGAAGCAGGTAAGTGTTGCATTGCGCACTCAGACCCCACTTCGGGCCGCGATGCCGTCCGAGTCGGGTCCCTGCACTCCGCTGCGCTGCCCCGCTGCGGGTACGTCTGTGGTGCCGTTGGTCCCGCTGGTTCGGTCGCTGGGAGCCTGGTTAGCGCTCCCCAGCCCGTCCCGCTGGCTCATCCGTACTATCAGACTCGGCTATGCGATTCAGTTCGCTCGGCGGCCCCCCAAGTTCAGGGGCGTTCACTTCACCTCCGTGTCGAAGGAGGACGCCCCCGTGCTACGGGCGGAGATCGCAGTCCTACTGGCGAAGGACGCGATAGAGCCGGTCCCTCCAGCCGATATGAAGACAGGCTTCTACAGCCCGTACTTCATTGTACCCAAGAAAGGCGGCGGGTTACGGCCAATCTTGGACCTGCGGTTCTTGAATCGGTCCCTTCACAGGCTGCCGTTCAGAATGCTAACGCAGAAACGCATCTTCAGGTGCATCCGTCCCCAAGATTGGTTTGCAGCGATCGACCTGAAGGACGCGTACTTTCATGTCTCGATTCTCCCCCGACACAGACCGTTCCTACGCTTTGCGTTCGAGGGACGGGCATATCAGTACAGAGTCCTACCCTTCGGGCTGTCCCTGTCGCCCCGCGTCTTCACGAAGGTCGCGGAGGCGGCCATTGCTCCCATGAGAGAGCGTGGTGTTCGCATTCTCAACTACCTCGACGACTGGCTGATTCTGGCTCAGTCGAAGGCACAGTTGTGCGAACACAGGGACATGGTGCTCAGTCACCTCAGCCTGTTGGGACTTCAGGTCAACTGGGAAAAGAGCAAACTCTGCCCCGTGCAGAGGATCTCTTTTCTCGGTATGGAGTTGGACTCGGTCAATCTGACAGCGCGACTCACAGAGCAGCGCGTCCAGTCGGTGTTGAACTGCTTGAATTCGTTCAAATGCAGGACAGCGGTACCACTGAAACATTTTCAGAGGCTCCTGGGGCATATGGCATCCGCAGCCGCAGTGACGCCGCTCGGATTGCTTCATATGAGGCCGCTTCAACACTGGCTACACGACCGAGTCCCGAGATGGGCGTGGCAGAGCGGCTCATTCCGTGTCTCAGTAACACCGAAGTGTCGCCAAACCTTCAGTCCGTGGTTGGACCCTTCGTTCCTACGGGCAGGAGTTCCCCTAGAACAAGTGTCCAGGCATGCTGTGGTCTCCACGGATGCCTCATCCACCGGCTGGGGGGCCACGTACAACGGGCTTGCAGTTTCGGGTCTGTGGACGGGGCCTCAACTGCAATGGCATATCAATTGCCTCGAGTTGTTAGCAGTTCGTCTTGCGCTGGGCCGCCTCAAAGGGCCGCTACGAGGCAAGCACGTTCTGGTCCGTACGGACAACACTACGGCCGTTGCGTACATCAACAAACAGGGTGGTCTACGCTCCCGCCGCATGTCACAACTCGCCCGCCATCTCCTCCTCTGGAGTCAGAAGCATCTGAGGTCGCTTCGTGCCATTCATATCCCGGGCCTGCTCAATCGTGCAGCCGACGAGCTCTCACGACAGCAAGTGCTCCCAGGAGAGTGGAGACTCCATCCCCAGGTGGTCCAGCTGATCTGGAGTCGCTTCGGGACCGCACAGGTAGACCTGTTTGCCGCCCCGGACACGTCTCACTGCCAGTTGTTCTATTCCCTGACCGGGGGGACCCTCGGCTCGGATGCGCTGGCACACAGCTGGCCCCGGGGCCTACGCAAATATGCGTTTCCCCCAGTGAGCCTTCTTGCGCAGACACTGTGCAAGGTCAGGGAGGACGAGGAGCAGGTCTTGCTAGTTGCGCCATACTGGCCCAACCGGACCTGGTTCCCGGAACTAGTGCTCCTCGCGACAGCACCTCCTTGGCCCATTCCTCTGAGGAAGGACCTCCTGACTCAGAGACGGGGCACCCTGTGGCACCCGCGTCCGGACCTCTGGAAACTCCATGTCTGGTCCCTGGACGGGACGCGGAGGTTCTAGGTGGCCTACCACAGGCTGTGGTAGACACCATCACTTCCGCCAGAGCCCCCTCTACGAGGCACCTCTACGCGTTGAAGTGGAACCTGTTCGTCGAGTGGTGTTCTTCTCGTCGAGAAGACCCCCGAAGATGTTCGATCGGCTCTGTGCTTTCCTTCCTGCAAGAAGGGTTGGAGCGAAGGCTGTCTCCCTCCACCCTCAAAGTGTATGTTGCCGCTATCGCCGCAAATCACAGCATGGTCGAAGGTAAGTCCCTAGGAAAGCACGATCTGGTCGTCAGGTTCCTGAGGGGGGCGAGGAGATTAAATCCGCCTCGCCCTCACTCTATACCCTCTTGGGACTTGCCCCTGGTGCTAACCGCATTACAGAGGGCTCCCTTTGAGCCTTTGCAGTCAGTAGAGTTAAAAATCCTGTCCTGGAAGACAGTACTCCTGACTGCATTGGCTTCCATCAAGAGGGTAGGGGACCTGCAGGCATTTTCGGCCGACGAATCGTGCCTGGAATTCGGGGCGGGTAACTCTCAGGTAATCCTGAGACCCCGGCCCGGATATGTGCCCAAGGTTCCCACCACTCCCTTTCGGGACCAGGTGGTGAACCTGCAAGCGCTGCCTTCGGAGGAGGCAGACCCAGCCCTGGCTTTTCTCTGTCCCGTTCGCGCTCTGCGGACTTACGTGGACAGAACGCAAAGCTTCAGGACCTCAGAACAGCTCTTCATCTGTTACGGAGGCCAGCAGAAGGGAAAGGCTGTCTCCAAGCAGAGGATGGCTCACTGGATAGTGGATGCCATCGCCTTGGCGTATGAAACCCAAGGCGTGCCCTGCCCGCTTGGGTTGAGGGCCCACTCCACTAGGAGTGTGGCCTCTTCCTGGGCGCTGGCACACGGCGCCTCGCTGACAGATATATGTAGAGCTGCGGGCTGGGCGACACCTAACACGTTCGCTAGATTCTATAGCCTCCGTGTAGAGCCGGTTTCTTCCCGTGTGCTCGCTTCAAATAGCCGGTAACACCGAAGTGCCCGTTCTAGTGTCGGCTTGCTGCGCCATTCCCCTCCTCATGGACCGGATACGTGCGCTGATATGCTCCAGTCGAGTTCCCCAGCACGGCGAACCCTGTTGAGTCCTCCGCAACCCGTGGCAGTCAGACGTGGCGGAGCGTCCGACGCCAGGTCTAACACTCGTATGCATTGGTGGAACTTGTGTTAGGCTGGGTATCCATATGTTGTGACCCCTACGGCGGTCCCATATGTGTATTCTTCCACGGTACGGCTCCCTACGGCGAGCCCGTGTCTTTCCCTTGGCAGAGCTCGCTCTGCCGTCTCTGTGCGGTGTAGTCTCCCGCCTGCATTGGCCGGGGCCACCCCTGGGACTTCCGTATGTTGTACTGCCCACGGCCAGTCCATACATGTATATTCCACATGATACCTCCCTACGTGTAGGATGTGGCTTCCGCAGCGGCCCCCCGGGGCACGCTTTCCCAGCGTTATCCAATACTCTGCTGAGTGGGTCTTGCGGAACAGCAGCAGTGACTCTCCCTGCGTAGGTTCCCCGCCCCGAACAGACGGGGGTCTGAGGGGCTTTCGCTGGGCGCTGGAAGTGGTAGTAACTGTGGCGTTTTCCATAGGGATCCCAATTCGTCGGTGACGTCCGACGTACGTCGAACGTGACCGACTGAAGGGGAACGTCTCGGTTACGTATGTAACCCTCGTTCCCTGAAGGAGGGAACGGAGACGTACGTCCCGTCGCCACAGTTGCTGTACCATCACTGCAGCGGCCGAGTCACTAGTTCGGCTCCTCAGTGAAAAACAAATGTGCGCTGCATCCGCTTCCGCTTTATACCCGCGATGCGGGGCGGAGCGCGAGATGCAAATCTCGCACGCCAATGGCCATTGGCCCGTTCTCTATACACTCGAAGCTGATAGGGGCTCCCAGAAGTGATCCCAATTCGTCGGTGACGTCCGACGTACGTCTCCGTTCCCTCCTTCAGGGAACGAGGGTTACATACGTAACCGAGACGTTTCCTGTATGTACAACGATTAAAGGGACAGTTCACCCAAAAATAAAAATTCTGTCATCATTTACCCAACCTCAAGTTGTTCTAAACCTGTACGAGTTTCTTTGTTCTGTTGAACACAAAAGATATTTTGAAGAATGTCCGTAACCAAACAGTTGCTGGTCCCCATTGACTTTCATAGAAAAAAAATACTATGGAAGTCAATGGGGACCAGAAACTGTTTGGTTACCAACATTAGGTTTGAGGGTGAGTATATGATGACAGAGTTTTTATTTTGAGGTGAACTATCCCTTTAATGGCCACCTTCAAAAAGCACAGAGGTTTATTCAACTTAAAGACTGTGAGAATAACAAAGGATTTGAAATAACCTGTAACCTGACCACATAAGCTATGTAACATTTTGGTAAGAGCATGTTAGATACTATGCCTGATTTCAGCAGCGACTTCAACTGCAAATAGGCCTGACGCAGAATCTCCCTCAAACCGCTCAAGTAAATAATGCAAATGTATCACAACATTTGTTAGACATCAGAAAATAAAGCATAAAGACATGTTACATTCAGTGGGCACACACACAAGCATTTCTGATTGTGTTTTGTAGGCACATAAACGTGTGCGTTCAGTTGTAAAGATGTTAATCTACGCCTAATACTTAAAGGCAACATTGATATAGAGGTGTAATAATTTCCACCGTTTGTGCCGTTCATTCAGTCACAGTGAGCAGTTCTGCATCTTCCGACAGAGGTGTCACGGACGGATGGGGGGGAAAATAAGGCCTTGATCACATTTATATGCCTCCTTCAGTGTATATCCAGTGTCCTCAGTCCCTACATGTCAAACACTCAACGCCTGTGCCGCCCACCTCCGGCTACAAGCTGCCCGTGACGTTACGCATCGCCGCCCAGGTGGGGAACTCGCTCAGATGGAAGAGAGGCTCTCCCCATGTCATTATGGCCAACATGACCACAAAAACTCCAATCAGATTCACTCCGAACCCAGCCTTGACCTGCAAATCACAAGGAGAAGGCAACTTTTGTCAGTTGATGAGCTTAGACTAGGGGAACAAGCCCATTGTCCCATTTATTTCGGCAAAAGCAAATTGTAAGTAATACAGTTAATACTGTAAATGAGCCGTTTTCTGTCCCTCCCACACTGAATTGATGTATATGTCCCTAGTAAGTGGTGTTATAAGAGTCTTTCTACAAAACAGTTGCTATTTGTGTTCTCAGTGCATGGCCAAAAGTTTTGTCTGGCCTAAGAAAATTGACATCATCCTTTATTCAAATATTATTAAAAATGTGTTAAAGATTTTGTAAGCAAATTGCGTAGTTGTGCTTGGAGTCAATTGTTTTATTTGTCATAACGCAATGAAACATGCCAAATTGTGCGGACATAATTTTTGGCCAGGCTGTAATTCAAAGAAATGATAAATGCATGCAAAAACAAGAGAGAACCAACAAAATATTAATAACTGATTATGAAGCCTGTAGCTGTAGTTTGCCTTGTTTGCCAGATAACTTTGTCAGATAAATACCTTAACCAAGTTTGGTGTTTTGTTCCTCCTTCATATTTAAAATATTTTTAAAAAATATAAAATATTTTCCAATAAAACAAATATGCCCTCTGGAAAACACATTTGGCCATTACTGTACATACTGTATGTTTTAAAAACTAATTTAATAATAAATAGATAATACAAACATTCAGTGTGTTAAAATAGATTTAACACAATATTTATTTTATTATGAACATGCATTTTAGCCCCTGTTTCCACAATATAAATGCTTTATTTTTAATATAATATAATATAATAAACATTAAAATAATGTTTTATTAAAAAGAATTGTAATCAAATAGTTTCCCTTTTTAGCTGATGCACACTTTTAATATATTTTAAAATGGAAACTTTTTCAAAACACATCACCAAAAATCCTGTTTTTATTTTTATTTATTTATTTATTTATTTTTTACTTTTTTCTCTTAAAAAAAATAGTATTAATAAAATAATAATTAAAAATAATTGAAATTGTCTTTTTAATTTTTCCCCCTTATAAAAGTGAAAATATATATATATATATATATTTTTATTTTTTTTTCCACCTTCTCCTCTTTTTAAAGTAAACTCTTCCATAACTCAAAAAAACTTTTCAAAGCTACTGTCTCCTCTTTTTTTATCGCTTTTTTCTTACTCAGTTTTGCTATATTAATCAGTAGTGGATCATCTTAAAATGTCATGTTAAAAGTGCAATCCCTGTTTACCATCAGCCCCGTTATTTTTTTGAATCCTAAAATATATTGAAATGTTAATAACTTAGCTTCAGATGGCACAATTCAATTTATGAACACTTAAACGCAGTATTTGTCTTTTTAAAATTTTTGAACACGGACCAGGCACCTGTTTCTCCAAATGGCCCTCAGTTTGTGGGCACTTCAGAGACGTGCTTATGAAAAACAAATGATTAGTGGCCTTTCGACATTGCGTTCCTGGCACAGCTGTGAGACATGACAGAGGTGATATAACAGGATAATGTTGTTTCATACCATGTCGCTGATCTGCACATGTCCATAACTGAACACAATGGCGTTCGGCGGGTTTCCAACAGGCAGCATGACGCCGAAGGACACGCACATGGTGGCAGGGATGAGTGTGTGTAGAGGGTTGATCTGCAGCGTCTCTGACTGTGAGGGAACAGGACACACAGGGTCGTTCATTAGGGTCATTCAGGACAGAACACCACTGTGAAACAATACGCTTTCATGCAGATTGATTTGTTTGTGTGAGACTCGTCTGTCTTTCAGGTGGGTTTGATGTCAGTCGTGTGTGTTAACGTGTTCTGACCAAGGCGGAGAGGATGGGCAGAAACACTGTGAGCGTGGCGGGGTTGCTGGCGAACTCAGTGACGGCGGACACGAGTAGACACGCCAGCAGCGTGACGGCCCAGGGAGGAAGACCACTCATTGGCTCCAGCTGCCGACCAATCCACATGGAGAGCCCAGACACCTGCCCGAGAGAAGTCACATGGTTCATTTACAAGTTGAGTTAATGTATAAGGCTTGTTTGTTTCTAGAAAAGATTCTGTCTGATGTCACAGCACTTCTGTAACAAAATAGTGAAGTAAAATTATGATTTAATACAATATTCTTAATTTCTAGGTATGATTTTAAGGGAAATGCTACTTCTTAATATTTTGACTCTTAGGAGACACTTTTATCCAAAGCAACTTGGAATCGTAAATATAAAACTAATTAAAAATAAATTCTATAAAATATTATATATTATTGATATATAATATAATATATTAAAATATAATATTATTTTGACTTTTAGTTGACACTTTTATCCAGTGCAACTTTGTTGGTTAATCTTGCAAAGAAATGTTTTACACTGTTCATATTACACTGTAATAAATAAAATAAAATAAAATAATGTTTGGGTAATATTACACTGTAATATTAAAATAAAATAACATTAATGATGTAATATTAAAGTAAGATAAAAAATTATAAAAATGTATATGTTTCATAAAGGAATACAATAATAAATCTTAACTTAAATCATACTTTAAAAAAATACATATAAATAATATATTCATATATATATATATATATATATATATATTATAGTAATGAGAATAAATTGGTTTCACATTACAGTAGACCAGTGACAATTATGATATATATAATATATAAAAATCATAATGGTCATAAAAACCGGCCATATTTCTTTTATCCAAAACTGAATTTTTTTTTTCTTTTGATTTGGGGACAAAATATTACCTGGCAATTTTTTAAACATTAATGAGATTTACTGTAGTACACTTATCAGAAAGTCCCCTGAAATACAACCTTTGAGACACGCTCACCTTGCATCCAGCAGCCAGTGCATATCCTCCTCCAACCAGAATAACAATTTCCCATGGCATCAGTCTCTGGAAGTCTTTCCACGTGATCATCGGGGCCAGAGGGTCCTCTTCCTCCTCATCGTCATCATCATCACCTGCACAGATAACAGAGACAAGAGCACTTACCAAACCCGGCCAACAGGGTACGCAGTCGAGAACATTCACCTTTGCTCTCATGTCCTCAACCCGAATAAACTGGTTGTACAACTAGACCCTGGCGGTCCGTATTACAGCAGCGGCCTGCTGAGCAAATGCTCGCGGCTGCATTGAAGTGTGGAGCGGCCCTGCTGCGGGCAGCGTGGGATCTGACCTTTGCTCTCGCTGGAGAATGCAGATGGCCAAGGCTTTCGAGCGGGGATGAGGAAGAGGAGGAAGCCGAGCAACACCGACACCGTGGCATCAGTCCTGTAGCCCTTCCTGCGAAATACATGACGTTTAGTGAATCTTGTGTATATGTTAGAGGCTTTATTTTCAATCAAAGCAAGAAAATGGCTCTTCTAGAAAAAGAAATGGAAATCAGTTTCTTGACTGTGTAAGGGCTGACATAAGATGTTCTCATACTTCTCAAAAAGTGACGTCCAGCCGGGGACAAATCCAGGCTCCCTGGTGAACCAAAGTACGGTCATCAGAACAAAAAAGATGCCAGTCACGACTTCAGGATAGCTGCGCACCGGAGAAAAAAGTATATTAGTCACAACATCAAAATAAAGTCTTTCTGAAATTAGAAAACCTTCCACAATCGGATTCTATCTATCTATCTATCTATCTATCTATCTATCTATCTATCTATCTATCCGTCCATCCGTCCATTATCTATCTATCGTACACTAAAAAATGGTGTATGAATTACTTTGAAACATTTTTCACTCAGAAACTGCTAGTAAAGTACAAACTGCTAGTACAAAAAAATGTCAAATAACATTGAATTAAACGTGAAATTTAGAGTTAGAAAGACTGAAATACAGTGCATCTGTAAAGTATTCACAGCGCTTCACTTTTTCCACATTTTGTTATGTTACAGCCTTATTCCAAAATGGATTAAATTCATAATTTTAAATTCATCAGTTTCTCCCATTCTTCTTTGCAGGACCTCTCAAGCTCCATCAGGTTGGATGGGGAGCATCGGTGCACAGCCATTTTCAGATCTCTCCAGAGATGTTCAATCGGGTTCAAGTCTGGGCTCTGGCTGGGCCACTCAAGGACATTCACGGAGTTGTCCCGTAGCCACTCCTTTGTTATCTTGGCTGTGTGCTTAGGGTCATTGTCCTGTTGGAAGATGAACCTTCACCCCAATCTGAAGTCCAGAGCGCTCTGGAGCAGGTTTTCATCAAGGACATCTCTGTACATTGCTGCATTCATCTTTCCCTCGATCCTGACTAGTCTCCCAGTTCCTGCTGCTGGAATGGTATTGGCCAGGAGATGAGCGGTGCCTGGTTTCCTCCAGACATGACGCTTGCCATTCAGGCCAAAGAGTTCAATCTTTGTTTAATCAGACCAGAGAATTTTGTTTCTCATGGTCTGAGAGTCCTTCAGGTCCTTTTTGGCAAACTCCAGGCGGGCTGTCATGTGCCATCTGGCCACTCTACCATACAGGCCTGATTGGTGGAGTGCTGCAGAGATGGTTGTTCTTCTGGAAGGTTCTCCTCTCTCTACAGAGAAACGCTGGAGCTCTGTCAGAGTGATCATCGGGTTCTTGGTCACCTCCCTGACTAAGTCCCTTCTCCCCAAATCGCTCAGTTTGGCCAGGCGGCCAGCTCTAGGAAGAGTCCTGGTGGTTCCAAACTTCTTCCATTTACGGATGATGGAGGCCACAGTGCTCATTGGGACCTTCAATGCTGCAGAAATTTTTCTGTACCCTTCCCCAGATCTGTGCCTCGATACAATCCTGTCCCGGAGGTCTACAGACAATTCCTTGGACTTCATGGCTTGGTTTGTGCTCTGACATGCACTGTTAACTGTGGGACCTTATATAGACAGGTGTGTGCCTTTCCAAATCATGTCCAATCAACTGAATTAATCACAGGTGGACTCCAATCAAGTTGTAGAAACATCTCAAGGATGATCAGTGGAAACAGGATGCACCTGAGCTGAATTTTGAGTATCATGGCAAAGGCTGTGAATACTTATGTACATGTGATTTTTATTTTATTTTTTATAAATTTGCAAAGATTTCAAACAAACTTCTTTCACGTTGTCATTATTGGGTATTGTTTGTAGAATTGAGGAAAAAAATAATGAATTTAATCCATTTTGGAATACGGCAACAAAATGTGGAAAAAGTGAAGCACTGTGAATAATTTCCGGATGCACTGTAGTATTTTCATGTAAAACATATACTCCAGTAATTTTACAACTTCGAAAAACACATTTTTACAGTGTACCTAATGGGGCCGAGTTTCTGGTACTCCTCATGAATGCGTTTCTCAGACAGGATTTCTCGTCTGGTTTTGCGTTTCTTGCTGAGAGAGCAAGTCTCTCTGAAACTGTGAAGAGATAACAGCTTCTGAGTTCAGCAAGTTTCACTAAATAATTTCAAAATCAAAAAAAGACTCTCTTTTATTCTTACTTGCATCCCAGAAATAAAAAGTGCAGCCAGATCCAGGTGAGTATCAGCATGATCAGAGCGATCGGTAAACTGAAGATGAACCAGGTGCCAAAGTTGATGACTTTTGCTTCTGGGTAACGACTGAAAAAGACATGATTAGTGTTGCATACACATAATAACCTTACTATTAACCCTTACTCTGTTAAACATTTAAAAATTGCTTGTAAATCGCTCGTTATGCTATATTATCACCAAATATTGGATTCAATCTTTTTGTCAATTTGTTTTCTTTCAGTTAGGACAGGTTTTGTATTTATTTTTGAAACTGATTGATCGTAGGCCTCATTGATCTGAGGATAAAGTTCATCTCTGTGAAAAAGAAAGCATGTAATGCTCAAATTATAGTTTATTTATGTACATGAACGTACGTACGTACGTACGTACGTACGTGCGTGTGTGTGTGTGTGTGTGTGTGTGTGTTTGTGTGTGCGGTAGCGCGAGTGTGCATGTATCCACGCATGCACAGGTCCGAGGCCTTTATCTTTGCAAGTACACATGTGTGAACGTGAACATGATGAGCATGATATTCAAGATATTCAGGTCATGATATTTTCGATCTCCCCCATTTTATTTTCAACGGATGGTCATTTTTGACCAATATAAGCTCAGATCAATGAGGTCTACAGTCAGTCAGTTTCAAAAATAAATACAAAACCTGTCCTAACTGAAAGAAAACAAGCTGACAAAAAGATTGAATACAATATTTGTTGATAATATAGCACAGCGAGAGATTTATAAGCTTTTTTTGTAGGCCAGTCATTTCAAGGTGGGAAAAAATCCACAAAAAGTACAAAGATTATCCCAAAAATGTTGGGAAGTAGTTAAACCCTGTGTGAGCGAAGTCAGTAAGTTTTAGTCCAATGCGAAAACATTAACTAACATTTTTTGGCAAATGTAGAAAAGAAAATCCTCTCCGGGTCCAAATGACCTGAACACAACATGAGGGTTAAAACATTTTTAGTTTCTTAAACTTAAACTTAAAGTAACTGTTCATGCTGCCTTAATTTTTAAGTTTAGTCAACTTTAAATGTGAAGTTGTATTAAGTGACAACTTGGATATTTGAGTTATCTTAAGTCAAATCCGGGAAAGTTATTCTAACGCTAAATTTTAAGTTGTGATAGCTAATTGCAACAAACATGTTCTACAGTGTTGATATAATTAAAATGATCATTAAAGAAGTCAGTTAAAGTGCATTATATTATCACTACATACATCTAATGCATCTAGTCCTAGTCCTAGTCAGTGTTGGGAAGGTTACTTTGGAAATGTAATAGGTTGCAGATTACAAGTTAACCTATTTAAAATGTAATAAGTAGTATAACTATTTCAATTACTTTATTAATGTAACTGATTACATTTGATTACTTTTTGATTACTTTTCTAATTTCCAGCTCTGAAATGCCTTTTTATCATTCGCCATGATGGCAACTCTCAGACGGGTTGTAGCCTAAAGCTTTCAGCGGCAATGTGGATTGATGTAATTGGCAGACGTGGTGCCAATCAAAAGCATCAGAATAGCATCGCTTTACTAAATGGCCTTTAAATGTCAGGAGGTATCGTGCACATCAAAAACAGGCAAAGCAACAAATTAATACTATTCAACATATCCTAGCTTTTTACAGAAAATATTCATACGTAACCCTCTTTGTAATCGTTAACATTTTCAAAAGTAGCTGTAATTTAATTACACATTTTTCTCAGTAACTGTAACTGATTACAGTTACATTTATTTTGTAATTAAATTACATAATCTAGTTACATGTAACTAGTTACCCCCCAACACTGTTTCTAGTCTTATTGAGACCCTGCGTTCAGGGGTCAAATGTCTTATTTACTTCATTCCAGTGTGGAAGAAAAGGACAAGGTTCTGTTTACACAGCGTTTGAAATCCTCAAGAAGATAATGAGAGCCAATCAATGTGGTGCAAAAATTTTAGCTGCCCCACTTTAGGCCAATTAGCACTTTACATTGACTATTTCTGGCAAAATATCAAGTCAGTGATATCAAAATATTTCAGTAAACACAGATTATAGCAGAACTTGTGATAGTTACTGTCAATATGGCAATTTGCCTGAAAAGATCGTCAATACAAACCCCACTGACCCGCTAAATGCCCTCTTTTCACTGTGATTTACAGTAGTGGCCAAAAGTGATGTCCGGCCTAGGAAAATCGACATTTTCACCAATTTGAACCTATGAAAATTACTAACTAATTATGTTGTAGTCAATGTATGCTTATCCCTGTGAGCTTTTTGTTTTTCTATGCATTTATTCACTTTTTTTACCAAATAATTTTGTCAGATAAATACTTTAACCAAGTTTAGTGTTTTGTTCCTCGTATTTAAAATATTTTCCTCATATTTTGATGGTTTAATCGAGCTTATAGGGTCATTAAAAACAAATGAACTTTTGGCCATTACTGTATCTCTTTACATCAGCAACAGACTTCCTGCCAAAAACCAGGTTACAATATAGAGTCACCTTTGCCCAAGAAATGTTGCATAAGGAAAGGGTTATTTTTCTTTGCTTAGCGTCTTTACAATGTGCAGGAAATGAGATTTAATCAGGTGCTTAAACAAATCCCAGCAGTGCCCAGTGTTTTGTGAATGTGCCTTTTATCGAATGGATCGGGCATGGTGATAACATACTTGTTGAATTGTTCGGCAAAGATGAGGTTGGTGGACGTGCCGGTTATGGTGATGAGACCGCCGATGGTGGCCGCGTACGTGATGCTCAGAGTCAGGCACTTGCAGATCATGTGGTCTCTCTTGGTGGGGTACAGCGAATCCCTTCTGATTTTGGGTTTCTTTGGCACAGGAATGCTAATTGGAGCCTGTTTTGGAACAATTAGAATCATTTTAGAAATGTAAGAAGCAGATTCTGCCGTTATTGTGAGCTAGACGAAGGCCTCACCTCTGGCAGATATCCATTGGATTCTCTAGAAAACTCTGGGCCGAAACCAGGCTTTAATGTTAGACCATTCAACTCCTACAGTACCAAAAAACACATTTGAAAAATCTATTCTTAATCAATAACTTTGTCCAATTTTTAAAATAAAAAGAATGCTGATAAAATTAGATAGCCTGTATTTACCTCAAAAAATCCTAAATTAAGACTTTTTTGAGACAATGTACTTATTTTTGAGTGATTTTAAACTTTTAACTTATGGCATTTAGCGTTGAAATTTTAAAAGATGACGTAAATATGATAATCGTGGGGGAAAAGGTACAAATTGTCAAGTCAATTGAAATCTATAACATAAAAAATCAATCAACTAATTGCATTAAACGTGCAATTTACATTTTAGAAAAATAGCTAAAATACATTAAATTTAATGACAGTGAATGGCATGTTATATGTGGCATGTTCACATTCACATAAATTATAATTTAAAAAAAATAGTGAAATTAATACTGTATTTATTCAATTCATAAATTCATCCTTTTATTTCTTATTTTCTTTCTACTTATATTTTTCAAAATTTGATGGTCATTTTAATGGGCGCTTGAGTAGCATTTTGGATAAAATGACAGACTTCATCTTACCTCACTCAGCATACAGACTTCATGTTTTTCACTGCAATCAAAAAGAAAATACAATGAATAAACTTGAGTTTAATACAGGTGGAGTTTATTTTAACGATCTAAGTGCATGGTCTAAAGCGCAAGGCGCAAGTGCACTTAGGGCGTGTCCAAATCCACTTTTGCTAGTTTAACGACGAAAAAATGGTTGGCGAAAAGGGTTGTCCCTATTCTCTTAATGAGTCATGGATGTGTTTTGGGCATAACGTGCAATAAACCAATCAGAGTCTCATCTCCCATTCCCTTTAAAAGCCAGTTGGGCTTGCACCATGGCGGATTCGCTATTTACATGGTGTAATTTGCAAGCTGAAAAACTGAACGCTTCTCTAGAGAGGAATCCTTTTATTTTTAATATTTAAAAATGTTTGTGTCCCTGTGTGTGTAATAAGCAGAGTGTACACGCATTGTGCACCCGCCTATAGGCACATATTACTAACGCGCCCTTTAAATAACAAAAAATATATTGCACCATTGACTTTAGACCAGGTTTTTGTTGGTCAATGGCACTGTCGTTTTCAGTTGCCTTAAAATAGCAACGTGCTAACAATGCGCCTGAATACACCTCGTTTTCAGACCAGCACACCCATGGGCGAACAGATGAGCGCGAGTGCATTTGCTATTTAAACAACGTGGTGCAGGACGTGAAAATGATAACTGTTTCGGGCTGAAACTAGCAAAATACACTTGTGTCACACCTAGCACCGCATTGCACCGGGTGTATGATAGGGCCCTCGTCTTACTTGTCTTTGCGGTCCAGCAGCTGAAGGTGATTATTGCTTGATTTTTGGTTTTGCTCTTTGTCTGTGAAAGAACAGAAGAGTTAAATAAAAAAATATGACAAAAGTCATAATGAACATAATACATGCATACATAACCACCATGCACACATTCTCCAATTGACACTTGGACTCACCAGTCTCCTCGTCCTGTGTATCTATGGTCCCAGAGTCATCGAGGGAATCGGCTAATCCGGTGCAGATAAGTTGCTGTAGCACAGCGTCAGCGATCGGCATCACCATGGCCGTGGTGGACGTGTTGCTCAGCCACATGGAGAGAAAAACCGTGCAGCACATGAACCCCAACACCAGCCTACAACACAAAGAGTTCAGAGAACATATGCAGGTCACAGAGTCAGTTTCTAACAGTAAGTGCATGTTAAAGGTGCTAAAATACATACATGCCAGGTTTGGCACCAGCGATCATGACCATCCGGAGGGCGATACGTTTGTGCAGGTTCCACTTTTCGATGGATGCGGCCAGACATATGACCCCCATCAGCAACAGGGTGGTGTCCTTAAAATATTCAGAGGCCACCTGCGTACACACACACACACACACACACACATAGACACAGATATTTAAAGGGGGTCTATTATGTTTTTTTACATGTTCAACTTTCTTTAGTGTGTAATGTTCCTGTTTGATCATGAAAAAGGTCTGCAAAGTTACAAAGTCACTCCAGCAGGAGTTCTTCTCTATATCTCATGGTGTTATACGGGATGGACCCCCCCCCCCCCCCGCCCCCCATTTTTTATTTGTGATACCGATATAATTATTTTAGTTATTTCCATATATAATTATTTTATATAAAAAAGAACAAAGAAAATTAAAAACAATAGGACAAAATCAATAGAGATACAAATTAAAGAAACTACGTTTTTCAGGTACAGTAGGTTTATTTGACATATATTCAAAAAAAATTTGTTTGATTAACATTAATGACACAGACAGGTATTTTAGGCTGCTGCCCCTTTAAGACCGAATGCTTGGATCTAATGCTGCCTTCACGTGTTATTGGAAATTGCCTACTTCCCACTTCTGAAGTCGTGATTACGAGCTCATCGCATTCAAATTTTGACTTGAGAGGGCATTCATGTCCAATTATTTAACTAGTAAACTAGTATTTATGATAATTCCGATAGCACGTGAAGGCAGCATAATACACTGACCGCGGTTTTCACCGAGCTGTATACGTTCTCTTAAGCCATACCGACTGTATTTACGTCAGATACTCCACAAGCATTTTGATAAGTATGTGTATTTGATCAGTCAGGCGCAAAGATAAGTGACTTTGCAAACGGGCGCTGTCTGAGAGAGCGTTCTGGTGTGTCATTCAACTTAATAACGCATAATAACTTGATAAACTCTTTTTGAAGATCCTTGTTAAATGTACACGCGCATTTCTTTGACATCTTCGCGCCTGACTTGATCTCCTCCGCGCTCTCTGATATCCCGCCTTCACTAACTGCTAGTTAATCGATAACGAATTGTGATTGGATGGTAATTTTGTTGTACAACGAGCTTGGCTACTTTTGATACGCTATTCTCACGTGACAGAAGACTACTACTCTCACCCAGCCATAAAGAAAATTTAGTAGAGTTGAAATACAGGACAAAACATGATTTTTTCATAATAAGTCGGGACACTAAAAATAGAGCTGAAATACGGGATGTCTGATCACCCTACTCAAACACCTCCATTATATTCTTGAGTTTTCTTCCGGGAACGAACACGTCACAATAGTCCTCATTTAAATAATTCCCACCCAAGGCATGCGCAAAATAAAGGGGCGGAGCCTGGTTGAGTTAGTCAGTAGTGTGTTGAAACTTGCGGTTATGGTAAGGGCCGCGACATTTCCCAAACATGCTGGACGCGGTTGACCAATCACTGCACACTGCTCCAGCTGACCAATCAGAGCACATTGCGCTTTTTGGAAGGAGGGGCTTCATAGAGACAGGAAGTAAATAAAGTAAAGCGTGCGTTTCTCTTATAGACCTAACCACTGTAATGAGATGCATCGTTGTTGAAACTAACTAGCTAGTCACGACTGTTTCCGAAAACCGGTCGCACCTCTGTCGTTTGAACCACGTTAATTCAACAATATAGGACTGTCGTTAATGATGTCACGTGCAGGTGGTGAATTAATAGTAGCATCTAATTAATCGATTCGACATCGCAATTAATATATTTAACATCATTATAGTTAATTTATATAAACAACAGAAAGCCGGGATTTTTTTGCAGTATTTGGTGTACACTTCACTCCCGTATATATGCGATTCGTTCAGTCGGCAGCTTTCTCCACATAACGGAAATTTTCTGACATGCTGCTGTAATGAACTGAGGAATACTTTACTATATTTGTTAGCTGACTTTTTGCTTTATTTGATGTTTGATTCATCGCAGGTTCCCTCATCAGTCATACTCCGGGGTTCTCATTAGGGTTGCCAACCGTTCCGTATAATACGGAATCGTCCCGTATTTAAGGCATCAATGAGGCGTTCCGTATGAAAGCCATACGGAACACAGTTTGTCCCGTATATTCAGGCATACGCTCTAAATTGAGAATTAATCATTCCTTTGAGACAAATTTGATTTCGGCAAATCAGTTTGGGCGGATGCAAACAACGTGATTATTGTTCCTGAGTCCAACATTCAGCCATGCAAGAAAACATGCACTCTCCCTGAGGGAAGACGTGATCAAAAAGGGAAGTCGTCTTTCACTATTGTAAGTTAATGTTGTTAAATAGAGAGAAAAAAAAAACATTTTATATTTAAGTAATTTGTAGCGTATTCTTAACCTCATTATTGAAACACAAAATAACCAATAAAGTCTCAAGCACCAAAAGCAATCCTCTAAGTTCTCTTTAATTGAAAAATATGCATTTTCATTTATTCATACATGGTTGCAACAACATTTAGTTCAAAATTGTAAGTGCCATTGTTTAAAAAAATGTTTTATTGGCTGAAATTTCAAAGACGTTCAGTTATTATGCTTTCAAATTTTATGCCATCTATGTATCTTCCTGACAAAAAAAAAAAAAAAAACTTTTAAGTTTATAATTTTGAATAGAGGTTGATGATATTTAATATCCCTTGGTGTAGAAAATAAATATTCAATAATTTGAGCATTGAGCCACATTATATCTATGGGACTGAACCATATAGGGCCTTTAAAATTAAGGTTACAAAAGAAAAGTTTATTAAGAATGAGAATATAGAAGGATATTGAGATATATTTAATACTTTTAGAGTTACAGGCACAATATGGGAAAAATAGTATTAATGGCACTCAGACAGGAATGTTCAATTGTGTTGATAGAAAAAAAAAACGAGATACATTTCTAGTTTCAACATTATTTGTTGTTCAGAAAATGTGTGACCATTGAAAATGTGTACCAATTTACTCATGGAGCCACATTGAGATCCCTATATCTCTGGAAATTATTGGGCCTTTAAGAAAGCAAAAGTAAAAAGTGTTTTAAGAATTAGAATCTAAAAGGATATTAAGGTATCTTCAAAATGAGTTACAGGCGTGCAAACTTTGATCAAAAAACACAAGAAGTGTTTTTTCCCATTTTTGAACTGTCACCGTTGGCATATAATGCAACAAAGATTGCTAAAGTCAACAGATTTACCTAACAGACCTGCCAATCTCTGTGTAAAAATAAAATAATGATGCTGCCATCTTTCTAAAGCCATTTTTACACCCCTGTGAAAATTGTCATTCTGACCCCCACTACAAAATATTGAATTACTCAGTAAATATACATCCATCACATTTAATATTTTGTCTTTTTTCTTCATTTATGTTTGTCTTTCTTCAGAAACAAAATTAACAAAATCAAAAATTTGAGCCGGGAAAGTTTCTGAAATTTGGTTGATTTTGACATGGAATGACCCAAATGTGTTTGTCTGAGAACCTTTTATACACATAAACCTTTTTATACACTGCAGATATTGAAATGACATACACTGTGTGGTACAGTACAAATATTTTGACTGTCCCTTATTCAGTCCCTTATTTTCCTATAAAGAACCACGATTGTCCCTTATTTTCTTTTCCAGAAGTTGGCATCCCTAGTTCCCATATGCATTTATCCACATGCGCACTCCTCAAAAACGGCGCTGATTGTTGACCCGATAAAATATATAGATTAAAACATATGTTTTATAGATATATTTAAATGGGATGAAAGATATTATACTGAATGTTAGCTTGCTTATTGTGCCCAAAAACATGATCTATTTTTGTCCACATGTCATTTTAACAAGAAACTTTTCTTCTAACCACAGCTCGAGAGCAGCAGCTCCAACCACTTACATTTGCGACGCTGTTTGCGAATGTTCACTGGAACTACGGTTTCGGCAAATCGTTCAACTATGCTGGTAACGACGGAACTTGCGACCATAGTTGGATAACGATGCTTTTGGGAAACGCAGCCCAGAGCATTACTGACAGACTGGAAAGAGGTGCTGCAACAATGTCAAACATGTGAAAAATAAGCTGTTTTTGAACATTCAAGCATGAAAACCTATTCTTGTAGACCCCAAAAACAAAATCAAGACTTTGTAAAAGGGCACAATAGGTCTTCTTTAATAATATTTACTTCATCTAGGCCACACGGCTCTTACTGGAACTTACAAAAATAAATACATTGTCATTATGACAGATGAATGTTGTTTATGGTAAATGAGCTTTTATTGCCATCCCCTGTGACTTATTTTTTGACCTATGCCCACCATATGCAGTTCAAGCCTTTCCTATCACTGATCTAAAGAACTGCAACATCATTTCAACCCTGCAAAAAAAAAAACAGCGTGTTGAAGCTGTTTAGTGCTGGTTTGATGCTGCTGAACATTATTTACATCCCCGTTCAAAAGTTTGGGGTCTGTTAGATTGAAAGTTTTCTATTTGAATATATTGTAAAATGTAATTTATCCCTGTGCTGCAAGGCTGAATTTTCAGCATCATAACTCCAGTCCTCAGTGTCACATGACCCTTCAGAAATCATTCTAATATGCTGATTTGCTGCTCAAGAAACATAATTAATTATGTGTAAATTTTTGAAGGGTAGTAGGCCTACATCAGACAAACCAAAATCCCTGCGGTCAGCAGACTAGAGCAAAAAACATTGCGTAAAAAAAAAAGGGGGAATATTAACAAACATGATTACAAGTATTTAAGATAACAGGTTGCTTTGTCAAGTTTGTCAATGGGGTTTAGTCACATGATGCAGCATTTTGTTTTACGTAATATCTTGGCAGTTTATTGTGGATGCGATAACAGGGTGGTACAAATGAATGATCGGCAACTCTGAGAGCCGTAAAACTCTTGTGCTCGATGAAACAAAAACACTGACACTCTTAGAAGAAAAGATTCTATATAGAACCTTCAAGAGTTCCGTCAGGCGCTTCATTTATAGAACCATTAACCATTCCATCATGGAATCCTTTTATGGATTTAGTTTTAATTATTTACTTTTCTTTTAAGTTTGATTACATTTTATGAATTAAACAGCTCTTAAACATACTTTATAACTAGAAATAACCCATTAAACATGAAAGTATTATGCAATTTCATTTATGGCATAAAGAGTTTAAGAACCCTAGAGTTCTATATTGAAAGTTTGAGTGTGACAGAGAGGCTCAAATGGTCATAAGGGTTGTGACTAATATAACCAGGCATTTCCCCCAGAAAACGGATCATATATTACATAAACTAGCTTTGCCAGAAATGCAAAGTCCTGCTATTTAAGTACTGTATGTTAAATATTTAACCTACAGTATTCCAGCCTGAGCATGTTGCACAAAACATCCTATTGTGGGATGCTGCATACTGAAAGAGCACCCAGAAAAACATCTTACCTCACTGGATTTTAGGACCCCAAACAGTGGGTACAGGAAGGCTGGCACCAGTGCAGCGGCTCCCAGCGGCACAGCTTCAGATACCCAATACACCGCTGTCACAATCAGGACATAAGCACACGATGATTCCTGCAGAAGAGACCGAACAGGGATCAACTCATCATTATGAACATCATGTAATGTGATCTAAACACTGGATGGATTTTTTAGCATGTTATTGAATATGGAAATGTTAATGTATTTGGTTTTGGCAGACTAGGGGCCCTATCATACACCCGGCGCAATGCAACGCCAGGCGCAACGCAAGTGTTTTTTGCTAGTTTCAGCCCGACGCAGTTATCATTTTTACGTCCTGCGCCACGTTGTTTAGATAGCAAATGCACTCGTGCCCATCTGTTCACCCATGGGCGTGCTGGTCTGAAAACCAGGTGTGTTCAGGCGCATTGTTGGCGCGTTGCTATTTTGAGGCAACTGAAAACGACTGCGCCATTGACCAACAAAAACCTGGTCTAAAGTCAATAGCGCAGTATTTTTTGTGTTATTTAATGGGCGCGTTAGTAATATGCGCCTATAGGCGGGTGCACAATGCACGTACACCCTGCTTATTACACACACAGGGACGCGCAGCAGCACACAAACATTTTTAAATATTAAAAATAAAAGGATTCCTCTCTGGAGAAGTGTTCAGTCGTTCCGATCACAAATTACGCCGTGTAAATAGCGAATCCGCCATGGTGCAAGTGCAACTGGCTTTTAAAGGGAATGGGAGATGAGACTCTGATTGGTCTATTGCACATTACACCCAAAACACACCCATTACTCATTAAGAGACTAGGTACAACCCTTTTGGACCATGCACCTGGCGCGCCGATCGTTTTTTCCATCGCTAAACTAGCAAAAGTGGATTCGGACACACACTAAGTGCACTTTAAGTGTATTTTATCGTTAAAATAGGGCCCTAGATCTGCTAAACTGATGCTGCTGCAGAGCAAGTATGGACTTGCTACTACTAATAGATACACAGACACTGCTGTGAGCATGTAAGATTTGCTGCTGCTGCATAAATAGACATACATAAATCCCGTAGCAGATCTAGACAGGTGGAGCTGGGGGAGGTGGAGGGTTTCAGAGGAACTCTGCAGGACAGCAAACACTACACCAGACTATTTAATATAGCAACTATATGAACTATAGCAAGATCCATTTTGTGGCAATCAATAGTATTTATGCAGTTGATAACTGATTAAAAAAACATTTAAATACAACAAAGATGCACATCTATATAAACAGGAGAGAGGATTTGCATGTACCAGCCGCCCCTAAAATGCAGGAATAAATCAGTTCTTCAACTAATTATGACTTTATTTTCTCAAGAAAACAGCAGGAAAGCATGTGTGAACTAAAATCCAAATCCGATTTTCCCTGCCAAATATTTTGACCCGGGTGCCCAGCATTTCACATGGGTCTACCAAACAACAAATAATTTGCAAAATACAAAGTCTGTGCAGAGCTTAAACTGACAGACTGAGCATTTGTCAGGTGACTCATATTTCATAATTAATCCGATTTCATAACATCCAAGCAAAGTTAATACATGCTCACACATTCCAGACACGATAAATACATCAAGCTAATGAGGAGGACGTAGAAAGGCACTGATATGTGACCATTTTGTGAGGATCAGCCAATGATCAAGTCTGCTGGGTTTTTTTTTTTTTTTGGGGGGGGGGGGGGGGGGGGGGTTATTTTTTAACTAATTTCAGCTATTTTCTGTGCATCTGATTTGCCTATAGTGTTGTTTCATTATATTTCATTGCTAACACTTCACAATAAGGTTCCATTTTTTAGCAATGAACAATAAACATACTTCAAAAGCACTCATCAATTTCAGTTAATATGTTAATATCAATATGTTAATTTCAATAATATGTTAATTTCAGTATTTACTAATGCATTATCAAAATCAAAATTTGTATCTGTTAATATTATCTAATGCACAACAATGCAATAACTAACAGTGAACAATTGTATTTTAATTAACTAACATTAACAATAATTAATAAATACTGTAACAAATATATTGTGCATTGTTAGTTAATGCATTAAATATCAAGTTCAGTCATAAACTCTAGAGGGCGCAGGCTGATCGGTACTTTACATGCAATCTGCAAGCAATCACATCATTACCGCATGGCACAAGCTGATTGGCTCTGCTGATCCTGCAGCCAATGAGATTGCTTGCTCAACATTTAAATAGTCAGGTTCAGTGTTAGCGCTATCAGAGTTCCTCTGAAACTCTCCACCTCCCCCAGCTCCACCTGTCTAGATCTGCTATGGGATTTATATATGTCTATTTATGCAGCAGCATCATATCTTACATGTTCACATCAGCGTGTCTGTGTATCTATTAGCAGTAGTAAGTCCAGCATCAGTGTAGCAGATCTAGTCCGCCAAGACCAAATACATTAACATTGCCATATTCAATAACATGCTAAAACCATTCATAGAGTTAATAACGTTAACTAATGGGACCTTATTGTGTTACCATTTCATCATTTTCAAAACATCCATCATCTGACATGCTTCAAATTATTGTAAGTATTCATTTTGCAAGGGCACAATGGTTCATGGCTTGTACTTTATGGGACTCGAACCAGCAAACTTCTGGTTTCCATTAGCCACTATCACATTTTTTGGTTTTTTCTATCCCTCAGTGTTCCTGCCAAAGCTGATTATCACTCAGCGTGTGCCTGTGTTCAGAAACTCCCACCTTTCTGCTTTCTCATTAGCTCCCAACTCTGAAGGACTTCCAGTTATGTGCCACTCTAGCAGATTAAACATCCATTGGCACATTGTTTTTGTTCTGCTCTAATCTCGTCATTGCTCAAGAAATCAGTCCATTCAGATTGAATTGATTTCTGGTGAAAGGTCTAATGGGGCACTGATGTGTCAGGCACTTACAGATGATAAAAAACCTCTGACCATTTCCTCTAATTAGCATGAATAGTGTATTCACAGGATTACACATCAAACCCATCTTTTCAACTTTAATTTGCTTTGTTATATTTCTGGCAGAACACTTTGTGTGAATATTTGCTTTCAGTCAACGGGTGCGATGGGATTAGTCAACTATTGTGAACTGATCATACATGCCGTTATTTCTGACTCTTGATGAAAAGTGCTATCAGAGAGAGAGAGAGATAAGCACACAAAACCTGTGCAAGTGATCTAATCTTAAAAAATGTTTTGTAAAAAAAAAGCTGTCAAGGTAACAGATACTGACATTTCCTGATCTATGTGCTGTTTCCCTGTTTGTCTACTGACTTTGCAGCTGTGGAGATCAATTTGAATCAAGTGTCTGATTAGAACTGATCAAGATTTTAGGTTACAAACTACATCTATGTATAAGACAAAGTGTATTTCTTAGATCCTGTCACCAGTTGTAACCTTACTAATACATCTTAAATGGCCCTGAATTGCAATAAATACAAGCATATACATTTTAATTAGCCTAATATGTCACAAAACTGCACCTATATGGTAAAACTTTATTTTACAGTGTCTGTTACACGTTATATGTAGTAACTATAGTAATAACTATAAATTATGCATTATTACATGCAACCCTATAGTAAGTGCACGTAGTTAATTAATATTACTCAGTACTTAAGTGTATAATTACACTGTAACATGGACACCTTAAAATAAAGTGCAACCTGTAATGTAAATCTGAAATCTAAAAGTAGTAAAATCTAAAATCTGAAAGTGGTTTATACTCATTATCTCTGAAAGCATTTGACCAAAGAATGACAATACAAATGCAGGACATATGAAATGCGCTAAAACGATTTGCAAACTAATATCTGTAGGGCTCGAGATGGCAGGTCATGGGATTAGCACAATGCCTCTCTGCAGGCTTTGATGATTTTGGACTGAATCAAAGATCCCACATGATACATAAACAAACAACATCTGTAAAAACGGCCGATGTTTTTAAACAAACAATTCCTAACAGAACAGCACACGACTTGAAGCATCGCGGAACCGAACGTGCTCTGATTGCGCACCTGGAAAACTACCAACCAGGTGAGAGGTCGCCGCGCCTCGAAAAACCCCAAAGACCCCACAGGAGACCATAATCAATGATCATTTTTTTGAGGCATTACATGGTTTAGACTGTCTGTCTGCCTCTAAAACAGCGTTTTACTTATGTCTACCCAAATGTTCCATGTGTCTGCAACTATATGAAAATGGTTCTGCGAAAAAAAACGAGTCTAAAACTACTTAATACCGCGAAAAAAAGATGTAACGTTTAAATAAAATGCATGTTAATGTATAATTTTGTGCGAATACTCAACGCGCATTAGCGCGTAAAAGCGCACGGACACCGCGCACTGCCCACGAGCGCGTGTGAATGTGACTGTAGAACTGGATGACGGTCTACTTACACTGCACGGATGGATGAGAGGCAGAGGCAGCAGGGATAGCGGAATCATGACCACGAGAATGAGTTTCCGAGCCGTCCATATTTTTTTGATTAAGTCCATTCTGGCGCCTTCCAGCCTCATGGGAGAACGCTTTGCTCAATTCAGCTCGCAGACGTTCAGGGATCTTCAAGAAACACTTCACCAGTCACTTTACTCCCCTTTCAGTTTTCACATAAATTATAGTTGCATTTGTGGAGTAGCTGTTGTCCGCGCAAATTGCTGTTCCCCTTTTTCGTGCGTTTTACGCGCTCCGCGCCTTCTTAGAAAAGTTGGTTCCTGTTTGAATATGCCTGGCCCTGTAGTCCTTCTAATCCACCTAAGAGTGATGAGCAGACCCTCTTATACCGCGTTCAGGGTGTATTGATGAAAAGCACACAGACGGCTTCTTTGGTGTCTCCACCTGTAAATGCGTCTATCTGTGATTCGCCATGCTTCCTTATTTTTAACACAGCAAATTGCGTACAAGTATGCACGAACGGTCCTCTTAATAAACTTATTCTCTGTGTGCGTTATAAAAACCTTTCCCAGGATGAATACGAAATGTATGACTGCGCGGTAAAGCTAATTTTTCTTTAATCTAACCACATCTCCTCCCAGTTTGAAGCTGGACCAATCAGAGTTGAATGAGTGGAGTTTATGAATGGATGTGGGGTCGTGGGGTTGAGATGCTCCTGGGCCAAATTGAACCGTTTACATGCAACACCGTCAGTTTCTTAGAATAAACCCAACAGGGATCAGAGAACACGCTGTTGAGACTGTCAGAATATAAAGACCGCTGGACAAACTGCATTAATACAGGCACAAAAGCTCGTGGCAGCAGCCAGTGATCACAGAACACACACACACATGTATGTCATGATTAGTAGCGCACAGTTCATGTATGACTGTATGCGCACTAGTCAATACTCATTATTTATTATGACTGTTCCACATTTTAGCATAATAATATGCATGATGTGCATCATGAGAGGCTTTTTAAACAGTAATGGAGTTATTGGACACTTAATGGCTGCCTTCATTATAAGCTCCAACTCATGTGTTAAAAATAAAATAAATACATTTTGTAACGGCACAATATATTTGATTACCAACAAAAAAATAAGCATTTAGGAAAATGCCTTTCGATCAAAAGTTTTTAAAAACAACGTGAAAATTCAGTAAGATGTGTCCAATTTTAATTCGAATAAAATTATAGTATTTATTATTAATTCATATTATTAATTATATTAATATTTAATTAGTACACATATATAAATTATAATTTATAAAACGTATTTAAATGTTATATATATATATATAAAAGAATTAAATTAATTTAAATATGTTTTATAAAAAATAGAAAATGTATATATGTATACCAATTAGATACTAATTATTATAAAACGTATTTAAATTAATTTTATATATATATATATATATATATATATGTATATATTAACCATTAATTTTAACTATACCATATAATAAAAATTACACAATTATAATGAATATGTTAATTTATTAATAACCTTATTTACAGTCGTTTATTATAAATAAATATAATTTATAATTATATTATATTTATTTTATTATATTATATATAATATATTACCTTTATTGTTCAGAGTTTATATTGTTATATACAGTACATAATAATTACACAAATGTCTACCAGTGTCTTTGCAAGTTTTTGTACGAAAAAAAGCACTAATTGTAAAACACAATCAGTTCAATACATTTTAAAATGACCATTGTGTGCATAACATGCCACCTAGTGGAGAACAGGAGCAGTTGCTGTAACCAAATTGCCACTTTTCAAGTATTACTTCTAAAGGCTGTGCTGTAAAGTGTTGTTACAAGAGAATATCTGCAACGTAATACAGCCAACAACAAATACAAATCTGCTGCTTTTCTGTTGCGTAATGCGGTCTAAGTCTTTGTAATTTCTTTCTGAACAAGAAAACTTAATCTGAGAAAATGCTGTGCTAAACCAAAGCTTTGTTTGGTAAAATGAATGCGCCGGGGTGGAGGGCAAGGCTGTTTGTGTGCTTTTCTTTGATTCATTTTAATTCTCTTCAGGGTTCTTGAGTGTAATCACTTTAACATGTTCTGCATTTGTCTACATTTAAATCAACGGTCTGCTCTCCATACAGTCAGTGGGGAGGAAACACCGAATACAGTGTTGCATAACCTAATCAATGTTGCCTAAGTTACCTGTAAACCTCTTTAAGGTTTTAGCAGGGGATGAATGTCAGTAACGCTTAAATCTTCAAACACTGTAAACGAGCAGTCAGGAGAAGCGCTGCTCCTGCATGAGGCTGTGAAAAGACCATGTTCTTCAAGACACAATGCTGAAGATTAAGTGCTGTCCTCCTCTTGGACAGAGTTATAAGGGCTTGATGGGGAGAGAGGAGCCATTAAGATCAGGTTTATATGGCATGATGTGGCCGAGGATCTGAAAGCATTACAGAGACTTAAAAGACCGGCCGAGGTGTTTGATTAATCAAGGGGACAATCCGTTATTCATGCTGAAGAAGTCTAACGTTGAGAGCACAAACTCACAAAGAGTGTTGTGTGGGACATTAAGACATTTGCTCAGATGAGTTGAGAGTCCGATTGTTTCCCTCTCTGGGAAAACACACACAGAGAAAGAAGAGTCTGTCACCAACATCACGGGCCACTGTCAGCTCTGAAGGGGATATTATTAGCTACAGCTGTGAGTGAGTGAGTGACATGCTGCACTAACAGTGTTTATAACCTAAAATGGACAATAACAAGAAGGAATGAAAGAATAAGGTAGGTAGATTAAGACAAAATAGACACTTTTTGACAGGCTCAATGTCCCAGATGAACTGAATTCACCTGAAATGACTTGCACATCCTGCTGCATTTCAGTCTGGCGAGCAGCCAGAAACTGAGAGATTAAGGCATACATGAAAGGTACGTGAAGTACAAGAATGCCATCATTACCAGATCAGACATCATTAGGTAGACGGGAGGTAGCGCATTACAGGGAATAATAAGAAATGTTTGTTGAGCAGCAAATCAGCATATTAGAATGAAGGATCATGTGACACTGAAGACTGGAGTAATGATGCTGGAAATTCAGCTTTGATCACAGGAATAAATTACATTTTAAAATATATTACAATGGAATACAGTTATTTTAAATTGTAATAATATTTCACAATATTACATTTTTTATTGTTTTTTTATCAAATAAATGCAGCCTTTGTGAGCATAAGATAATTCTTTCAAAAAACATCTCACTAATTATTAATTAAATAAAAAATTTAAACAAAAAAAATGTAAAAATGAACAATTATTAATTAAAAACCTTACTGACCCCAAACCTTTGAAGTGTGTGTGTGTGTGTATATATATATATATTAGCGCTGTCAAACGATTAATCACATCCAAAATAAAAGTTTGTGTTTACATAATGTGTGTGTGTGTACTGTGTATAATTATTATGCATAGCCTATATAAATACACACACATGCACATATATATTTAAGAAATTTTTTTTATAAATATATATATACAGTGGGGAGAACAAGTATTTGATACACTGCCGATTTTGCAGGTTTTCCTACTTACAAAGCATGTAGAGGTCTGTAATTTTTATCATAGGTACTCTTCAACTGTGAGAGACGGAATTTAAAACTAAAATCCAGAAAATCACATTGTATGATTTTTAAATAATTAATTAGCATTTTATTGCATGACATAAGTATTTGATCACCTACCAACCAGTAAGAATTCCAGCTCTCACAGACCTGTTAGTTTTTCTTTAAGAAGCCCTCCTGTTCTCCACTCATTACCTGTATTAACTGCACCTGTTTGAACGTGTTACCTGTAAAAGACACCTGTCCACACACTCAATCAAGCAGACTCCAACCTCTCCACAATGGCCAAGACCAGAGAGCTGTGTAAGGACATCAGGGATAAAATTGTAAACCTGCACAAGGCTGGGATGGGCTACAGGACAATAGGCAAGCAGCTTGGTGAGAAGGTAACAACTGTTGGCGCAATTATTAGAAAATGGAAGAAGTTCAAGATGACGGTCAATCTCCCTCGGTCTGGGGCACCATGCAAGATCTCACCTCGTGGGGCATCAATGATCATGAGGAAGGTGAGGGATCAGCCCAGAACTACACGGCAGGACCTGGTCAATGACCTGAAGAGAGCTGGGACCACAGTCTCAAAGAAAACCATTAGTAACACACTACGCCGTCATGGATTAAAATCCTGCAGCGCACGCAAGGTCCCCCGCTCAAGCCAGCGCATGTCCAGGCCTGTCTGAAGTTTGCCAATGACCATCTGGATGATCCAGAGGAGGAATGGGAGAAGGTCATGTGGTCTGATGAGACAAAAATAGAGCTTTTTGGTCTAAACTCAACTCGCCGTGTTTGGAGGAAGAAGAAGGATGAGTACAACCCCAAGAACACCATCCCAACCGTGAAGCATGGAGGTGGAAACATCATTCTTTGGGGATGCTTTTCTGCAAAGGGGACAGGACGACTGCACCGTATTGAGGGGAGGATGGATGGGGCCATGTATCGCGAGATCTTGGCCAACAACCTCCTTCCCTCAGTAAGAGCATTGAAGATGGGTCGTGGCTGGGTCTTCCAGCAACGACCCGAAACACACAGCCAGGGCAACTAAGGAGTGGCTCCGTAAGAAGCATCTCAAGGTCCTGGAGTGGCCTAGCCAGTCTCCAGACCTGAACCCAATAGAAAATCTTTGGAAGGAGCTGAAAGTCCGTATTGCCCAGCGACAGCCCCGAAACCTGAAGGATCTGGAGAAGGTCTGTATGGAGGAGTGGGCCAAAATCCCTGCTGCAGTGTGTGCAAACCTGGTCAAGAACTACAGGAAACGTATGATCTCTGTAATTGCAAACAAAGGTTTCTGTACCAAATATTAAGTTCTGCTTTTCTGATGTATCAAATACTTATGTCATGCAATAAAATGCAAATTAATTACTTAAAAATCATACAATGTGATTTTCTGGATTTTTGTTTTAGATTCCGTCACTCACAGTTGAAGAGTACCTATGATAAAAATTACAGACCTCTACATGCTTTGTAAGTGGGCAAACCTGCAAAATCGGCAGTGTATCAAATACTTGTTCTCTCCACTGTATATATATATATATACACAGCACATACATGCAAATATTCCTTAAATACATGTATGTGTGTATTCAAATATATATAATAGTTATACACAGTACACACACATATATTATGTAAACACAAACTTTTATTTTGGATCGTTTGACAGCACTAAATACATATTTATATATATAGGACACTGATGTTAAATTGATGTTAAAAGCATCATCAGATGTGCAGCTCCTTCAAAATGTTTGAAATTAATTTTGATTACTTTATACCAGTTAGTGCTGTCAAATCGATTAATCGCGATTAATCGAATCCAAAATAAAAGTTTGTGTTTACATAATATATGTGTGTGTACTGTGTATAATTATGTATATATAAATACACACTCATTCATGTATATATTTAAGAAATATTTGCATGTATATACTGTATATATATTTATATAATTTATATTATATATAAATATAATATAAATATAAAATTTAAAATATAAATATAAATATAAATATTTTTCTTAAATATATACATGTATGTGTGTGTATTTATAAATACATAATAATTATACACAGTACACACATATATATTATGTAAACACAAACTTTTATTTTGGATGCGATTAATCCCGATTAATCGATTCGACAGCAGTAATACTAGTATTATAAAAATGTGGAAAATGTGGAAAACATTTCTGTTTTTGAAAAATGTAATATAACTGGAATTTTAGTTTGAAGGATTTAATTCACCAAAATTATTTTGAACTAAAACTAACAAGTAAATATGCCACCACTTTAAAACCACTGTCTTGTAATCATGTGAGAGTGAGTGAGTGAGAGAGAGAGAGAGAGAGAGAGAGAGAGAGAGAGAGAGAGAGAGAGAGAGAGACAGAGAGAGAGAGACAGAGAGAGAGAGAGAGCACGGTGCATATGTACATGAGGATGTGCGAGCACATAAATGGCTGCAGCTCTGCCGTGTGTTGCATTACGCAAGAGGATCATAATCAGCAGCGGAGCTGCAGCACCGAGCGCAGTGACGAGCGGCTTACGGAGGAGAAACACACAGCTGTGCTGCATGAGAGGGGATGGAGTCAGCGTAACTCCCTCCCTCCCTCCCTCCCCTCCTCTCTCTGTGCCTGATCCTCTGGAGGAGCGAGCTGCCTGCTGTTGGAAGCGCAGGAGAGTCTCTGGAGTCACCAAGAACCAGCGGATATGACCGACTGACATTCACACTTTCTTTCTCATTTTTAACCCCAGACTTCAATGGCTTTGAAAGAGAGCCTCCTCACCTGGGGTTTCCTGCTGTGGTCTATGACGTGGAGCTTGGCTTGGACTTTTACGCCACATGAAGGGTCTTCGGTCAGTCCCATTTTTCATCGAACCACTCCACCTGCCACCGAGACGGGGATGAACAGCACAGAGGCTCCCACGAACAATTACACAGGTGCGTACGACAACAGTGTTCTTTCATAATCATCTAATAATCATAATAGTGCTATGCACAAATGAGAAAATGCACTGAGCAGTTTTGTGCAAAAATTTGTAGTGCATGTTTATAAATGATACTCATAATGAGAGAAACTTTTTCATAAAGAGCATACTCACCGTGCAGCATTTTCAGTACACATCTCTGTTAAACCTGCAAAAACACACAAATATATAATACATATAATACACTTACTCCTGAAATTCAAAATCTTCTTAAGGGTTTACATACAAACAGAGCTTTCATAATGGCTCTCAATGGATCAACAGAGCAAATCAGATCAGCCTGAACTGTATATAATATGATTGGAGAACATATAAAGTATGCTGGCAAGCTCTCCATGCACACATACTTTGCAAATAGTCTATTGATGTCTCCTGACCTAAAGTCAATATGTGTGACGGATTTGTGAGGCTCAGAGCTGGAGAGAAAAAGCACATTATCAAGCTGTAATGTGTAATATATTAGTTTGATTGCAGTTAATTTATCTGTGGAGGAAAAGACACCAACATACCCAAACCATTCACAGGTGGTCAGTTACCTTGAGATTTATTCCACAGGTGAAACAAAGGACACTTTTTGCCACGTGGCAATGGCGAGCTGTGGGATAGTCCTTGGCAGTTTGTCAGTTCCGTTTCAGGGTTGCCAGCTTTGAAAGTGAAATGGAGGGGGTTTATCACCACCGTGGCCATGACAGACTTTGCCCTGCTTTCAGCTTTCAGTGCACTGCAAACCTGAAGGAGACTTGAGTAGAGCTCTCTTGGATAGGAACATGCACGGGTCATGTTTCATCCTATAGAAATTATATTCTGCATGAAGAAAAAGAGATATAGTTTAAAGGCAACAACTATTTTAAGGACTTTTTGCACATTTGCCCCGAAAATTCTTATTCTTACTGACATAATGCAAAAAAAAAATTCTCATTACTGTAAAGTGAAAAAAGAATGATATATTTGTCATTTTTATGCATATGGTAGTGTGTGCATGTTTTTAGAAAATACTATTACAGTAGTATTTTATTTATTGTACTACTGTATTACAATAATGAGAAATTGTCATATGACAATAATGTCACTGTGCAAAGCAATCTTAATTGTCCTAGAACAGTTTTTCATTTCAACTAACACATTTTTCCAACAATAAACTATTACTATAATGCAAAAATAACCGTATTCTTACATAAAAAAAAGATGAAAAAAATATTATATAATACATAAACTGTAAATTATTTATAAACAATGGTAGTTATTATTATACTGCCTTTAATATATCCTGATTTTAAATAATACAAAAATCATTGTAATGTTTTAATTTCATTACATTTTTTTATTGTATAATAAAGAACATTAAAAAAAAATATTAGCAGAAATTGACAATATTGTTATAATAAATAATAAATTGTTAAATGTTATATAAATAAATAAACCCACGATTCATTTTGTGAACTGTGTGTGCTTTGATTAAATGAAAGTTATTTGTTTTTTAATTATAGATTTTATAGTAATTGATAGTTTGTGTTTTTAGCATTTGAATTTAGATTAGATTTGCATTTTAATATATTATTAATATATTTTTTTTATTTAAATACATTTATGTCATCCTGCGCCACCCCCCTGGTAATTTGCCTTTAATATATTCTGATTTTAAATAATAAAAAAAATCATTGTAATGTTTTCATCTCATTTTTTCATTGTAGAATAAAGAACATAAAAAAATAAACAATAAAAATAAACATAAATAAAAATCTGAGCACATCATAAGTTTTAAGTTATTATGAGTTATAAGAATTTGGGAGAAAAAATTATTGCAATGATAATAATGCAAATAATGGCAATGCATAATGCATTTCCTTTATGAAAAATATAAAAACCAGGACACCCGTGAAGTTGTCCCATTCACTCCATCACCCATTTACCTGCAACACAAACACAGAGGCTTCCACGTCACTTCAATTAAAGGGATTACTTAATGTGTTGAAGAGAGAAAGCCAGTGCACACAGAAATAGCACAGTTAGAATTACACGTTAAAAATACACAGAGGGAAAAGTTGCTCCACACTGTTCTTGAAGTTACATGATCATGTCTTGACAAACTGATCCACTCATCCCACTGGAGAATGTCTGTGGTGTTATGGCAGTGCAGTTTCAGGAGCGTGTGGTCAGTCTGCATCAGCTGCAGGGACTTGATCAATTTTTAATGCACGACCCTATGCTTTATTTAATCATGTTCTATTCTAAGAGAACCTCTCTGGTGTGACTCTTGGGGAGCATGGGATTGCGAGTGAGACGGGAGGGAGGGGAGAAAAAAAAGTGACAGTTGAGTTATTTATTTATTTTGCCATGGAGTCGGATTGCTTAATGCTAGCAATGGGCTCTGGTGTGAGCAGCATTGCCATGCCAGTTAAGCCGGGCTTAATGAGACCAGCACAGGACTGGTGTGAATAATAAACACAATCAAGTGTACCCTGCCAGCTTAATCACACTGACTCCAGCACAGTCAATATGAGCTCAATTTTACTGTATATTGACAGTGCAATGATGAAGACTCGGTAGGAGAAGACAGAAGACGCTGAATCCTCTGTGGGAGACTGGAGGAGAGGTGGATTATGGGATAGAGTGCGGGAGACAACACGCTGTGGGTACTGATAGAAGGAGAGAAGAAAAAATGCGGATGACTTGAGGATGACTATACTGTTAACTAAGTCCCAGGGAAAAAAACTGTGCATACACACACTCACAGACAGACTTAAAGCTGTCATTTTGATGGAAAACATGAGCGTTGATATTGTGATTATTGATATTTATTATTTATACTTATTATTTATTAAATAAAAATAAATAAATAATATTTATTAAAGTATTTACTGTATTTATTCTGTAATTATTAAATTATGTAATTAAACAGCTTATTTTCTAACTTTTTTTGACAATATTTGACAAAATTGTTATAATAAATTAATTAACCACAATTCAGTTTGTGAACTGCATGTACTTTGATAAAATGCATCCTACCCCCCCCCACACAAGTTCTATTCTATTCTATTCTATTCTATTCTGTCTAATCACAAAAAGTGGTTGCAACAGGTTGCATTCTATTCTATTCTATTCTATTCAGTCCAATCATCTATTCAGTATAATCACGAAAAAGTGATAGTGACATGTTCTATTCTATTCTATTCTATTCTATTCTATTCTATTCTATTCTATTCTATTCTATTCAGTCCAATCATGAAAAATTGGTAGCAACAAGTTGTATTCTATTCTATTCTATTTAGTCTACTCATGAAAAAGCGAATCCAACAAGTTCTATTCTATTCTATTCTATTTGATTTAGTCCAATCATGAAAGTGAAACGAACAAGTTGCATTCTATTCTATTAGATTCTATTCTATACTGCATTTGATTTAGTCAAATCATGAAAAATTGACAGTAACAAGTTCTATTCTATTCTATTCTATTCTGTCTAATCACAAAAAGTGGTTGCAACAGATTGCATTCTATTCTATTCTATTCAGTCCAATCATCTATTCAGTATAATCACGAAAAAGTGATAGTGACATGTTCTATTCTATTCTATTCTATTCTATTCTATTCAGTCCAATCATGAAAAAGTGGTAGCAACAAGTTGTATTCTATTCTATTCTATTCTATTCTATTCTATTCTATTCTATTCTATTTAGTCTACTCATGAAAAAGCAAATCCAATCCAATAAAAGATTTAGTCCAATCATGAAAGTGAAACCAACAAGTTGCATTCTATTCTATTAGATTCTATTCTACACTGCATTTGATTTAGTCAAATCATGAAAAATTGACAGTAACAAGTTCTATTCTATTCTATTCTATTCTGTGTTTAATTTTATATTCTAAGTGTATATTGAAGTCTTAGCATATTTAAAAGTTGGTTCTAACCATCTGTTTGTTTCTTTTGCAGTCCTGAGCTGCGAGCCGCTGCTACCCCCTCGGCGAGGTTCTTTCTATGTAGAGAAGGGCACTGGAATGTCTGTGGGCACGGTGTTGGCGTTCTGGTGCCTCGAGGGGTACCAGCTGGTGGGCAGCGAGAAAATCACCTGTGTCCTGCATAGCAACACCGCTCAGTGGAGCAACTACCCGCCTGACTGCGAGGGTCTGTGTTCACTGCCATCATTTCTGTTTTAAAGAGATAAAAACAGTTAAGAAATACACTCCTGCTAATTCAATCCCAGATTTTCAATGTGGACTATTGTGTAAATGTGGTAGCCATTCCCAAACCAGAGGACCGCGGGCTGAGAGTGGCCGTGCTGGCATCGATAGTGAGCAGCATCGTCATCTTTGCCATGTCCGTGTCCTTCATTATCTGCTGCCTGCAGGAGCGCATGAGCAAAGAGAGGGCAGAACGGACAGATGGACGGGGCAGGTATGCACATTCATACACACTGGCGAAGAAGAGACAAGGCAACCTAAAATAGGATGCTAATGGTTTTTCTGACTTTCTAGGATGAGAGGCAAATCATCCTGGAGGAGTGAGTGCTGGTTGGAGAGAGATGAAGGAGACTGGGAAGCTTTTCCTCCACCTAAAATTTACAACCTTTCCCAACACCTTGACCCCCATCTGACCTCTGAGAGCCCGGTCTATATGGGGGGACTGGCTGGTTATGATAACCGTGGGTATCAGAGGTGAGAAATGGTGAATTGTTAACTTAGCTTGATTGTGTTTCTATGTGAGATTAGTAGAATAAATCACCCAAAAATGAAAATTCTGCCATCATTTAGGAAGAAACAAGTTATATGGGTTTGAAACAACATAAAGGTGAATAAACGATGACAGAATGTTCATTTTTGAGTGGTGTAACATGCTGTAAGATTTTTTACATCATTTTACATCTTATGCTCACCAAGGCAGCATATATTTATTAAAAATAACTGTTTTCTATTTGAATATATTTTAAAATGTAATTTATTCCTGTGATGCAAAGCTGAATTTTCAGCATCATTACTCCAGTCTTCAGTGTCACATGATCCTTCAGAAATCATTAATATGCCGATTTGCTGCTCAAGAAAAATGTCTTAGTATTATAGATTAAAAACAGTTTAATATTTTTGTTGAAACCATTCATTCTTTGCTGAATAGAAAGTTCAAAAGTACATTCATTTAAAATAGAATTATAAACGTTGTAAATGTCACTTTTGATCAATTTAATGTGTTCTTGCTGAATAAAAGTTGCATTCTATTCTATTCGGTGTTTGATTTAGTCAATCATGAAAAAGTGGTAGCAACAAGTTGTATTCTATTCTACTCTGTTCTATTTAGTTTAGTCCAATCATGAAACACAATCAAATCAAAGTCAATCAATCATGAAAAAGCGAAACCAACAAATTTCTATTCTGTTCTATTCTATTCTATGATTGATTTAGTCCAATCATGAAAAAGTGATAGCCACAAGTTGCATTCTATTCTGTTCTATTTGATTTATTCCAATCATGAAAAACATGATTGCATAAGTATTCATTTAAAAAAAAAAAAAAAATCTCTCTGACCCCAAACTGTGTTTGTTTTGCAGGAGTCAAGAAAACCTCATGAAAGCTCCTCTTCCTGGGCTTTACCGCACTGAAAGTCAGATGTATCCTCATGTGGTCCTGCAGAGGGTGCCCACACCCACTGTACCGACTGCACCCAGCGCGCCCATCTACCTCCGCCTCTCCACCCCTCCGCCCACAGAAAGCCCCAGCGAACAGCCTGCTCTGCCGCCGTACCCCAGTGCTACTCCACAGCGTCTGTAGCCATAGCAACACATTTCTGAGTATTCAGAACTTTTACAACTGTCACCATGGCCACGGATTACGGCCCCTACATGCAAACGTCTCCAGTAGGGTGACTGGGGTTCAGAAAGGCAAGAGAAATGATGGACTCAAGCTAGAGCCACCTAGATCTCTGCACAGCACTAGATCTAGACGTTGGACCATGTGTGGGTCTCTGTGTGGTAGTTACCTTTAGTATGCTGCATATGTAAGAGCATTTCTGAACGACTCTAAGCAGGCCCTTTGTGTAGTTTCTTGGAGAGGAAAGTTACTTCATACTGGTGCTGTGATCCGCTCCAGGTTTTATTTTCAGCTAGTACTTTTTATTTTTGTGTCAAAGGTTCAGACTATTTGCACTCACTAACTAAAATTAAAAAATCCAGCTGTGTCAGATCACATTAGAGCATCATTTTAATATTTTTATGTTTTTTTATGGAGGTATAGGAGAATTGCATTGATGAAACAAAACAAATAAAAATATTAAAATTATTATCTGTCTTGTCTTTTTTTATTGCCTACAATGTCTTAATATTTAAATTATATAGAGTGCTTGTAAAAAATACTGGGCGATTTTTTTGTTTCACTGATAATTCACATGTATGTTTAATCTTAGGATCTGACTTTCTGGGTCCAGTCAAACTGATCTACTTGTGCTGAAGCTTTCCAATTAGCCGACTGTCAAATTATTTAGCTCATCTTTTCCAGCTTTGGCATGTCCTGTCTATTGCAGGTTAAATAGGAAGAATCCCAGCAAGCAATAGCCGTCATTTCACTGTCTTGGTTAACTATAGACCATATAGAGTCCGGATATGAGTACCCACTTCTAGCCAAAATAACCTTGAATTTGGTTATATATCGTTTTTGCCAAAATAACTTGCGAGATGTTTGATATTCCATCATGTAAGCAAAGTCAACAGTGATTACATGGTGTTTGGTTTCATTTCTTTGACATGTTCATGTTCTAGATGACTAGTCTATTCTTGGGCTATGGTTAGACGTCTATTACATTTTCACTGACAGACCAAATTTTGCCTTGTTTTAGCCTAGACGTCAGGGTTGTGTTTGGACGTCTACGTCTTTTAAACGCAAAATTACTTGCTGGATTGCTTTTTATTATTTAAAGTACGTAATAAATCTTCATGTAATAAAATCTTGACAAGTTTGAAAAAATCTATTGTTATATAATCAATTTTAACTCCATTTTGCACATTACAGTTATACTATAACACTTTTGACGACTTGAGCGCATAAGAAAGCTGTAATGTGTGGCATAATGTCTAACAGTTCAGTTAATTGCTCTCAGGTTCACTCCACAGAAATGGAAACATTTGCTCAAAAAACTGACTTGCCTCTATGTCCACAAGGTGGCGCAATTATTCCACAATCATTTCATTAATTAATAACTAATCATTTCATCCATTACAATTAAACCGCAATCCAATCTTAGACACCCATCTTTCCTCCTCAGATGAAAAGGGTATCTTTTGTTTATACATTATTATAAAATATATGGTATATACGGAATAGCTCAGTCAAAGAAATAATATTCTTATTTACTCCTTTTTCCCACCTGGAACACAAAAGCAGAAGTTTAGCAGTTTGTCACAAAACATTTTATCAGTTTAATCAGATGTACCGTTTTAATATTTATTTAATTGTCATTTTTTATCTTTTGTTATTGTTGCACGTTGTATCTATTCCTAATAACAAAGAGCCAAGCATGCTGCACTATTTATAAGGGTGGCTGCGCATGCGCAACGAGAGCGCACCTCCGCTCCATAGGCATAGTGAGCGAGAATACACCTTACAGACAACACGCAAGGGAAGGAATGAATGAATGTATCGATAACTTATGCATTGCATTTAACATGACAGCATGCCCGGGATATGGGACGCAGAGTGAGGGAGCGTGGTGTTAAAGGTGACATTCCCATGGCCAGAACCAGCGCGGACGGGCTGCTCTGCCAGAACAACAGCAAACTGGACTCTTTCCTCAAGAGAAACACCAGTCGGGATGTGTACGAGCGGATCCGGGTGTACGAGCCGTGTGTGGTGGTCTCGGATACGGTGAAGAAGGTGTTCATGCATGTGATCTTGACCGATGAGCGCGTGTATCTGAGCGAGTTTCCTCCGCGCGCGCTGCGAGAGGCGCTCAGCTTCAGACACGTCACGAGCATTGAGCTGGTGAGAGCAATATATATATATTATTAATATATATATATGTTGTCATTTCATCTATTGATATCGAGTGCTTTATTGCCGCATTTGCATGTAGATTGATTAATGCATTTACTCAAACAACACAAGCGCATAATACAGTATAACACAATTTAGTGCAATAACAGTACAATGCAACCAATATAGTGCAATAACAGAATGCAATATGCACATCAGTAGTATATTAACAATAAAAGAAAGCAATATAGACACTATATAACCACCCTGCTTCGTGTATTTGCACATTTAGAGGAGAGTGGCGTAGATAAATAAACAAAATATATTTTGCTGAGTTATTTTTGAATGTGCACATAATTTAACTTGGTTACTACTCTTAAGAACAGGGTTCACACAGTTCTGAAAAACCTGGAAATATCAGGTAAATTTAAAAAGTCCTGGAGAACTCATTAAAATTAATAAAATCTTAGGTAACACTTTATTTTACAGTGTCCTTGTTACATATGTTATATGCACTTACCATAGTAATAACGGTAAATTAAGCATAATTACATGCAACTATACCTCAACCAAACCCTAATCCTACCCTAACCCTATAGTAAGTACATGTAGTTACACTTTATTTTAAGGTGTCTTTGTTACACTGTAATTATACATTTAAGTACTTACGTACTTTATGTACTTACTATAGGGTTAGGATTATGGAGTAACACCGTGTCCTAACTACACGCGACGCGATAAGATTCCAGCGACAAGCAACTTGTCTGTCCACAGCAGACGCGACGCGACTACAAGATGCGACAAATCAATCAAAAACCACAGCCAATCAGAACAGCGCGTGGGCGGGCTCTCGCGGCAAGTGCACGGCACCAGAGATTAATCTTGACGGCACTCGCTAGGAAATGTATAAGTAGCCTACATAATCAAATTCACAAATATTACACCATTTAAACATTACTAAAATACATACTGAGTTAATAAAACAATCTTTGTTATAGAATATACTTGTTTGTTCACAGTTTGAACGTTCTTGTTTCCATTTGTTTAATTTCAAGATCTGAGGTGAATTATCATTGTTGCTTTTAGTACGACTACGTTACAAAGCTGGGAGCACTAAATGATATTCAAAGTCACATTACACGCTTTTAACATTAAATAAAGCACATAAACACTACCTGAGATTATCATTGCCATGTTTTGTGTTGTTATTCCAGCCGCGACGTCGCAGAAATAGAAACTGTTTCTAAAATAGAATCATCGCGTGTCGCCGTCGCGGCTGGTTAGGACAAAAACTCTAATTAACATGGAAAATATACCTTTTATCGCGTGTCGCGGCGCGGGCACGGTGTTACACTGTAATTATACATTTAAGTACTGAGTAATATTAACTAACTACATGTACTTACTATAGGGTTAGGATTAGGGGGTAACACTTTATTTTACAGTGTCCTTGTTACATATGTTATATATACTTACCATAGTAATAACAGTAAATTATGCATAATTACATGCAACTAACTCTAAACCAAACCCTAATCATACCCTAACCCTATAGTAAGTACATTACTAAATATTACTCAGTACTTAAATATATAATTACACTGTAACAATGACACCTTAAAATAAAGTATAACCAGATTAGGGCTTGGTTTGGTGTTAGTTGCATGTAATTATGCATAATTTATTGTTATTACTATAGTAACTGCATGTAACATATGTAACAATGACACTGTAAAATAAAGTGTTACTGTACATGTTGTTAATTAATGTTACTCAGTGCTTAAATATATAATTACACTGTAACAATGACACCTTAAAATAAAGTGCAACCCTTTATTTTAAAGTGTTCGTGTTACAGTGTAATTAGTACTGAGAATGGTTAGTTGCGTGTAAATATGCATATTTATAGTTATTAACTAGTAGTAACATGTGTAACAAGGACACTGTAAAATAAAGCGTTACCCATTTTTAAGATAGAAATTACTCTTTGTGAGAGCAATCCCCTTATTCAGTCATCACAAATGATTGGAAAAGTCTTGGAAAATCATGGAAATGAATCAGCCCAGAAATGTGGGATCCCTGATTGAAGCATTTTACATGGCAATAGACTCATTTTTAGAATATTTATTAAACTTAAATTACTCGTTCCCTCAATCAATTGCTTCCCATTAATAATTATGTAATATTATTTACTTATTTGTTGATCAGTTTTAAATCATACATCACTCACAGTTGAGTCAGTGTATTCTAAATGTCAGATAAAGCACGACCATCTACTAAACAGTGGTGACAAGACAACGCTAATAATAGTGAGGACGTTTACTTATCCTGTCATGTTAAACTGCTTAAAGAAGGTTTGTTTGGTAAGCTTATGCACTTACACAGCTCAAAGCATGAGTCATGGAACGTTTCAGCACTGGAAGACTGTAAAAGACAGACGGATGAATCATGTAAATGTCACAGTGGCAGAATTAACAAGGAAAGGCAATTGATCTCTTAGGAGCAACTGCATGATCCCCAGCTTGCTGCTGGCTAGGAATACAATATATGCACATTTATATATACAGATATATACATATTAATGATGCTAATTGATTATTGGTGATTAGACGTAATTAAAAGTTCATTCATTCCCACTTCAAGCGGCTTACACTAAAGGCCTGTTCAATGATAACGATATAGTTCTAAAAATCGTTCTAAATATAAAAGAATAGCAGAGTCCACACCACAACTATAACGATGACGGCACAGACAAACAATACATTGGAATCGCTTTCAGAGCGATTTTTTCCAGCTGATGAACGATAAAAACATTGACAGCCAATCAGAATCCACCTGACTTTAAAGAGCTCGAGCATTTAGAGTTGCAGACGACAAAACTGAACACCGTTGGTGTGGATGCTAATATAGTTATCTTTATAGTTATTGGTGTGAACGGGCCTTAAAGGGTTAGTTCACCCAAAAATGAAAACTATCCCATAAATTAACTCACCCTCAAGCCATCCTAGGTGTATATGACTTTCTTCTTTCAGATGAATACAATTGGAGTCATATTAAAAAATATCCTTGCTCTTCCAAGCTTTATAATGGGAGTGACCTGAGATTTTGAAGCCCAAAAAAGTGCATCCATCCATCATAAAAGATATCCATACAGCTCCAGGGGGTTAATAAAGGCTTTCTGAAGCGAAGCGATGCATTTTTGTAAGAAAAATATCCATATTTATAACTTTATAAACCATAATCACTGGCTTACCTTTGACCTGACGTGTGCTGTAGGATGTAGCGTAAGCTTAGGTGAGAGTAGACGCCTCTCGCGGTTCAAACAAATAGTGCTGGGCAACAAACTCAATCTCCTCTTTTCTTATATCGAAAGAAATCCTCGTTTTAGACTTCTAATTTGTGACCGGTTGTTTTGCTCTATGCTCTGCGGTTCCGCGTTCGTCAATATGTCATGCGTTGGGTCAGAGGTCACTCTTCTGCTGGAACTCGACTCGCATACAGCTGTTGGAGCCGTATAGATTACTTTTATGATGGATGGATGCACTTTTTTGGGCTTCAAAATCTCAGGTCACTCCCATTATAAAGCTTGAAAGAGCCAGGATATTTTTTAATATAACACCGATTGTATTTGGCTGAAAGAAGAAAGTCATATACACCTAGGATGGCTTGAGGGTGAGTCAATTATAAGATCATTTTAATTTTTGGGTGAACTATTTTTAACTACCTTTAATGTAATTAGGTCTATGTTAGAGCAATGTCAACACAAATCTCTATCTTTTCTCACAGATCAACGATTTGCCTGATTTCCTCAGTGGACAGGAGCGTGAGCGTTCCCTGCATATTCGTGTTGTTTATACTGCAAAGAATACTGGGAAAAAGAGCAAAAGACCCAAAGGATCCAGCCAGAATAAGCCAGAATGCCCACCATCTCCAACGCAAGGACACAACTCGAGTGCCCGTCATTCTCTGGAGGGTAAAAAAAAAACAATTTAATTAAATCGAGAATTAATAATTAATCAGGAATCCATTAACTGCTTGCAAGCATGACTGCATAGCTATTATTAGAAGCCCAGGATTCAGCCCATTTTTCCCTCGACAGTGTGATAAACCTGTAATCGCATTAGTCAAGTCCCTGACCTGCGCAGCAGGTATGTGTGTTAATCCACGAGCTCTTTCACCTGTCCAGATGAAGCAGCAGTACTGACACCTGCCTAACCCACATTGACTTGTGTGTATGTGTCAGCTGTGAGTTCTGTGTCCATCTTAACTGCGCCTGACACTACAGCATTGAGATTTACTCTGCCTGCACACAGGCAGTGCAGTAAAGCTGCTTAACCAGTTCAGGATAAACAGATAAATGAGGTTATCTCAGAGAAACAGCACTGTGGACAAGGACACTCGGCAGTTATACATCATTTGAGTTAATCTGTGAATGAAGAGCATTCACTCATTGTGAATTTTTTTCTATTACTTTAAAGGCACAATATGTAAGATTTTTGGATTAAAATATACAAAAACCACTAGAACAATGTTATATATATTGTTGACTTGTGTACTTACATAATCCCAAATGTTCCCAAGAATGTTTAAATCCAGAGAAATAAGCAATTTTAACCAGGACACCTCTATCAATGACATCATACCCGCGTTAACCTCGTTTTTTTTTTTTTTTTTTGTAGAAACCACGGAAAACCAAAGACGCTTTAATATATTATGTATTTTATTAGACAGGTGAGCAACTGTTTGGATACATTAATCGACAGAAAACTAATCATTGTTATATAGCTCAACACAGTTAGTCTTATTGTTTAAATCTCATTTTCTTGATTTACCGCGAGTACCTGTTTTACCATGCTTAATATCGATCTATCTCACTGCAGTGTGAACAAGTGTCTCATAGTAGCCGCCGAGCAAACGCACAGAGTAGCATTATAACATAACTTTCAACACACTCAAATATATTTAATATGATAAAACAGCGCTGCGTTACCTCACATATGCATGAGCGGAAGAAGCGGAAGCGCTCGTCTGCGGCATAATAAAAGCCCGGCGAAATCCAGGCGTCATCAAGCTACGCCTCTAGTGGCAAAAACTACATACTGTGCCTTTAACAGGTCAATGACATTTTTGTTATACGATTTATAGTTTATTGGGTTTCTTATTAGCAAACAAGCAACAAAATTAAGCATACATACATTAGTTAACACAGACAAAGTCACACACAAAACCATGGCAAATTAGTTTTTAAAACTGGAAACAGGAAACTGTCTATTTTAAGTTAAACACATTTTTCAAGGTAATATTTAAAAAAAAAGAAAAATCCTTTTTGAGTAATGAATTTTGAGTAATGACATTTGACTTTCAGTTTGCCTTTTATGCCAGTTAATTTTGTCAGATAAATACCTTTAAGTGCCCCTATTATAATTTTTCGAACATTACCTTTCATACAGTGTGTAATATGGCTGTTTGTGAATGTAAAAGGTCTGGAAAGTTTTAAAGATCAAAGTGCACGACAAATAAAGTTATTATCTCCTAAAAGAAAGAATCGATTCTAAACTGCCTGAAACGAGCCATCAGTAATTCCAGTCTCACTTCCTGTTACATACCTACACAACAATGTAACAAATTTGCATAACCTATGGTTATGCCAGCCTATGGTCTTCATTGGCTGCCGGTGAACATCGTCTACTTTGAACCGCCCTCAAACTCTTTAGTTGTAGCTGAAGCCTGGAAGAGTTTGGTTCATGTTGTTAATGTCGAGAAGATGCTGTTTTCTGCTCTACCAAAGCAAATCCACTTTGCATACACTTCAAAAGGATGAGGACTTGAGCTTGAATCGATACGGTAAAACCAGCACCATTGTTACTGTTCGTATCATATCACTGTTTATCAAGGGCTAAAGAAGCTGAAATTCAGATATGGTAATAAGCGTTTTGTTTCCGACACGCTATAAACGGTCGACCAATCACAACAGACTGGGGCGTCTGACCGAACCATTTTCATATGCTATGAGAAATGAGGAGATGCTGCAATGAATATTATGACCTTGGATGCATGTAAACCCATTGCAGGAGACTCCAAAACAAAATTAAGAACCTTTAAAATAGCATAATAGGGCATTTATACCCAATTTTGTGTTTTGTTCTTCCCTCATATTTAAAATATTTAAAAAACATATAATATTTTCCTGATATTTTGATGGTTTAATCAAACTTGTACGGTCATTAAAAACAAGTATCGCCTCCAGACAAAACTTTTGGCCACTACTGCATATTCAAGTAATTGCTGTATAAATTGCAGTGAGGAAAATAATCAATAGATCTGGATGAAAAAAAACATTTAATGTGACATTGTTTGTTGTTTTAAAATTAAACACCATTATGAATCTTTTTAAGTAGATAATTTCATTAAGATTTCAGTTTGTCATCTCAGATCAACTTCAACTCACTAAGTGTCAAAATGAAACCAAATGAAATAACTGTTTTCCTATTATCCTGCAGGAATGAGTCATGTTCTCCTGTCGACACGCTCAGCGCCATCTGAGTCCTCCAGCTGGAGAATCTCTCCCACATCAATGAGGTAAAGCCCTCTCAGTGTTAACGGCCTCACTTTCAACCAACACAACTGCTGTGTATTTGTGCTCATCACAATGACCCATTCAAAGTGCTTTATCTCCACCACGCAGCTTTTTACTGCCTCTGACTCTACAATGCTCAGAACGAACAGACTTTGCTTAGCAACTCGAGCTACAGCGATCATATTAAACAAACTGGTGCAATAATAAATGTGGAGATATTCTGAATCCCACTGCTCTATATCTCACGGGGCGCACAAGATCTGTGTGTTCTGCTTTGTTGCTTAGAAACTAAATTGATTACGTTTTTGTCTGTGCTAAACTATCAATGATTTAAAGGATCAAAGGTTATCAAGCTGAATTGTTTAACATAAACAATGGAGTTTTATCCAGTGACTTGTAACAAAAATCATTAATTGGAGCAATTTAATGGATCAAAAAGTAGAAAATGAATTAATAATAAGCTGACTCTTTTATTTCACCGTAGTCAGTGTCTAGCACTATACAATAGTTTAGCACTATTAAGCTCATGGCTGGTTTCTCAGAAACATCCTCAACCCTGCAACTCTGACAGAGAGGGAACATTGGCCTAAAAACTCACTAGAGAAGAGAAGGCTGCCGGTGAACCCGCTCTCAAACACTGTAGTTGTAGCTGAAGCCTGGAAGAGTTTGGTTCGTGTTATCAACATGTCGAGAAGATTGCCCAGACTGGGCCATCTGACCAATCGGAGCAGAGTAGACCAATCACAACAGACTGGGCCATCTGACCAATCAGAGCAGAGTAGACCAATCACAACAGACTGGGCCGTCTGACCAATCAGAGCAGAGTAGACCAATCACAACAGTCTTGACCATCTGACCAATCAGAGCAGAGTAGACCAATCACAACAGACTGGGCCATCTGACCAATCAGAGAAGAGTAGACCAATCACAACAGGCTGGGCCATCTGACCAATCAGAGCAGAGTAGACCAATCACAACAGACTTGACCATCTGACCAATCAGAGCAGAGCAGACCAATCACAACAGACTGGGCCATCTGACCAATCGGAGCAGAGTAGACCAATCACAACAGACTGGGCCATCTGACCAATCAGAGCACAGTAGACCAATCACAACAGACTGGGCCGTCTGACCAATCAGAGCAGAGTAGACCAATCACAACAGTCTTGACCATCTGACCAATCAGAGCAGAGTAGACCAATCACAACAGACTGGGCCATCTGACCAATCAGAGAAGAGTAGACCAATCACAACAGGCTGGGCCATCTGACCAATCAGAGCAGAGTAGACCAATCACAACAGACTGGGCCATCTGACCAATCGGAGCAGAGTAGACCAATCCCAACAGGCTGGGCCATCTGACCAATCAGAGCAGAGTAGACCAATCACAACAGACTGGGCCATCTGACCAATCGGAGCAGAGTAGACCAATCACAACAGACTGGGCCATCTGACCAATCAGAGCACAGTAGACCAATCACAACAGACTGGGCCGTCTGACCAATCAGAGCAGAGTAGACCAATCACAACAGTCTTGACCATCTGACCAATCAGAGCAGAGTAGACCAATCACAACAGACTGGGCCATCTGACCAATCAGAGAAGAGTAGACCAATCACAACAGGCTGGGCCATCTGACCAATCAGAGCAAAGTAGACCAATCACAACAGACTGGGCCATCTGACCAATCGGAGCAGAGTAGACCAATCCCAACAGGCTGGGCCATCTGACCAATCAGAGCAGAGTAGGCTCTTGGAAAGGTGGGGTTTAGAGAGACTGAATCCTTTATCGAACCGTTTCAGACACTGTGAGAAAAGAGCTGATGCTGCAGTGTGTATTATGAGAAAATTAAAGTGTTTTTTGACCTTAGACGCATGTAAATCTATTGCAGGAGACTCCGGAACAAAATTAGGAACCTTTAAAATAGCATAACGGGGGCACTTTAAGATGTAAATATACTGTAACTTCTAGAACTATTTTCTGTAACTTTAAAGGTAACTTTTCTGTTGCAATTTGCAGAGCATGTTGCTCTCTGTTGCAACGTGAGCCTCTGAACAGGAAATGAGGCGAGAAGAGAGAAGAGAGAAGAGAGAAGAGAGAAGAGAGGTTGCATTACATATACATGTTTAATGAATGCAGAACAAGGAAAGACTTAGTTTTAGTTGACGATAACACTACTGTTCAAACTACATTTTGAAAACCACTTTAACGTGGTTTCCAAAACTGACATCAGTTGCAAACATGATGTGAAGTCATGCACTTACAGTGTTGACGGTCCATGACTTTACAGCAGCGAGCAGGGGACGCAGAGGGGGAGGCCATTGGCGTCATTCACACTGTTGCCAGGGCACAAGATGAGAGACGGAAACCGCCAAGCAATAAATGTCCAATTAAAAGACCTTGTTTGTCTCAGCAAAACATGCCAGCTTAACAACACGTGTTTATGGTTTGACGAAGAACAGGAGATGCCAGCCCTCACTACTACTGTGTTTGCTTTCATCAAACCTCTGTTCTGAGAACAGTGTGAACGTGTGATTTCTCTCAGTAGCACTGTATGTATGTGTAATGTGACTCTCAGCTCCAGTTGAATCCTACCCAAGGGAGACCATTAGTTCACGTTCAGCACATATTTGTGAGCGCTTGCCATTGTCTGAAGAGACACACAAGTAACCACATGGGAAGTACTAAAAGCGTTATTTAAAGCCAGCTTTTCCACAGTTTAAGCATCATTTGAAGGGTTTATTGAATCAGTGGTGTGCAGTTGTACAGAGATGGTCTGTGAGCGTTTTTCAGACATCAGGACGAAAAGTAGGTCAGTGCACCTAAAAAAGGTTTGTGGGCATTTTACACTAGGGAAATTGTGAGAATGTTGAGGCACATGGAAAGATTTTCTCTTTATCCTGCATCCTATTAGAGGAGATTGAAACGGGAGGATGATGATGGGGCGTGAAGGACCTTGTTTGGCATCCAAACCTTGAAGTTCTGTGCCAGTGAACATGTCACTCGCCAGCGCCTCCTCATGGATATGGTCTGTCAGTGCAGCTAGATCGCAGCACTGCAACAAGTTGCTTTTATGCTTTATCAAAGGCCCTAGTACATTATACAGTTCAGAGGACCTCTTTGAAGAGATCTGTTTTGATTTAAAAAAGATATATCTTAGATCAGCTTATTATGAAGTATTTTTTGTCATTAGACAAATCTGTGTGACAAATAAAAGATGGTTAAAAAGTCTAGATTAATATTTTCCATAGACTTTGAACACGTTAGGCCATCTTAATTTTTTTTATTTAAAAACACATTTTATTTTTACTTCCTTATTTCAAGTAACAATGTGTTTTATTTGATGGTTATAGTTCTAGTTTACTATAATAACCCTACTTGCCATGTCATAAGGTTTTTAAAATGTTAATAATTTAAAATATTAATATTATTATATAATTCCATACTTTTATCTAAAATAAATAAAATGTTAATAATAAAAAAAAACAATAATAATAATTTTATTCTAGTCTTTTGACCAGACTTTTTTTTAAAGACAATCTTCAGATCTTAAATCACCTTGAAATTTTTGACTAGCCGTAACAAAAAAATATATCTTTGTCTGTTATAGTGATGGTGTGCCGGAGGAAGAAGAAGGCAGCGTCATTCCGAAAAGACGTTCAGCTTCCTGTCCAAACTCGGATGTGTTGGGTCTGGGTCTGTTTAATACCTCCCCCGCTCACTCTTCCAGCTCTAGTGTAGCTCCTCTCCCCAGCATCACAACTGACCAGCGACGGACCTCTGCTCAAGAACCCTTAGCATTCAGTCACAGGGGTTCAGTCCTGACAAGAGAGATGAGGAGAACTATAACAGAGAAGCAGAAGGAGGAAGAGGAAGATGAGAAAGAGGAAGAGCTGCACCTTTATGCTGTATCTCCATCGTCCAGAATATTCCTTCACCTACAGAGCTCTTGGAGCAGCTATATCATAGTACGTGTGTGTGTGTGTGTGTGTGTGTGTGCGTGTGTGTTTTTGTGTGTGTGTGTGTGTGTGTGTGTGTGTGGAGTCATAGCTTCTGAGTTTGTGTTTAATGGTCAACATGCAAGTCAATCTCGTATGTTGGCCATTTTTCACAGAATATAATCGCATTTGTTGAAAGTCTATGCAAGGCATTGCAATGATATAAAGATTAAAATACACACGGTTTTGAAAGTAAAGCGCTAAGGTACTGCTAAAAGGATGATTTTATAAAAAGTATTATCAAATAACACACATTTTCTGTGATAAATAAGGAAGTATAAGATAGTAAATTTTTTTTTACATTTTTTAAATCTTAATCTTAACTTTATTTTAAGACTAGTCCCAGTCTAAAATGCATGTTTGAGCTGTTTTAACTGAAAACAGCTTGCACTGAGATATCTTAAAATATGTCAGTGTCATTGTTTTGTCTCAAGATGCACACCAGTAATGTTTTTTTTCTAAGGCACGTTTATAAAAGCTACTTAAATGTCCCAAATAACCACACATTCTTTTTCTAACGAAAAAACATCAATGTCACTCTGACAAGTTCATTTTACTTGCATACTCTTTTGCTTTCAGATGAAGAAATAAAATGATAAACAGCCTGAATCTCCTTTTCATGGTTCAACAATGGCAGAAGAGTGAAATGTTGACTTCTTTTTAAAAAAAAATCTCTTTCCTTTTTCAGATGTATACTATTTGGTCTATGAACTTTTGATCTACAGACATTAATTGAATTTGTCATTTTATTTTATTTTTAGAATTATTGTGTGTGTGTGTGCATGCGCAAGCATGTTTATAAACTAAATTCAGCCCTAGTAGGAAGGAAAAAATGTGTGTGTGTGTGAGTGTAGAAAAGAGGCTAAATGTATTTTACCGAAGTAATTTTAGACAAATCTAACTAACTAAAATCAGCATAATTTAATGTGTAAAGCCATAGTTCACTTCTGGGTCAAAACGGACCTGAATGCAAAAGGTGTAACAATTTAGTTTATATCTCTTACATTTTTAAAAAATCTGAACAAAATAAATTATGTGTATTTTGACAGCCTTAACACATATCCAAAGTTTCATTTTCATACAAAAAATGGACCCGAATGCAATAGGAGGGTTAAATTTTTTAAGCTGCTCATTCCAATTTTAAACCATCTGAAATGTTTTTTTGTTGTAGAGATCAACTTTGATGCTGGACCCAGTGTACAGGAGGAGATGTGGCATATCCTCCTTTTCTCCTCGGAAACAGAAATATCACAAGATCAGGTACTGCTATATATTTGCTATATGCTGTATCCGTTCATATTTATGCATGCAGTGCATATAAATGCACAGGCTAAGAAAGTGTCTGCTAATGTGTTTGCAGCTGGGAGCGGACATGTCACTTGTTCGGTCAGTTGAGTGGAGAGCTGCTACAGGAGAACATCAGTCTGGAGAGTCTGTATTTACTACTGCAGGAGCTGCACACGGCCACATACCGCAACCCCACCATCAAAAAACTCTTCTGGAGGGTAAGATGCCGCTCTATGCATTAGTGTTTACATGCACTTTAAAGGAACGGTTCATCCAAAAATGACAATTCCTCTCTCATTTGCTTCTCAGTCGCCTGACCTTTATCCTTTCCTGGTGAAAACTCTGGCTGAAAGTTCTCAGGGCGACCAGGAAGGAGTTCACACAGCTGACAGACTTCTGTAAGCCTCATAATAAGAAAAGCAAACATGCAACTTGTCATGTAACACATGCACATGTAACTTTAGGTACATGCCAGTCAGTCTCATAACAAGCTAAACTATCCATGTTTATAATTTAAACAACTTTGTAATGACCTGAGGTTGGCATTTTACAAGCACGTTTTCATGATCGGTGCTGTAGGTTTAATGTAATGCCTTAATTCGCTGCTGCTTTTGAGAACATTAAGACAAAGACGATGTGTCTTATGTTCTGCAGGCTTTGCACTTTAGTGGTTCAGATACTGAGCCTGATGTTCAGGGAAACAGAGATTGAGCCGACAAGACTCAGCATGCTGATGTCCAAACAGTAAGTAATTCTACCTTGGCACTAATATCAGTCTGCTCATCAAAGCTTATTTAAATGAGATGTGGCTGATGTTTGATGCAGAGGGGCTCTTACAGCGGACATGCTGCTAGCTTTAGTGTGTGATCCTGATCTTCAGCTGCCAGACTCTACGAAGGACTCCAAATCTTCAGTTACTAAGGTATAAAAGACAGTCCACAATGGAACAATGTCATATTTTGTTGTAATTTACTCCTGGTTTCCCAGAGTGAGGAACAGATTATTTTATATTTGTTTATGATCAATTACTTTATGATAATTAAATGTAATTTATGATAATTAAATCACAGATTCAGCGTCTGCAGGCGGACTATCTGGACGCGGCATCTGCGTTGCTGTTTGAGGTGGTTGTGCTCTGTCAGGAGGTGAGTAGCATTTTCTCATGCATATGCAAATATATACACCGATCAGGCATAACATTATGAAGTGTGAAGGTGAAGTGAATAACATCTCTTCATCACGGCACCTGTTAGTGGGTGGAATATATTAGGCAGCAAGTGAACATTTTGTCCTCAAAGTTGATGTGTTAGAAGCAGGAAAAATGGGCAAGCGTAAAGGATTTGAGCGAGTTTGACAAGGGCCAAATTGTGATGGCTAGACGACTGGGTCAGAGCATCTCCAAAACTGCAGCTCCTGTGGGGTGTTCCCGCTCTGCAGTGGTCAGTATCTATCAAAAGTGCTCCAAGGAAGGAACAGTGGTGAACCAGCGACAGGGTCATGGGCGGCCAAGGCTCATTGATGCACGTGGGGAGCGAAGGCTGGCCCGTGTGGTCCGATCAAACAGACGAGCTACTGTAGCTCAGATTGCTCAAGAAGTTAATGCTGGTTCTGATAGTAAGGTGTCAGAATACACAGTGCATCGCAGTTTGTTGCGTATGGGGCTGCATAGACGCAGACCAGTCAGGGTGCCCATGCTGACCCCTGTCCACTGCCAACAGTGGGCACGTGAGCATCAGAACTGGACCACGGAGCAAGGGAAGAAGGTGGCCTGGTCTGATGAATCACGTTTTCTTTTACATCATGTGGATGGCCGGGTGCGTGTGCGTCGCTTACCTGGGGAACACATGGCACCAGGATGCACTGGTGAAGAAGGCAAGCCGGCGGAGGCAGTGTGATGCTTTGGGCAATGGTCTGCTGAGAAACCTTGGGTCCTGCCATCCATGTGGATGTTACTTTGACACGTACCACCTACCTAAGCATTGTTGCAGACCATGTACACCCTTTCATGGAAACGGTATTCCCTGGTGGCTGTGGCCTCTTTCAGCAGGATAATGCGCCCTGCCACAAAGCAAAAATGGTTCAGGAATGGTTTGAGGAGCACAACAACGAGTTTGAGGTGTTGACTTGGCCTCCGAATTCCCCATATCTCAATCCAATCGAGCATCTGTGGGATGTGCTGAACAAACAAGTCCGATCCATGGAGGCCCCACCACGTAACTTACAGGACTTAAAGGATCTGCTGCTAACATCTTGGTGCCAGATACCACAGCACACCTTCAGGGGTCTAGTGGAGTCCATGCCTCAATGGGTCAGGGCTGTTTTGGCAGCAAAAGGGGGACCAACACAATATTAGGAAGATGGTCATAATGTTAGGCCTGATCGGTGTATATACACACTACCGGTCAAAACTGGAGGGGATATTTGTTTTTAATGACACTATATGTTTGTTTAAACCATCAAAATATGAGGAAAATATTTAAATATGAGGGAGGAACAAAATACTAAACTTGGCTAAGGTATTTGTCTGACAAAATTATTTGACAAAAAAAGCCAAACTACAGCTATAGGTTTCAATTTACTATGCAAAAAAATGCATAGGAAAACAAAACACTCACAGAAAAAAAGCATATACTGACTACAACATAAATTCTTAAGTTCTTTGTATGACAGCCTGCCAAAAATTATGTCATCACAATTTGGCACATTTCATTGCGTTATCACAAATAAAAACAATTGACTCCAAGCATAACTGTAGCACAACAAGCACAACAATATTATTTTAGTAATATTTAAATAAAGATGTCATTTTTCCTAGGCTCGATATCACTATATACACTATATACTGTATATATATATAAAACACTAATCAGCTTTACTTGTCTAATTTGTGTTTCAAAGGCTAGTCGCACAACTTCTCTGGGACATTTCCTTACGATTGGCTGGGTGTTTCGATTGCTTAAGCCTCACCCATTCTTAGTAAGTATATAACCATTTCATTTTCATGCACATTTGCATAAATCCACATGATTAGCATGCCCATATCAGAATGAATGTTTGAACGTACCTCTCTCTAGAGCTTCAGCTAATGTGGTCATCCTGTTCCATCATCTCTATCATAGCTCCCGTTTGTTGGATATCAGGCCCAGCAGGTGGTTCTGGTTCTCTCAGGCCCGCAGTATCCGGTCAGCCCGTCTCAGGCGGTTCTTCTGTACCAGCGATTCCATGTTCTGTTAGCCTGTCTGCAGCACAGCACCTGTTTGAGCAAGTACATCAGGACAGGATTCAAGGAGGAGTTCAGGTTCTTCATGAGCTTCATCAAGACCAAATTTTTTCAAGGCTAAGACAGGACGGTCATATTTTTAAAAATATCCTCTGTTTTTATAGGTACTACGTGAAGACGTCAGGGCTGGAGGACAAACTGCCCCATCACTACCCCATCAGTCAGCCCGCCCAGCGTCTTCTTTCTCAGCTCATCAGTCTGGTTCTCCAGAAACCCTGAGCTCTGCTGCCAGTGTGCATCTGGCTCTCTCTTTTTCTTTCTGTCCCTCTCAGATTGAATTTCTTATTTCTGCATTATAAAAGCTATGGAAGCTTGTTTCCACCACAAAATTAAAAAAAAAAAATAAGGTAATTGTAATGTTTTATCTCACAATTCGGACTTTATTTCTCGCAATTCCGAGTTTTTATCTCACAATTCTGACTTTTTTCCTCGCAATTCCGAGTTTTTGTCTCACAATTCTGACTTTTTTCCTCGCAATTCCGAGTTTATATCTCGCAATTCTGACTTTTTTCCTCGCAATTCTGAGTTTATATCTCACAATTCTGACTTTTTTCCTCGCAATTCCGAGTTTATATTTCGCAATTCTGACTTTTTTCCTCGCAATTCCAAGTTTTTATCTCACAATTCTGACTTTTTTCCTCGCAATTCCAAGTTTTTATCTCACAATTCTGACTTTATTTCTCGCAATTCCAAGTTTTTATCTCACAATTCTGACTTTATTTCTCACAATTCCAAGTTTATATCTCACAATTCTGACTTTTTTCCTCGCAATTCCGAGTTTTTGTCTCACAATTCTGACTTTTTTCCTCGCAATTCTGAGTTTATATCTTTCAATTCTGACTTTATTTCTCGCAATTCCGAGTTTATATCTCGCAATTCTGACTTTTTTTCCTCGCAATTCCAAGTTTTTATCTCACAATTCTGACTTTTTTCCTCGCAATTCCGAGTTTTTGTCTCACAATTCTGACTTTTTTCCTCGCAATTCTGAGTTTATATCTCACAATTCTGACTTTTTTCCTCGCAATTCCGAGTTTATATCTCGCAATTCTGACTTTTTTCCTCGCAATTCCAAGTTTTTATCTCACAATTCTGACTTTATTTCTCGCAATTCCAAGTTTTTATCTCACAATTCTGACTTTATTTCTCGCAATTCCGAGTTTATATCCCACAATTCTGACTTTTTTCCTCGCAATTCCGAGTTTATATCTCGCAATTCTGACTTTTTTCCTCGCAATTCCAAGTTTTTATCTCACAATTCTGACTTTATTTCTCACAATTCCAAGTTTATATCTCACAATTCTGACTTTTTTCCTCGCAATTCCGAGTTTTTGTCTCACAATTCTGACCTTTTTCCTCGCAATTCTGAGTTTATATCTCACAATTCTGACTTTTTTCCTCGCAATTCCGAGTTTATATCTCGCAATTCTGACTTTTTTTCCTTGCAATTCCGAGTTTTTATCTCACAATTATGGCTTTGTTTCTCGTATTCTGAGTTTATAACTCGCAATTCTGACTTTTTTTCCCTCAGAACTGTGAAATATAAACTTGCAATTGAGAGAAAAAAAATCTGAATTGTTGCAATTACCTTTCTTATTTTTTTATTCCGTGGCGGAAACAAGCTTCCATAAAAAAGATGCACAGGTGTTCTGATATGCGAATATGCCTTTTAACAAATATGCTGCACTTTAAGATTGAATTCAAGTCTTGTATTGTGTCTTACTGTGTGTTGAACAGAGACTGCAGGATTCCACTCTGTTTAGCATGTCGCCTTTGTCTACACTCAGGATTATAATCACTGTAATATGCGTAAATATCAAAGATTTAATAGGAAGTCAACGCATAGTACATGAACATCACAGAACATTTAATATATGAAACTATTTATTATATATAAATATAAAAAGATGGTTGTCTAATGGCACTTTTTAATGAACAAATTCAGGTTTGGCAGACCACTCTAATATATGAGAATGATCACAGTATTATCATCTAAATATGAATCTTCACACATTTACTGTAACTAAAGCTACTGGTACGAATGCACTTCATTTTGGTTTGCTTTTTTGTTTGGATGCACTCTCTCTATAAGACTGTACTAATTTTCAGGAACTCTATGTACCTCAAGGCCTCAAATCAAAAATAAAAAATATTTTTATAAACCCAAATTGTTGAATGTGTGTTTCTGTAACTATGAGCACTTTCGGCCCTGTAGACTTAATACATAAATTGCAACAGTGTATATAAATGCATCACATGATTATGTCATTTTTGTCATATTTTGAAATTAAACGTTATGAACGTTTCCATCATGTTTAAAATTATGTATTGTATTTAAATGGATTCTATGATTATTATTTTTTGGGAAAATAAATGGCTGACTAATTTCATAGTATGTATGATAAATACAATTAAACATTTTAAACATACAATTTAAACAAATCTTTTTTTTTTTTTTTTTTTGCAAAAATTGACAATTTCAGCTTGACTGTGATGACACAATTATAATATTTAGTGATATTTACCCTGTTTTGTGTATTTCTTATACAAAACCCTAAAGGTAATGAAAAATAAAAATAAAAATTATATATATATATATTTTTTTTTTTTTGCCATAATAGGCGAATATGATTTACAATTTTTTTTTTTTTTAATATATATTTATTTTTTATGCACCTGATATTACTGTTCTAATGCAAAGATATATTGTTGTAGCCAACTTGATGGTACAAACCAAAAAAATAATAAAATAAAACAACAACTTCACTAATTTTGGGTGGGGAAAAAACTTATTTTGGGGCAAAATTGTTCCTTGGGTGTTGTAATTTCGGTATAAACTGGCATAAATTACATTACATTTTGTGTTTATTTCCTTTTTTATCATAATTTCAAAGATGTAATTATTAATATTTTTATTATGGATTTTCATATTTTGTATTGGAAAATATTGGTCTGGGACAAAAAGAACAGTCCTACTATTAATTTTAATGTAGCATTCATTTAACACAAACAAACCAGTTTAAATATATTACCTTTAATAACAAATTACTGCGACATAAAAATGCCCGCAGCTGAAGGCACATAAAAATATAATAAATGCCAAATTAATATGATTAGAGGACACAACGGGAACGGACGTTGTTCGTTTTTGTTGCTACTGGGGAATGTTTTCCATGACGCACCGGAAACAGCGTGGGGTTATTGAAGCATTCTCAAGATCTTTTGAACTTGTAAGTCGAAGTTTATCTTTGCACTTGTCTTTTATATAAACTGCGAAGACGATATAGATTATACATCGTAAGTATAAAGCGTACAATCACCATTGCATATGTCTTCTAAACGTGACTAGTTGGTGAAAATGAATGGCGGGAGATTAACATGTTTCTTGATTGGATTTGCTGAAAGTAGAATACAGAAGAAATCTTAAATAATTAAAAGTATAAATTAATAATGAACAAATAATATCATAAAGGATATTGTAAAGAATGTTTTACCTTGAACTGCATCATACATATAGGTGGAATGCGAATAAGGCAAATGGTATATTTTTCAGCATTACTTTCACGTAGTTAAGTTATACCTTTATTACTCTAATAATGCCATTTTTTCTTTCACAGAGTGAATGACCTATCAGCAAACATCATAGCACCATCCACCAAGTAGAGAAGATGTTGAGAAATGCCTCTGCACAGGTAATGAAAGAAAATCTAGATGGGTTTATGTTTGCTTATGAGGATTACTGTAGGCTCACTGTTTTTACTCTGTCCTGACAGATACTTAAACAGTTTGTCCGACACAGGACCACAGATACAAGTCTGATCTTGGAGAGATGTGAGTATCTGTCAATCATTGTAAACAGTCACTATAGCAGGGGTTTTCATATTGGGGCCCGCAAAGGGGTCTGTGGAAAAACACAGTTCGTATCTGAAGTGTCTCAGATGAAGGAAATAATCCATTATTTATCGGCTTTAATATATCAGCTAAATTTTCTTACAGAGCCGATAATAACATTAAAAATGAACATATATCGGCCGATACCGATATGGTGGCCGATATGTCGTGCATCCCTACCTTTATAATTACATAATTTTGTTTCTACTTCAGTTCGTTTTTTGAAATATAAATTACATATATTTAAATGGTGGCTGTCATAACTTCACAGATTTATTAAAACATACATTAAATACTGAAGAACAGTAAAATATATAATCAATATACTTTAGTGTATAGTATATTTAGCAAAATGCTCATCTCTAGAGTTAATTTTTCTAGCTGACTAACAAGTTTATGGTCATTGAATGGCTTTTCTGAGATCAGTTAAATGTAACATTGTGACATTGTTTACAAGCTGTTTTATTGACGTCTTTTTCCGCGGCTGAAACACTGATTAAGCAATTACACATGATATGGATTTCGGTAAGTTTTATTGTATCTTTCAACATACCTTCTGATGTTAATTCATGTTTATTTCGTGCTATAACTAGTAGTTAAGCAGAAGAGATGATCAGTTCACATGCGCGTCGCTTGATCTGAGGAGATACAGCGATCTGTCACGCCACATTAAAGAGCGCCAAAACAGTATTTATTGTTTGAATTTTGTAATAAAATGAACAGAATCTGAATCTGAGACTGAGATCAATTCTTGGGATTTAAGAATTGATATCGGTTCATAAAATTGAGAAATCTTTGTTTTTTTTTTACCCAGCCCTAATAAATACATTTTACTATGGAAGCTTGTTTCTGCCACAGAATAAAAAATAAAAAGGTAGTTGCGACCTTTTTAGCTCACAATTATTACTTTTTTCTCACAATTGCGAGTTCTGAAGTCAGAATTGCGGGAGTTCTAAAGTCAGAATTGCGGGAGTTCTAAAGTCAGAATTGCGGGAGTTCTAAAGTCAGAATTGCGGGAGTTCTAAAGTCAGAATTGCGGGAGTTCTAAAGTCAGAATTGCGGGAGTTCTAAAGTCAGAATTGCGGGAGTTCTAAAGTCAGAATTGCGGGAGTTCTAAAGTCAGAATTGCGGGAGTTCTAAAGTCAGAATTGCGGGAGTTCTAAAGTCAGAATTGCGGGAGTTCTAAAGTCAGAATTGCGGGAGTTCTAAAGTCAGAATTGCGGGAGTTCTAAAGTCAGAATTGCGGGAGTTCTAAAGTCAGAATTGCGGGAGTTCTAAAGTCAGAATTGCGGGAGTTCTAAAGTCAGAATTGCGGGAGTTCTAAAGTCAGAATTGCGGGAGTTCTAAAGTCAGAATTGCGGGAGTTCTAAAGTCAGAATTGCGGGAGTTCTAAAGTCAGAATTGCGGGAGTTCTAAAGTCAGAATTGCGGGAGTTCTAAAGTCAGAATTGCGGGAGTTCTAAAGTCAGAATTGCGGGAGTTCTAAAGTCAGAATTGCGGGAGTTCTAAAGTCAGAATTGCGGGAGTTCTAAAGTCAGAATTGCGGGAGTTCTAAAGTCAGAATTGCGGGAGTTCTAAAGTCAGAATTGCGGGAGTTCTAAAGTCAGAATTGCGGGAGTTCTAAAGTCAGAATTGCGGGAGTTCTAAAGTCAGAATTGCGGGAGTTCTAAAGTCAGAATTGCGGGAGTTCTAAAGTCAGAATTGCGGGAGTTCTAAAGTCAGAATTGCGGGAGTTCTAAAGTCAGAATTGCGGGAGTTCTAAAGTCAGAATTGCGGGAGTTCTAAAGTCAGAATTGCGGGAGTTCTAAAGTCAGAATTGCGGGAGTTCTAAAGTCAGAATTGCGGGAGTTCTAAAGTCAGAATTGCGGGAGTTCTAAAGTCAGAATTGCGGGAGTTCTAAAGTCAGAATTGCGGGAGTTCTAAAGTCAGAATTGCGGGAGTTCTAAAGTCAGAATTGCGGGAGTTCTAAAGTCAGAATTGCGGGAGTTCTAAAGTCAGAATTGCGGGAGTTCTAAAGTCAGAATTGCGGGAGTTCTAAAGTCAGAATTGCGGGAGTTCTAAAGTCAGAATTGCGGGAGTTCTAAAGTCAGAATTGCGGGAGTTCTAAAGTCAGAATTGCGGGAGTTCTAAAGTCAGAATTGCGGGAGTTCTAAAGTCAGAATTGCGGGAGTTCTAAAGTCAGAATTGCGGGAGTTCTAAAGTCAGAATTGCGGGAGTTCTAAAGTCAGAATTGCGGGAGTTCTAAAGTCAGAATTGCGGGAGTTCTAAAGTCAGAATTGCGGGAGTTCTAAAGTCAGAATTGCGGGAGTTCTAAAGTCAGAATTGCGGGAGTTCTAAAGTCAGAATTGCGGGAGTTCTAAAGTCAGAATTGCGGGAGTTCTAAAGTCAGAATTGCGGGAGTTCTAAAGTCAGAATTGCGGGAGTTCTAAAGTCAGAATTGCGGGAGTTCTAAAGTCAGAATTGCGGGAGTTCTAAAGTCAGAATTGCGGGAGTTCTAAAGTCAGAATTGCGGGAGTTCTAAAGTCAGAATTGCGGGAGTTCTAAAGTCAGAATTGCGGGAGTTCTAAAGTCAGAATTGCGGGAGTTCTAAAGTCAGAATTGCGGGAGTTCTAAAGTCAGAATTGCGGGAGTTCTAAAGTCAGAATTGCGGGAGTTCTAAAGTCAGAATTGCGGGAGTTCTAAAGTCAGAATTGCGGGAGTTCTAAAGTCAGAATTGCGGGAGTTCTAAAGTCAGAATTGCGGGAGTTCTAAAGTCAGAATTGCGGGAGTTCTAAAGTCAGAATTGCGGGAGTTCTAAAGTCAGAATTGCGGGAGTTCTAAAGTCAGAATTGCGGGAGTTCTAAAGTCAGAATTGCGGGAGTTCTAAAGTCAGAATTGCGGGAGTTCTAAAGTCAGAATTGCGGGAGTTCTAAAGTCAGAATTGCGGGAGTTCTAAAGTCAGAATTGCGGGAGTTCTAAAGTCAGAATTGCGGGAGTTCTAAAGTCAGAATTGCGGGAGTTCTAAAGTCAGAATTGCGGGAGTTCTAAAGTCAGAATTGCGGGAGTTCTAAAGTCAGAATTGCGGGAGTTCTAAAGTCAGAATTGCGGGAGTTCTAAAGTCAGAATTGCGGGAGTTCTAAAGTCAGAATTGCGGGAGTTCTAAAGTCAGAATTGCGGGAGTTCTAAAGTCAGAATTGCGGGAGTTCTAAAGTCAGAATTGCGGGAGTTCTAAAGTCAGAATTGCGGGAGTTCTAAAGTCAGAATTGCGGGAGTTCTAAAGTCAGAATTGCGGGAGTTCTAAAGTCAGAATTGCGGGAGTTCTAAAGTCAGAATTGCGGGAGTTCTAAAGTCAGAATTGCGGGAGTTCTAAAGTCAGAATTGCGGGAGTTCTAAAGTCAGAATTGCGGGAGTTCTAAAGTCAGAATTGCGGGAGTTCTAAAGTCAGAATTGCGGGAGTTCTAAAGTCAGAATTGCGGGAGTTCTAAAGTCAGAATTGCGGGAGTTCTAAAGTCAGAATTGCGGGAGTTCTAAAGTCAGAATTGCGGGAGTTCTAAAGTCAGAATTGCGGGAGTTCTAAAGTCAGAATTGCGGGAGTTCTAAAGTCAGAATTGCGGGAGTTCTAAAGTCAGAATTGCGTGATATAAACTTGAAATTCTGACTGTAGACCTCACAATTGCAAGTTTATATCATGCAATATCTTCCATATTTTACAGTACTGTAGTGAGTAGAAAAAAATGCATCGTAATAGAAACTAAATATATTTCATACAATATTTATAATACTACACATTTATAATATTAATTATGTAATTTAAATATGGAAAACCGCTGGTCCACTGCACATTATTATTAGGCTCAGATGACACAGCCTGTTTTATAATATAAGCACTTGAAGGAAGAACTAATCGCTGTATTTTTATCCAAAACTTTGTGCCATATTATTGACATGTTTTGTTTGAGGCATTCGGCAATCAAACAATATTTTAATGAAAAACTGTTAACTCTTCTACCAAAATAAACAGTACTGTTTTGTGTATAGAAGGATAAATGTTTTTGTGTACATTTAAGCCATTTTGCTTTGGTTCTCTTTGCTGAAAGCCAATGTCTTTCGTCATTGCTTCGTCTTTTAACAGCTATTAACAAGGTGCAGCTTCTTGGGCGGGTTGGGCAAGACCCCGTCATGAGACAGGTGGAGGGCAGAAACCCCGTCACCATCTTCTCCATGGCAACAAATGAGATGTGGCGGTCCGGGGAGGGAGAACCCACAAGTACAGGTGAGAGTTTAAAGATGAGTCTGTGTACTCATTATTATTTCTGTTTATTCTTTATATATTTTATGCACAGTCTTATGGGGTGGACCAGATTTATGTTTCACTGCAGTTTGTATTCTGTATACAATGGTGTATGAGACAAATTTTGAATCTATAAGATATGTTGAGAGATAATTGTCTTCATGGTGCAAATACAGTGGGGAGAACAAGTATTTGATACACTGCCGATTTTGCAGGTTTGCCCACTTACAAAGCATGTAGAAGTCTGTAATTTTTATCATAGGTACTCTTCAACTGTGAGAGACGGAATCTAAAACAAAAATCCAGAAAATCACATTGTATGATTTTTAAGTAATTAATTTGCATTTTATTGCATGACATAAGTATTTGATACATCAGAAAAGCAGAACTTAATATTTGGTACAGAAACCTTTGTTTGCAATTACAGAGATCGTACGTTTCCTGTAGTTCTTGACCAGGTTTGCACACACTGCAGCAGGGATTTTGGCCCACTCCTCCATACAGACGTTCTCCAGATCCTTCAGGTTTCAGGGCTGTCGCTGGGCAATACGGACTTTCAGCTCCCTCCAAAGATTTTCTATTGGATTCAGGTCTGGAGACTGGCTAGGCCACTCCAGGACCTTGAGATGCTTCTTACGGAGCCACTCCTTAGTCGCCCTGGCTGTGTGTTTCGGGTCGTTGTCATGCTGGAAGACCCAGCCACGACCCATCTTCAATGCTCTTACTGAGGGAAGGAGGTTGTTGGCCAAGATCTCGCGATACATGGCCCCATCCATCCTCCCCTCAATACGGTGCAGTCGTCCTGTCCCCTTTGCAGAAAAGCATCCCCAAAGAATGATGTTTCCACCTCCATGCTTCACGGTTGGGATGGTGTTCTTGGGGTTGTACTCATCCTTCTTCTTCCTCCAAACACGGCGAGTGGAGTTTAGACCAAAAAGCTCTATTTTTGTCTCATCAGACCACATGACCTTCTCCCATTCCTCCTCTGGATCATCCAGATGGTCATTGGCAAACTTCAGACGGGCCTGGACATGCGCTGGCTTGAGCAGGGGGACCTTGCGTGCGCTGCAGGATTTTAATCCATGGCGGCGTAGTGTGTTACTAATGGTTTTCTTTGAGACTGTGGTCCCAGCTCTCTTCAGGTCATTGACCAGGTCCTGCCGTGTAGTTCTGGGCTGATTCCTCACCTTCCTCATGATCATTGATGCCCCACGAGGTGAGATCTTGCATGGTGCCCCAGACCAAGGGAGATTGACCGTCACCTTGAACTTCTTCCATTTTCTAATAATTGCGCCAACAGTTGTTGCCTTCTCACCAAGCTACTTGCCTATTGTCCTGTAGCCCATCCCAGCCTTGTGCAGGTCTACAATTTTATCCCTGATGTCCTTACACAGCTCTCTGGTCTTGGCCATTGTGGAGAGGTTGGAGTCTGTTTGATTGAGTGTGTGGACAGGTGTCTTTTATACAGGTAACAAGTTCAAACAGGTGCAGTTAATACAGGTAATGAGTGGAGAACAGGAGGGCTTCTTTAAGAAAAACTAACAGGTCTGTGAGAGCCGGAATTCTTACTGGTTGGTAGGTGATCAAATACTTTTGTCATGCAATATAATGCAAATGAATTATTTAAAAATCATACAATGTGATTTTCTGGATTTTTGTTTTAGATTCCGTCTCTCACAGTTGAAGTGTACCTATGATAAAAATTACAGACCTCTACATGCTTTGTAAGTAGGAAAACCTGCAAAATCGGCAGTCTATCAAATACTTGTTCTCCCCACTGTATGTGGTCTGTTTCTTTAAACAAAAATGTTCTGAAATATTTCCTCATTCACTGATCAGTGATCATAAAGTCAGCATGAAACAGAAGTTGGCAATGTCTTTTCTTCCCTATTGTGATGTATATCTGAGTGAAACGTCTTCTCGAACAAGAACAAATGTAGGGCGGGGCTTGAGTTTGTTCATGGGGAATTGATTGGATGGTTGTGGTTTGCTATAGGTGGATGTCATGTGTGACAGGTTGCCCCGCCCTCACGCCAGTAAACGCGTCATCAGAGAAGAGATGTCAGTGCAAGAGGGAGGGGAAGTTATTTTGTTTAAATATTATGAGGGAATATGATTTCTTTTTTAAATGATGTGCACAGATAAATCATTTATAATAAATACTACAATATTCCATAAAAATAACAATTGTCCATTTTGATTTCATGCTGACTTTAATAAACTGAGAGGTTATTGTTATCTTGTTTTTCCAGGAGATGTCACCCAGAAAACAACATGGCACAGAATTTCAGTATTCAAACCAGGTCTCAGAGACGTGGCGTATCAGTATGTAAAGAAAGGGTGTGTTCCCTATTTGTTTTTTAAGCATTTATGATTATAAAAATAAAACGTACTGCTATTAACCTAGGATCAAATTATTTTCAGGTCTCGAATTCTTGTGGAAGGAAAGCTCGATTATGGAGAGTACATGGATAAAAACAACGTCAGGCGACAGGCAACAACTATTATCGCAGGTCAGATTTACCACAGACTCTAAATATTATAACTTTTTTTGTTGTTGGTTTAGCTTTAACGATTCAAAAATTAACCAAACATCATTTGTCTTTCTCTTTCCACAGATAATATTGTGTTTTTAAGTGAAAATCTACGAGACCAGTAGTGAAGATGCCTTCCCAGACTTTAGGAACCAAAAGAAGATATTTTGTATAGCGTTATTCTGCTCACTGACATTAACTCTTTGAGTATCTTTGTGCCTGCCCTTAAAGGGTTAGTTCACCCAAAAATGAAAATTCTGTCATTAATTCCTCACCCTCATGTCTTTCCAAACCCGTAAGACCTTCATTCATCTTCTAAACACAAATGAAGATATTTTTGATGAAATCCGAGAGCTCTCTGACCCCTCCATAGACGGCAATGTAATTAATACTTTCAAGGTCCAGAAAGATAGTAAAGACATCGTTAAAATAGTCCATGTGACTCCAGTGGTTCAACCTTAATTTTATGAAGCGACGAGAATACTTTTAGTGCGCAAAAACAAACAAAAATAACGATTTTATTCAACAATTTCTTCACGTCTGTGTCAGTCTCCTACGCTGTTGACGTAGTAAATACAGTGCAGCACTTCCAAGTTACGCCTGAGCTACGTCAGAACGCCGGCTTTCTGTTGGCCGATGCAGTTCACGTGAGCACCACAACGCATTCGTGTGATGCTGACGCAGGAGCTAGCCAACGTAAACTGTGTAGAAGACTGACACAGATGATTATTTTTGTTCGTTTTTTTCCGCACAAAAAGTATTCTCGACACTTCATAAAATTTAAGGTTGACCCAAATTAAAGGTTAAATTGCTGTCTATGGAGGGGTCAGAGAGCTCTTAGATTTCATCAGAAATATCTTAATTTGTGTTCTGAAGATGAACGAAGGTCTTGAGTAATTAATGACAGAATTTTTATTTTTGGGTGAACTAACCCTTTAACAGTCATACAAATCAGTCAGCAAATGAAGTAATGTTGTTGGTATGATTGTGTCATGCTGTCTTATTGCCGACAGAGGGCGCTAGCAGGCTGAACTTTGACATGTAAACACACGTTCCAGTCCCATGAAGTGGGTTTGACTCTTTGTAAAAGAAACAAAACTGTTAAATTTTCCTTTGTAACTTCTGAAACAACAGATATGTAGAAAAGCGTTTAACAAAATCACTTTCAATTTGTTATACTGTACTTGCTTAATGTTCGTGAATAAATGTAGTAGTTTGTCAGTAAATGGTTTGTTTTGTTGTGAATACTCTCGCCATCCACGTACAGCACATGTAAAACCCCATCTGGTTTCAGAAACTTTTAAAAAGTTAGCTGTCTGAAACTGAGAGAACGGCAGTTTCATTTCTTCCTTTTGTTTTTCAGTCATTTCCATTTGTTTGGGCGCATTTTACCCATTGTGTACAGTCATTTAGTTCTATTTAGCCTTCAGAATATAGTAAAATGATCTTAAGTGCGCTTTAAAATAAGAGTAAGTTCACATTTCAAGATATTTACCCTCAGTAGGAACCCATTGACAGAAATATGAGTTGAGGCGGTGCACACAGTTTGGTACTCTTGGCTTTACACGGTTTGTTGAGAAATAATGCGGAGTCATCCTTAATTGGAGCAATTTCACGTCAATCATACAGTAACGCTCTCCTATTGGTCAGACGGCTTGTCCGTTTTCCGTTTTTTTTTCGCATTCTCAGTGTGAGGTGAGCTTTAAACGTAATGGCTCATCTTATTGGTTGACGCATGTTCCAAAGGCGGGACTTCAGATAGGAATGTTTGGTGTTTTAAGGCAAATTTATGCGTAGTGTTTTCAAACATATATAAAAATATAAGCCCCATATTTTATTATTTGTTTGGAAAAACCCAAAACATTCCCTGAAAGTAGTATAGTCCACAAACTGTCTTTTGTAAACAAATTTAGCCTTTCCCATCATTTCCCCGCCCCAAATTCCTGCTCACATGTGAAGGGGCGACATTTCTCAAGGAAGCTGAGAGGAAAGTTCGGTGAACATTGGCGACAGACGCGCAACTTATACTCAACTTTCCGTTGACAGTAAAACGTTCACTTTGAATCACGGTCGGACGAGCCATTTGACGGATACGCTATCGCTAACGCTGACAAATAGTCGTTTGTGGAGTCGTTGAAGCCTCCGTGACGGTTACAGACGCAGATCGAGGCATGGAAATAATGGATTGCGGGGAACCGTTTTTACAATGGGACAAAAATCTCAGCGAATTGTCCGAATCCGGGGATAACGACATTTTGTACAGCACTGTAAGTGGTAATCTTCTTGTGATGCCGTGGCATGATTGCCATCTTTCACTTCGCATGTTTTGATGTTGCAACTAATAGTGTCAGATCATCCAGAATGCATTTAAATAGCTCTAAACCTTATAATTTACAACATTTAGTCATAAAACTAGTTTTTATTTGACTTGATCACTTTAAATGAGATCTATAAGATTACTAATGTGCCATGGGTTCTACTTGGCTCCCAGGGATAAAGTTCAGATGGTGCAGTTATCAAGTGACTATCATGTATAGTACAGAGCTACACAAAGTAATAGGTTTAGCCCGTTTGGATAAAGTCAGATTCAGTGCTCGAATCTTTGAAGAGGTGTTGCAGGTTATGTAATCATAGGTTTGTGTTCCAACTTCTGCTCAAAGTGGCCTCTACTTGAGGGGTAGTGTGCTGACTAATTACGGGGTTCACATTGGGTAGTTGGTGCATGTACTTTTTTTTTTTTTTTTTTTTATTATTCAACATGAAAATTTTTGGTTAAAATGCATAAGGGAAAGTGCATTTTTGGTCTTATATTTTTAATGCACTATGTTTTTAAAACAGTCCTGATGGTGTGAATTAATACAAAAAAATTGTTTATAAATGTATCATAATTTTATAACCATCTTTTAACTGTTATGAACTCACAATAATTCAAAAATATGCGAGCAAGTCACACCGCAGGACATGTCAAAGTTACGAAAGTAGCCCATTTCATGTCTACTACTCAAATGTATGATACTCATAGATTAACAACACATCGAAGGAAGTTAATTGCACAAATGTGTTAAGTTACAAGCAGTCACATCCCAATTAAATTACCAGACAAGGCACGTAACGCTTTTCCAGACAGCATCAAAGCCAGTGTTGGAGGTGCAACAGTATGGTGCGTCTGGGATTCAGAAACTGACAGGATCAGGGCGGTAACATACACTTCCATGAGAACTATATATGCTTTGTGAAAGTTGAGGAATGGTTCACATTCTCCTTCACCTTTAGAACAGAACGGGGTCTTTGTTTAAGGTCCCCATCAGACCCCCCCCCAAACACATACACGCTCCCCCACCTCATGGGTCTCGATGTGCCAGTTCTCCTCACTTTCACTCTTGCTCCCCAGGGTTTGTTGACATGGAATTCCACACAACAACGCAAACTGTTTTTAGTTGGAGCTGTAGGCTCCCCTGAAGCTTCCTTTTTTTTGTGGACTCGGCCTGTTGCATACGTCTGGTATCATTATGCATGTTGCATCTGCGCCGTGTCCTTCTGCATTATGAGTCAGCTGCATTGCCAAGGCATGCGGGTCGACTTTCAGATTTGAATTTATGCATATCTGGAGCCAATCTTCTGACAATATAATATTTGAAGAATGCAAACATGCTCTTTTTATGACTTAATAGGCACAATTATTATTGTCTACCATTACTTATAGTAATGGTAAACTGTTGCGATCAGTGTTGGGGGTAATGCATTACTTTACATTACGCATCCATTACGCATTGATAAGTAACTTGAGTTACGTAATCAGATTACTTTTTCAAGTAACTAGTAAAGTAACAAATTTTTGTCCCATTGTTGAGAAAAATTGTAAGTGCAGAGGCGTTGTGTAAACAATGTTTTTTGTAGTTCTAGACTAAATGTGAGCATGCATTTACTAATCTCACTTACACAAAAAAGATTCTTTTCAAAGCTCTTTTCTATTAGTTTATACCAGCATCTGCATTAAAGCAAGATGGTTAAAATCTGTGCACGGCATAATTCCAGTTAGAGCTGGGTGATATGTTATACAATAGAAATGTCAACTGTTAGTGATTTTGTAATACCTGTTATACCGGCTCATGCAATCAGATGAATTTTATAGATCTTAATTTGAGTAGTTTTCATCTTTCATAATGTGAAGCTGTTTTTGCATTAATACCACTTATCTTTCTTTTGTTATGAATGAAATGAAGTACTTTAATTTAAGTATTAAATTTAACCGCTCATTGAATTTTCTGCATGATTAATATGATATTAAATGAATCATACTCTGAAATACACACACATTTATATTCCAGCATTCCCTCTCTGAGGTCACACGCAATCAGTGATGCTAAACACTGGACTGACGAGGATATCTTAAGAAAATAAGTTGTCTGTCTCGACCGTAGAGTCCGTGTCTGATTGTAAACACCAGCACAGGAGTCTGGCCGCACATCTGGTTTGTGCTGCTGACGTTATGTTTTTAAAGGGATAGTTCACCCAAAAATGACATTCTTCTTTCAGACAAATACAATCGGAGTTATATTAAAATATGTCCTGGTTCTTCCAAACTTTATAATGGCAGCCCAAAATCCATTATAAAAGTTCAAATTTTGGGTTGCCATTATAAAGCCTGGAAGAGCCAGGACATATTTTAATATAACTCCGATTGTATTCGTCTGAAAGAAGAATGTCATATACGCCTAGGATGACTTGAAGGTGAGTAAATCATGGGGTAATTTTCATTTTTGGGTGAACTAACCCTTTAAGATCCTGTGTGACTGGAACAGACCAAGAGTCTTCAGTGGCCAACTTGTGACTAACATCACAACATTTATTTCCATCAAGAGGTGCATCAATTTTTGGTCAAGATCTTGTATTGACAATGCAAGAGTCCAGCACTCTGTAAAGTCTCCTCCAGCACATCCCAAAGACTTTCAATGACTCAGAGGTACCAATTCATGTGTGAAAATGATTCTTCATGCTCCCTCCCAAACATTCTTTCACAGTTTGAGCTGACGAACCTTGACATTGTCATCCTGGAATATGGCCATAATGTTTCTTCCTACATGGTTGTTTAAGAAATGAAAAGCTACACACTCCATCAGTTAGGGTTAGAAGGACTGTTGCCAAACATATAACATGCTAGAAACATAATAATCACTGCAATAATGATCCAATCATAGACTCTTAAGCATTGCCTATTTAAATCCAAACAGCGACTTTCTTTTTATTAACTGCAAAACTCTAGCACTGTGTCAGTGTGTTTTGAATGTGTAATTTTTATACACATAAATAGACCATATGATGATTTAGGGCAGGGCAGATTATTGACCGCATCCTGGTGCTTAAAATGTGTGTGGACAGTGGATAGCGTGTCAGGACACTGATCTTGCAGCCCTGAGCTCTCTGACATTTTGATAACATTTCACTCAGGAGTCACGTGGTATTCTTTGATGACTCAAGCTTTAGTGGAGCGGTCTTGTGGGGCGGGAAGGGGGGATGAGTCTGCTGGCATGCGGTCTGTAGTGAGAAACCCTCTGTCCTCCGGCATGAGCAGGCCGCCATCTCTCTGCTCTCTCTGGGCCGGGTGGACACAGGCTTGGACTGTTCTCCGAGAGGGCAGGGTTTCTGAGGCGGCCCGCCGTCCGTCGTTCTTGTAAGTTGCATCATTCTGCAATGCACATTCTTGCTCTTTTGCTCTGAATGGATGGCTTGTATAAGCTGCAACTTGAGCCTGAACCTTCTCTGAGCACACACGTACTCATTACACATTCAGTTTCTTCATCGTGATCTTGTGGTTTCACTCGGTCTTGTCTAAGTGTCCCTTGGAGGCCAATCTTGATTCAAACAATGTATTTTTGGGGGGGGAGGAGTTGTAATGAGGTGCTGGGATGCGGGAAAGGTTATTAGCTTTGGGAGTATAACATTGCATGAGAACTTCTTTTTTACGTGAGAACAAAGCCACTGATTTTGTTAGTGAGCTGCAAGTTTGGCGTTGTAAGCACAGTTTTTTTTTTCCCCCAGTCATTTTATCATTTGTTTTGCAAAATAAAAGGGGAAGTGAAATTGAGTACACAACTTCTAGATCCAGAGCATTCAAGTTCTTGCCTGTTTATATTTTTATATTGTATATTATAAAATATATTTTATTATATTATATTTATATATTATATTACGTTTATATCTTATAAGATATAAATTAAAATATTTCAAACATATTCTTATTTTTTTACGTTTTATTTTATATATAAAATAGGCTTTACCATATTATTTAAACAGTTGTTTAATACAATTTTAATACATTTAATTTAATAAACCAACCCTGTAGTAAAGCCTATTTTGTATAATCAAGTGAATAAAATGCGTTACAAATAAAAGGTGCTTCAGCTCATCATTTTTAATGTGATACAAACCAAATAGTTCAGATTATTAAATAAATAGTAAGTCTGACATGCCTCACATTAAGTAAAACTAAGTTTCAGTCTGTATTTTCATATTTTTTTATATATATATATATATATATATAATCTCATACTAAATATGATCTTAAAAAGGTTGAAAAATATTTAGAATGGTGAAAAAAAAAAAAAAAGATATGATGACCAATTAGAGCATCTAAAAATAGGCACTTGCTGTTATATGTATATATTTTAAACCTAAAATATTAATGTTAAAAAAATAGTTTACGCCGTTGCTACTTGTGTATTGGACATACAGGATGTTTCACTGCTTCAGTCTGAGTTACTGTTCCTCCTCTAAAAGAGCAAAGAGTGGTTGATCAAGCGTTTCCAATCAATCCAGATTGGATTTTTGTTATCCTCCGTCACTGATTGTTTACATCCAGTGCGCTTTAAGGTCAATATTGACCAGATGTTGATTGCAGAGGAGCCGTTTCCTGGACCCCTGGAGTTACAGAAGTCGCAGACACCCGCTGCAGTTCCAGCGCATCATTCTGCCCTGGGGGAAGGAAGGACGGGACGTCCCTGAATATGCAGGGTGTGTTCGGTCTTGTTGTGAATTTACAGCACAGTCTCTATCAAGGCCTCTTCCCTTATATAAACTGAAGCCGCAGCTGCGACGGCACACATTTCACGCTCAACCCCAACAGTTGCACACAAGGAGCTTGAACAAGAGCCAAGCGAATTCAAAACACTCTCAGAGAGGGTAGAGTGAATCATGGAAAAAGTGATGGACTTCTGGTGGGATTTGTCCTTGGCACAAACAAGATTTGCAATGTGAACTTTAGGACAGGATACACAAAACTTTTCCCACAAAAGTCACATTTATTTATATAGCATTTTATACAATACATTGCTTTAAAGCAAGCACCTTTACAGTATTAAACATGAAAAAAAAAGTGTTAGTATCACTTTCACTTAGTTTTACAACTTACTCTTTTACTCTTCTCTCTCTTTAATTCTTAAGCCTCTCACAACAATTTATGGAATTTGAATTTCACTCTTTCACGTTAATTATTTATGATCTGATTAACTCTTTCCCCGCCAGCGTTTAAAAAAAAAAAAAAGTTGCCAGCAACCGCCAGGGTTTTTGATCATTTTCACAAAAATGTAATGGCCCATAGAATAGTTTGTTGTATGAATATCTGAGCATGCAATATATCAAAAGAAAGAGCAGAGCCTCTGCTTTGAAACAAAAACATTTTATTCTAGCTTCATGCATTCTCTTTTTATCAACACTTAAATATGGGTGTTTAATAAAAAAAGCACCATTTTGAGAAAATCACGTTTTTGTCAAAGACTACATCCAGATGGGATTCAGAGCGATGATCAAACACAGATGGACTAGATCGAGTCCATCAACACCCCTAATGCTTGCACAGTCCTATAGCTCGTTCTGGGTCGACATTTCATCCTGTAACATTAGATAGTTTTGATTTATATGATGTTTAATGTTATTTTAACGTTATTTTACATATGCATCTGCTTACATACGATGGCTTGTTTTTTTGCGTCTTCACCTGTGTTTTGATCAGGAGATTCTGTACTCATTCAGAAGATGCGTAATAGCGCCTAGCGTATAACAGTGAAAATACGGAAACCCGGAAAATTCTGTGTTTGGCGGGAAAAGAGTTAAGACAGGAACACCATTTTCTCCTCAAAGTAACTTCATCATGCAACTTTACCCTACTTAGTGATGTGTTTTACTGGGAGTTGAGCTGTTTTGATTCACAGCAGCAGTACAGGCAGTCAGTAAACTCTAAACAAACGTCCAGTAAGACAGGTTAACTCTGAACTTGAGTCAAAAAGTCCCTTGTTATCTAGTCAAACAGGGCCACCAGTTTAATGTCACTCGACATTGGCTCTTGTCCTAGAATATCACTACTTGTATAACAGCATTCAAAGAGATCCTTCAACCGTACTGGAGTGTTTTGTTTAAGAGGACATTTTGACTTTCCTCAAGCCTGAGATAAGTCTGAAGCGCTTCAGTCCAAAGTAAATTGATTTTTAGTGGCTAATATCAGTGAGTCAGATCCAACGGTGCATAAAGGACAAGGTCCAGCCTTGTGAGCTGATCTTTGTCTCCTGCAGGTTCAGCTTTCCTCACATCTGTTTTGCTGCTTAAAGGGTTGGCTAGTAAACTTCCTCTTCCTGCACGCATATTCACGACCCCCTTAAGGGGGAAAAAAATTACAGACCACTGTCTGAATCCACCCCCAATGTCTCTGTCATCACTGGAGGTGCAGCTTCAACAACTATTCGACTCCAGCTGGGCAAAAACACAGAAATAGTCAAACTGCATCACCCTGCCCCCAACTGAAACCACATGTACTACTACACCCATCCAAACTACGGACAAAGAAGCCTTCACTCCTAGAATCCACCCAACTGGATGCAGGCATTTATAATGATGAAATAGGGTGTGTCTTACTCCAACAGCATACTACCATACTATTTCATAAGTATGCTGTATGTGTATTGTGCACAAAAGTTTAGACGTGATTGAAATTTAAACTGCTCAGTTATTGCGGTTGTCTCAAATAATTGTGATTTAGATTAGACACTAAACCCGAATAAGTTGGCAAAACTCAAAAAATTTGAGGTAATCGGTTACATCAGATTTTTACGTTAAGTTTAAGTAAGCAGAGCTTGCAGATTTTTTTTGTACTCATACATTTTAATTGCGATTAACATGAAATATTTGAGTAAGCTAATTCATACATATAACTTTAAATTATTATGTAATCTCAATTTAAATATTTTTAGCAGTGGAAACTTGGCTAGCTTTTAACTAGCTAATTCAATAAATGCTACCTTTGCTAATTGGTAACACAATGCTTTGATAGCATTAGCAATGAATGAGTACAGCAGTATAAAACATTTAACATGTACCTGTTCTCAAACTAAGCTCATGCTCCACTCGTCACCATGATGGAAACCCCCAAAAAACCAAACATAAAAAAAAAAAATCTTCTAAACTAACATAGCAAAACATAAACACTACTAAATCTCCCACTTAACATTTAATCTTGCACAAAAAATATTAGATAACACTTAATTTTAGCATTTACTCTCCCTTTTGAATGGCATGGCAAAGCATGCTGGGAAATAGAAATCCCAGCCCAGTTTCAGTTAAATTTAAGTTTGTCTAAATTAAAATAAGTTCATAAAACTCAAAACAATGAAACAATTCTTTACTTAAAATGCGTCAGTTTTGTGAACTCAAAAGAAAAAGAAAGTTCTAAATACTCATAAAAGTTCATTTGATTGATTGAACTAATTTGTTTAATTTGAGTTGGCTCTACTCAAACAAATTAATTATTTTGAAGTTTACAGTGATGGTATTTAAATGAAGTATAGACTGCGCACAATGCAGTGCATAGTCCATATGGTGAAGGAACTGATCCCAAATAGAAAATTATTTCTATCCTTGAACCTTTGGAAACCTCACGTCTGTCCTCCTCAGAGAGAGCGGTCTCTCTTATATTCCTCTTAGAGAGCAGTCGACACCCAGCAATTTTCAGGAATCATCATAATCTTCTTATCACACACTCAAGAGTGTCAGATGTAATTGCATATCACCCGTGACCGATGCAGGAATGGCATAATAATATGGTGACAGTGTACAGTCATAACTCCACCGTGTGTGAATTCATCGATTTTGCATTGAAATGGAAATGACTGCTGCTAATGCATCTAGAAGATGACAACTTTGTTATATCACATCTTGATAACTTCACCCACTCTTGACCTGATTTAAACTGCTGCTCAATGGCGTTCATTTGCTTCTTTATACTACCATACTATTTCATAAGTATGCAGTTACAAGTATGCATGGTGCATTCACCTTAAGTGACCTTGGAAACGCTTGCCGCAGATATTTTTGGGTCCATTCCACAAAAGCGGTTCTTTGCCAAATATGGAGTTCAAGCAAGTTCAAAAGAGACATTTTCAGAGAGCTGCTTATATGAACACATACTTAATGTGTTTGGGGTGGGCGGCAGGCTCTGTAGGAACACCTGCATGCAATTCTCATGCACGTCCAGACGTTTTCTCACCCAGGTCGGCTGTCCAGACAGAGCTGCTGTTGAGTAACGAAAGTAGAAAATGTAGGACAAGGCATTCCAGAACGACTTTGTCAGTCCTGACACCCATGCTTTCTCTTGTTCTCTCTTTCTCCTTCTCCTTGTTGCTTTGTGTGTTCATTTAGCTGTTTTCTTTTCTCTCTGTGTTTGTCTGTTTTTTGACTTGGCTAACCTCTGGATCTGAGTCAGTCTGTAATTGATCCCATACGCTGGCTTCTCTCCATTTTGATCCCCAACTCCACCGCTTTCCTTCCTAGTTTGCTCAGTTTGCCTGTTTAGCTTATTTCTCTAACATGTTTGCTGGAGGCTCTTTTCAAAAACCTTGTGAGCTGCCTACCTAGACAGCATTTTTAGGCATCAATGTCACTCAAAGCCTTTACATTTCACAGGCCCATTATCTGTTGTCAGTAGTGTGTGTTGTATGAAGCACAGCTCACACAGAAGTCACTTTCAAAGCAGCTTTCTGTTGGTGAATGTGGCGAAGACCAACTTGAACCATTGTGAAATCTGCATGTGGAAATCATTCGCCTTCACGCAGATTCCAGTGTTGATTCCTATTGAAATGACTGGATTTTGCCCCTGAAAATTCACAAACAACAGTGAAGAACAAACTATACAGTTGAACACGTAATACACTCCATTTGATAGCGTGTGTGAAGGCAGGCGGTTGACACAAGCACTCTAGAATGTTTCATGTTCCTCCAGTGTCTAAGCTATTTTTCTCCAGACATTATGACAGATAAAAATGTCTTTTGTATTCTTTTAAACCAAAGTTGCGGCTATCTCCTAGCCCCCTCTCACAAGTGCTTGTCAATGCGGGCATCTGTTGTTGTTGCAGTCTCTGATATTTTGTTGTTCCGTCTCTTTAGTTTTGTTTTGTACTGTGAAACAACGGCCCGGGCCAGTGTTGCCACCTTGTGGAACAACTGATTAGTGCAAAACTACTTTAATGCACATATGCATCTTACGCGTACAAAGAAAAAAATCGGACGGCGTGCGTACTATTCTGCTGACAAAATTTGCGTCACACGCACTGTACGTGGACCTTCGCATACTCGTAAAAACCGAAGTATGCTTTGGGCTTAAAGGCAGGGTAGGCTATTTGTTCTAGAAACATTTTTTGTTATGTTTATTGAATGTCTCTTCACATCCTGAATTGCAATCATTAAGTTAAGTGGTCTAAATGTATTTTTATGTGTATATATATTGTCTGTGGAAGGCGTAGGACCATAAAATGCTCGTCCAATCATTGCATTCGGTCCGATAGGATAAGACGTCCTACCTGCCTGTCAGCGTATGTATTTCCATAACTCTGTGCACCTTGCTCGGGCAGACATCACATTTTTATGCTTATTAGAGTCATACAAACACTTTGTGTGGGGCACTTATTGTGTAATGTGCGAAGTTACTGCACATTACTATGAAGAGCATTACAAATAATCACTAATGGCCTTCTTTGTCAGTTAGGGTTAGAAGGAAGTTGCATATTTAGACATCAGGCTAGGTTTTGCAAAGCAGCTCTGCTTTTTTTTTTTTTTCTTGAACAGAGCCTCAGTTTTGTTTTCTCCCACTATGAACATGACCCCTCAATTGACATAATGTTGACAGGCCGTTCTGTTTATATTTAGTGTTAGCCAAACTGAGCAATCTGCTAGGTGGCCTTGAAAAGTACACTGTGCACTATGCACATGTATGCATTTCAGCTACTACTAGATACTGCCAAAAACTCATAGTAGGCCATTAACTGTAATGCATTCTTGACATATTCTAATGTGTGCCGGAAACTGTATTCTCTGATTATTTAGAGACTTGCGCTGCATCCAAAAATCGAATTATTCACTACTACATGTATGCGAAAAACAGCACAGCAACAGAATATATGACGGAATATATAGTATTTGAAAAACAGTAGGCGAAAAGTACCCGGATGACCTATTACTTAGGGCAAGATTCTGAAGTGTGCATATGATGGATACGTGGCCATGAGGCCACGGGAGAGGATTTGCGAATGGCAGTGAAGCGACGCAACTGACCCGTTGGTCACATGACAATGACAACATGGCGGATCTAGTACATTCAAATTTCATTCATACTACACACATTCATACTATATAGATGATACTTTTGTAACGGTTGCGAAGCAAGTTTCAAACCAAATGTACCTACTATAAAAGAATGCAATTTCAGACACTGTTGGTCTGTTGTGTGCTGTATTACTGTCAGTCAGCAGCACCAAGCATCATATCCTGCTGTATCAGTTTGTGCTAGTCAAAGCAGCATTGTTTGATCTTATAATCTGCCTTTGTTGGCTGAACCCGAAGACCTGCATATTGCACCATGCGTGACTGTACTATGGATCCTGCTGGTTGTTCACATGAACAGATGCACATGAAGGAGACAGCAGTTGTTTTAATGTCTGCATCTCAGAGCTGCATTGACCCTTTTCATCCCGTGGATGAGCACCCTGGACTCTGACTCATCTATGCAGATGGAGACGAGTCTGTTGTGATAGAATAGCTTCAAATTCAATTGCTATAACTTTGCACAGACACGATTTGTAAGCAATTCTTGTCTTGTGGCTAAACTTTTTGAAACGATTGTGAATTTGATTGTGAATGCTTATCCCAGTGTTTCATTGTAAGTGTATTAAACATGTTTTTTGTTTGTTGTGGTGATCCACAGCGAGTCAAAAATGCAGAACGTGTTGAATTCAGAACATTCCTTCAAACAGCCCCTGAGGAGAAAATTTGAGAAGTTCTGCTGCTGTTAGAATATGGAGGAAATAGTACGAGTTAGCACAAGTGCTGCGTTTTAAGTGATTTTAAGTGATAAAATGAATGTCTGGAAGGGTTTCAGCCTGTCCGAACCTGTTTGAGGAGTGGGGGACCATGTTGAGGTGCGGTAAGATGGGCTGGAATGCACCGATAAGAATGCCAAGGAATGAGCCGTCTGATTAAACCGGAGAAAGCGTGATCCCCTCTCATTGGTGGAGCGGGTTACCCTGTGGGCACTTGTTCTTATGTTTAGTCTGTTTCTCCAGGCTGTGAGGTCTGATCTTCAAAGAAACTTGCTGATGTTTTATGACTTGTAATTAAGGTCTATTTAACAAGCTGTGGTTTAATGAGCACTTCATTTCAACTCAAATTCCTGTTCTTCCTGTGCAGCACTTCACCGAGCTCCTAGATGATCTGTCCCAAGAGGCTTTGCTGGGGCAATTGTTAAGCGACCCGTTCCTGTCCGGGCGTGGAGATGCTATGGACACAGAGGAGGAACTGACCCCTGCATCTCCAGTGCCGCCACACATTCAAGCTGAACACAGTTACTCGCTGTGTGGAGACTCACGCCCACAGTCGCCCCTTTCCCATCTGCCCGGGGAACCTGGCAGTGACGCTGGTAAGCTTTGGCCAGAATGTGAAACTAGTTTAATTTAGTCTTAAAGTGCCCATATTATGCTCATATTATGCTCATTTCCAAGTTCATAATTAACATTTTTGGGGCTGTTGGAATACATATACATGATTTTAAAGAAATTAATCTCTCTTTAAAGCCTGCCTTTATGAAAAGTCCAGTCTGCTCTGATTGGTCAGCTGGCCCAGTCTGTTGTGATTGGTCAACTGCTTGGAGCATATGTCAGAAATGTAACACCCCCTTATCATAATCGGATTTCAACTCCCGAAGCTTCTTGAGCAGCTGTAAACAATATTATATCTATGGTAAATGGCATCAGTTTTGGAAGTTTATACAACGAATAAAAGTCCCTTATTAATTACGATTACCACAATTTACATTGAATGATGTTTTGAATAGCTTTATACCATTGTTTGAAGCAACTGGATACCATATTTTTATATGAAAATAAACAAGCTGAAAACACTCTTCCTGAAAAACTTATTGCTTCTCTATAGCATTAAGCCTCAAATGTCAGCTCTACATTGGTTTGGTTTCTTCTTTAAATAAGAAAAAAGTAAAAATATGCATGGTATTATAATGTTCTAAATATAATGTTCTAATAATGTGCTAAAATTAAAATCATGGAAAAAAACCCTGATAACCTGTCGAAAGAAAATAAAACACACATCTAAAGCACACAGAATAATTTTTTTGTTTGTTTTGTAATTGCGCCTTTGAACGATTATGTAATTGCATAATTACGTGCAACTAACCCTAAACCAAACCTAATCCTAACCCTATAGTAAGTACATGTAGTGAATTAATATTACTCAGTACTTAAATGTATGATTACACTGTAACAATGACACCTTAAAATAAAGTGCAACCAAAAAACTAAAACCAGTGTGTAGCAAATGTGTAACATGATGATGTAGCCGCATGATGAAGTCTCAGAAATAATGGCAGGAGTACAAACGAAACATTTTAAGTGTATTCTGTTGGAGAGATTAAACTGCCTTTGGCGTTTATCGTTTACATGCACAAACAGCTATATTACACAGGTCAAATCAAATAACAACACAATAGGTGCCCTTCAAATGCAAATAATTTTAAATGTATGTCATGTATTGCATCTGTAATTGAACCTGTTTTATTAGGCGATTCAGACAATGACGAGTGGCCCATGGAGCAGGAAGATAAAGGGCTGAAGATGGAACCTCTCCTGTGTGACCCGCCCGTCCTGCTGCCCACCCTGACCCTGGCTCTGACCCCCGAGGGTTCCGCTTCTGAGCCTGTGACTGAGACCAGCGACCCCACCCTCTCTCGGACCCTCCCTCAGGCCGCACAGGTTAAGCCGCTCAATGTGAGCATGACAACACCCATATAGTCAGTGCTTGAATGAGTGGGATTGATTGGAGTACTGATTGACGTGCGTTGTTGCAGGTGAAGGAGGACAGTGAGAGATTCAGTCCTCAGATTAAGCTGGAGCCACACGAGGTGGATCAGTTCTTAAACATCTCACCCAAAGGTAAAACACTGTTTCAGCCACTTTGTGTTATTGCACAGAAAATAAAGATCACTGTTAATAATATCAAGTCCATTTAAGCACAAGATATAATGTACCCTGTAAAAAAAACATATTGGCTCAATAAATGACTTCCAAATAATTACCCCCATGCAAAAAGATGCATTGTACTAATCATAGCTTAAGGTCTGCACTTATATACTGAACATATTTAATTGTGCTCAGTCAAGTCGAAGTGACTGAACAAGTCCTACATCCAAAAAACTGTATACGCATGCGAAAATGCGCCTGAGGAAAACCGTTGGTATGGAGAATTCGGTAACACTTTATTTTACAGTGTCCTTGTTACATATGTTACATGTACTTACCATAGTAATAACAGTAAATTATGCATAATTACATGCAACTAACCCTCAACCAAACCCTAATCCTACCCTAACCCTATAGTAAGTACATGTAGTTACTAAATATTACTCAGTACTTAAATATGTAATTATGTATATGTAATGACACCTTAAAATAAAGTGTAAGCGAGAATTCAAATGCGGATGCACGGGAGGAGCCGAGCCGGAGCCGGATGGGAGGAGCCGAACCAGCTGAAGACAGAAACAAACATTCCCAAGAGGATACAAATATTCATCGTCACAAGTTTCAAGACGTTATGGTGAGTATTGAACACTGAAATGATTCTCCAAAGTTTTGCCTTAGGACCCGGTATGAAGTTTAAAAGGCATTTTGTAGAATCGCGAGTACCTCATAATTATCTCATGGTACTACTGTGTTAAAATACTGTTTAATTGACTTCTGAGATGTCATTTGTGTGATGTGTGCCGTTAGATTGTCGTCAGTTGGCGTCAACCTCTTTTGAGGCTTATTGCCTTTTAATATCAAACACGTCAAGCTTGTGATTTTCTTATTCATCCATTCATTTTTTACATGTCAGTAACTTTAAGCAGTCTTGAAAGCTGGGAATATTTACATACATCGACTGACACAAGTCTCATCCTCATTCTATAAGTAACTTCTGTTCTGTCACTTGCCAGATGTGATGCAGGGGAACTTTGTGATTAATGTTAGTTTTTATTTTCATTTGCAGGTGTTTAACCTCTGCAGTGCCGCTTTGGAAAGTTTTCTTCACCACATCAAGACATCCTGTTATGCAGAAGACTTCTTGAATTTATTCATTGTTTTTCCTTATTTAAAATAAGATATTTTCACCAAGTATCATGTGTTGGAATTGACTTGTTAATAAAGTGATGTAATAAAATGTCAACCCTGTCTGTGTTCTGTATTTTACTTTTGTATTTATGTTTTTCCATACATTTTTTCTTTTGGGACATTGAGCCCATGTTAACAGACTATTGCCACAATTGATAAAATTCAATTCATAGATATTTAATTAGGCCAACTGAAAAAATTTAGATGTGACCAGTCAATAGAAAAGTCATTGGAGACACTAAGTTGGAGAGGTCTAATTTTTTTTTTTTTTTTTTTTTGTGTACAGTCACATGATCATTATCATAAGCAAAGTGATATTTTTTTAATAATGACCAGCTGACTGTACATTATCACACTTCCAAAAAAGTTTTTGATTTCAGTTTTAAATTAATTTTAATAATTTAAATAATTGATTTACTTATTTGATAAGAAAAATTGATTGATTGATTACATGTACTTACCAAAACAATAAACATAAAATAGATTTTAGTTTCAAATAATTTAATTGTACTAATTTAAATATTTTAAATAGTTAAATCATTTAATAATTTAAATAATGTATTTATTAATAATTTAGTTATGAAGAAAAAGACATTACATATGTGCTTAACAAAAATAAATAAATAAATGCTCATGAAATAATGATTTTAATTTTAAATAATTTAAGTTTATTTAATAATTTTAAATTATTCCATTTAATTTTATTTATTTGAGAATAACAAGACATTTCGTGTACTTACAGAAAAAAAAAAGTTTTAAATAATTTAATTTTAACAATTTAAATATTTTTATTTAAATGATAATTTAATCACTTAATAATTTAAATAGTTTATCTTATTATTTGAGTAGAAAAATAATTACACATGTACTTTCCAAAAAACATTGGACATGAAATATTGATCATTTAATCATAACAATAATTTATTTTATGATTATATTATTTTAGAAGAAAAAGATTTCAGAGTGATTCAAGAGACACAAATGTAGCACAGCTATACAGAAAATTTGGATATTACAAATATTTGCCCTCAGAATGCTATGATTGACCATTCAGAATCGATCTGTAATGCTTTTCTCCAGGCCTGGAGTCTCTGCACATGCCGCCCACTCCTCCCAGCTCTCACGGCAGCGATTCGGAGGGAAGTCAGAGCCCTGTGCACCCCTGCGCCCCCGCCAGCCCCACACAGACACCTGCTGCCCTCAAGGTGGCGCCAAGAGCCCCTTCTTCCCTCTCCAACTCTCCTCTGCTGACGGCACCCCATGTGAGTACCAAGAAATCTCGCTAATTCACAAGACGTGTTAGATTTTATGAAAGAAGATGGTCAAGTGACCTCCTCTTGTGTCTTCTGACAGAAACTGCAGGGCTCAGGTCCTCTCCTGCTCACTGAGGAGGAGAAACGCACGCTCATTGCTGAAGGATACCCGGTGCCCACCAAGCTGCCACTGTCCAAGGCCGAGGAGAAGGCGTTGAAGAAGATTCGCAGAAAGATCAAGAACAAGGTTGGTGTCAGACTTGTGTAAATACAATGCATACTTCAAATCTAAGTACTGAATTTAATGTCCAATACACTAATACTCATGAATTTCCCTGTCAGATTTCAGCACAAGAGAGCCGCAGGAAAAAGAAAGAGTACATGGATGCTTTAGAAAAGAAGTAAGTCTGATAAATATTTTGGTTTGATCATCGTCACATTATAATTGTGGCATTTATGAAGTACAAATTATCATTTTCCGCCCTCAGACCTGTTTAAATATCAAGTCGATCAAGCGTAAAAGACTCTTAAAGTCAACGTGAAATGAAACGGACCCTGTTTATGTTTATCTTTATGTTTAACTTTATTGTCTGTTTAGTTTTCCTGGACACAAATTCATCTTTGATGCTGGCAATACTATATATCCGCAATATCACATAATAAAGCACATAAAACATATTTGTCCCCATAAAAACATAAAAACGTACATAAGACAAGTAAATACCATACAATATATATGTACTGTATATGCATAAATACAGTACACGTGCATTCTCACATATGCGTACAAGCACCTACCCGTATAAATATACCTCAGTATACCTCCTATTTCTGTTCATGAAAGTATAAAGTATATCTTGCTCCACTTCTTAAATCAGCAAAGTAAAATGGGTTGCAAGTCTAGTTTCATGTTGCAGGGATTTACAAGTGAAATATTTGTAGTAGCTGCACATAACCAAAGACTTTAGATATAAAAAGATGGTGCACTCATATTACCATGAATGGAAGAAAGTGCAACATGCATCATGGCGGAATAAGTCCCGCCTTCTAAATAAAACAGCCAATCGCTGATTGGTAAAGTCATCGCACGACTGCATCTGCTGTTAGAACGTTTTGCTATAGAAACAGTCAGTGTTTTGAGACACGTGCACATGTGCATTGGCTGGTCCAGCCTAAAAAGTATGCTTTTTAACACTATTTTAGCATAAAAAATAATATTTATGAGACAGTTTATGTCAGATTTTGTTGCTGATATAAAATATGTTATTTAATTGTGAGCAGGGCCGTAGCTAGGGAATTCTGGGCCTCATGAAAAAAACATTGATGTGGGCCCCTAACGCCCTCCACTCATATCATATACGGTGGGCTTATGAGATATAGGCATGGAGGCCCACATCTGGTGCCATGAACCTAATAAGGATTTCTAACAGACAAATAAATAAATGCAAATAAAGGTTATTGCTTTATTACTTATTTTTTATGCAAAGTTGTATATAGATATTATATCAAAACAATGGCATTAAGCGAATAATAACTTCTTGTGCAAGACAAACTAATAAAATAACAACAAAAGTAAAATAAACTTTCTTTTAAAGTAGGCCTACCAGCAATATAATAGGCCTATAAAATGTCTTTCCAGTCAGTCTGATGTCTAGCATGTGAGATAAATATTCGGAAATTAAAATGAATGCAGTCAAATGTAAAATAAAACCATTTAAGTTTCTCACTGTCTTCATTTTGATGAAGATAATTTATTAAATAAAGCTAATAAATTTACCCATCAGTAGCAATGAGCTGTATTCCCATTTTCTTGACAGTATTGTTAAAAATATCACATCAGCAGCCGGCAAGTCTGTAATCCTTTTGACAGGCATATCTATTTTTTCTGCATGTTATACAAACCAACAAACTACATAATAGCGCAAAAGACGGGGACTTTGAGCACGCAATAGTTCGGGCGGTGTGCGCCGCGCCGGTATACAGAGATGTGACCGTACCGGAGTGCGCGGGCGGCGGCTCTTATTAGGTGTCCTATCGGGGCACGGCACCCCATCACATTGACTGCCTGGCTACAGTGCACTAACCTGTCTTGTTAAAAACGTTTTGATAGACTGATTAAGCAATTTTCCTGGCCTCGCTCTCCTTTTCATGACGTTACTGGTACCAGATTTTTTCCCGACATTTTCAGTCAGTTTCACTTCCACTGTAACTTTTTCTAACTTCAATTGTTCTCAGAGCAGCCTCAACTCTGATTGGTTCTGTTCACTAATTAACCATCAGACTAAACCATTTTTAGGGACGGGGGAGAGAGGAAATTTGGAAAACTTCTTTAACCAGCCTAAATTGCATGTTTTTGTGGTTTTCATTTAACTCTCAGGCACACAAATGAATATATTATTATGATTCATAAGAGTAGGGGAATATATAGCATAACTACTGGATTTAGTGGGCCCCCTGGGCAGTGGGGGCCCCTATAATTGTCACCACCATTCACCCCACTAGCAACGGCCCTGATTGTGAGTTCAGCAAGCAGTTTTTGAGATTTCAGGATTCCGGACTTGGTCTTGGCTGCCTGAAATAGCTTCCCGTAGATGTTGCAAAAATGGCTGCAGAGTGAACAGACTTTCCTTGAAAGGGACTTTGATGAAACTCATGTGACATTGCAATACCCTCTCCATCCACAGGGTGGAGACATGCTCCAGCGAGAACAATGAGTTACGCAGGAAAGTTGAAACACTTGAGTGCACCAACAAGTAAGACCCTCAAACCTTTCCATTTATACACACCACACCTTAAGGTGATAATTAAATAATTCCCTAGTACTTTATTCTGGCACATTGTTTCCTTTGCTGGTTGAATTTTCAGTGATTAATTATACATCTTATGCAAACTGATTTGTATTGATTATGTAAATGTGCGTCTCTCAGGTCTCTGCTGCAGCAGCTGCACTCACTGCAGGCGGTGGTGGCAGGAAAGGTCCCGCGGTCCTGCCGGGTGACGGGCACCCAGACCTCCACGTGCCTCATGGTGAGAGCTTCCTGCCCCTCCTCTGTCACCGCCCTGCTGGACGCTCAGTTCCTCTGCTCAGTGGACTGATGCACCTTATTATAGATGTGTGTGTGTGTGTGTGTGTGTGAGAATGAGGAGAAAGACAAATGCAAACACAGAAACATTGCTATATTTAAATTAAGTGTTGGTTTTTGTTCTTGTGCAGGTGGTGGTTCTGTGTTTCTCTGTGTTCTTGGGGAGTTTCTACCAAGGCCTGAGCCCCTGCTCCTCTATCACCAAAACAGGCCTGACCAGAGAGATCTCCATACAGGAGTCATACACTGCTACAGGTGCGCATGCTAGGATTGTGCCAATACTTTAAATAAATTAACAAATTATATTAAATTGTTATTTAATATAAATAAAATAAAAATGTGCCTTATGTCTGAACATTTCAACTTTTTTGATGTATAATAATATGCAAAACTTTTACGCATACCAGTTGAGGCTGTTCATTTGTTGCCTAAAGTAATTTAATTTTAATAATTTAAATAATTTCATTTAAACAAAAATTTTATTAATTTGAGAAGAAAAAGACCTATTACACATATAATTAAAAAATAAATGAACATGATATATATATATATATATATATATTATATAATTTCTATTATATATATATATATATATAAAATTTATATTATATATAAATATAAATATTTTATATATAAATATTAGTGCTGGGCAATCGATTAATCGCATCCAAAAGTTTGTGTTTACATAATATATGTGTGTGTACTGTGTATAATTATTATGTATATATAAACACACACACATGCATGTATATATATTTAGGAAAAATGTTATATTTATATATAATAAATTATTTATATATATATATATATATATACACATGCAAATATTTCTTAAATATATACATGGAGTGTGTATTTATTTAAACATAATAATTATACACAGTACACACACATATATTATGTAAACACAAACTTTTATTTTGGATGGGATTAATCGCGATTAATCGATTGCCCAGCACTAATAAATATTACACATTTTTCTTAAATATATACATGCATGTGTTTGTATTTATATATACATAATATATGTGTGTGTACTGTGTATAATTATTATGTAAACACAAACTTTTATTTTGGATGCCCTGAGGATATATATTTTTATATATATATATCTGAACATTTCAAGTTTTTTTTAAATGTACAATGATATGCAAATCTTATACGCATATCAGTTGTCTAAAGCTGTTTATTTGTTGACTAAAGTTTCTATTTTCATCTTTATTCCAGAGATATTAGAGCTGATATTATACCGAAGCCAACAGTTTAAAATCGATCCAGCCCTAATACGCACGCGCTGCTTGTGTCTATTGCAATCCCTCCTGTAATTTGCTCATTATTCTCTGTCTCTTGCTGACTAATGAATGGAGGAATGACTGTATTCGGATCCATATTAAGAGGCTGTAGTCGGCTGCGGCCCACTCTTGAGCTTCTAAGAGTCATTATCAGTGGTTGAGTGGGGCAGTAATTATCATGCCTTTAAAAGCAGAACGATCGGTTTATCATCGCTGATCTCTGATCGCTCTCCATCAAGTTTCTCCCACGCACGTTATTCAGTTAATGCACCGCTCAAACAAAACACCACTGTCTAAAGACTAGCACTAATAAAAGAGATGTCCTCTTTTGATTTCAAGCCTTGATATTAATATCCATCTCAGGTGATCCGATCACAAATGCTCAGCTGAGACACTTTAGCATTCGCATCTGGTATTAAAGTCCACATGAAATCAAAAATTGAAGTTTTTGGCTTTTAGTATGAATAAGCTAGTATGCTCCAGAACAATGACAAAATTCACATTTAGAAGATATAAGCATTCAAAACCTACAGTCTCTCACTTCCGCCATTATGGATCAATGATTTTGATGACATCACGCTGCACTTCAGCTTCTCATCAGATTTTCTGTCCAATCAAATGCTCTCTAGAATCTGAAGCTCCGCCCCCTACATTATAAACAGACGCTGAATGTTTGTTCATTTCCACAGTGAAGTCCCGGAACCTGCTGAGCATTCAGGAGCACGGGGGTCTGGACGACCCCCATTTTATTGGATTGGGCGGGGAATATCCTGAATGGGACCGACAGGCTGATGTCATGGCGGCTTGGCGCTTAGAACAGCAGCACAAACAGGAACAGGCGGAGCTGAGTGAAGCGGAGCCCCTCCCACTTTTACTCAACACCAATGAAACGCACTCGCAAAAGGCGATTCTCATAGACCTGCATTCTCACAGGTAATGCACTTCCCTTTATGGCGCTTGATTTGATGAGCTATGAAGTGTGGATCAAAGACCCTGTAAGGCAAGATATTTCACTTGGCGGCCATCTTTGATACGCCTCTCGGGCAGCTATTTCAGTCATGCAATTACAGCTCTTATCTCTTTGAATGGGGAAATATTGAATTCTCCAATGACTGGCAATTGGCTCTTTTATTTAGAAGGCGGGACTTATTCGCCATATTGCACGTTGCACTTTCTCCCATTAATAGTAATATGAGTGCATAGTTCTCTGGTGTGGATGTAAAGCATCTGTTTTATTTCCGCAGGTCCGATAAGTGGTCAAACGAGACCGCTAAAGTCATACAGTTGGAGAGGACCGTCAACGAGACATCGTGAGATCCGGCTGGTCCTCCTCCATGTCCCCTCTTCCTCTCCCCTGCAGTGACGGGGCGATAGGCTCTGTATTTATATAGATATACTTTAAGTATTGTTTTACTTAGATGTCCTTTTTTTTTAAAATAAATACAAAAAAACCCAAAAATGTATTTTTATTCCATTCCAGCAGTATATCAAATTTTGATACTTCAAGTACACTGTTTTGCATTATTTTCATTATATTTTTTAATATGCTTTGAATTTTTTTTGTAATATTTTTCCTTTTTCTTTTTGCCTATTTGCCCCATGCTACTGAGAATATGTGTAGTAATAATATATTGAATTTGCATCTGTTTGCATATTCACACGATGATGATGCATCATGTAGCATGGCAATCAAAGAAGATTTTCAAAACGACGTTCTCTTCAGGCATCCAAAGATTCATAAATAATAATTGAATTAAAATAATAGGCGGTGTTTACAGTATGAAGATGGCAAATTTCCAAAGCATTTAAAAAAAAACCTCTGTCTGAATATGTAAATATTTGCAGTATCCTCTATTGTAATATGGAGGAAGTATGTTGGGAGAGATATGAATTAATGTGATTGATATCAGTGGAGATGTTTGTCATTGAGGGCAATAAAAGAGGGACAATATGGACATGACATGAAAAGGACGGACACTCTCCAGCCCATAGTCCCTCGTATGACGTTGCCCTCTTTTATTTGGTTTAAGGTCTTTAAAGGACAGATGGCTCTTTTTGTCTCTGGCTGGCCACCATCCAAACCCCGTCTGCGCTCTTCTGGGAGTAAAGGATGCTCGCTGACAATTCTAACGTTCTCTTGCCCAGATATGAACGGTTGTGACAACCTGAGTCCTGAGCGATCTGCATCCGGGCATGTGGTGGACTCCCTTGCACTGTGTCCCCGTAGAATCAATCTGTTATTTATTGTTTTTTTTAGCATGCCTGTGATCCTTTTATCCTGGAAACAAGAGCATTTTAAAGGAGATGTTTTTTTTTCCTGATGTGATGCATTCAGATGCTTGGTGTGTTTCCTCTGTATTTGGTGTAATGAGTGTTATATGACTGCAGTCTTAATTATGTTACACTTTGTTTGCATCACAATACAATTTCAGGCTCTTAAAATTATCTTTCTGAAATCACTGCCTTGTTTTTGTCCTGTTTTCTGCAAAGCAAATAAATATTTTCCTTAGTAAATGCATTATAAATCATGTGTCTGAGCCGTCATTTTGCTGCTTTTATCCATGTCTAAATTAAAATATTAAATTAGCCAGATTTATTGGTGTCTTACTAGGACGTTGAGTAGAATAAAGTATGTCTTGACTATTAATTATTTTTATTAAGACTGGATCTGTACTACAATTTTCCGGTCCTTGAGGGTTTTATGCAAAAGAAAGGTGTTTTCTCCACATCAGAGAGCTCAGATGATCCTCTTCATACCTTAAATCACATTAGCCAAATTGTATTAGAAGAAAAATGCATGTTCTCTTCAGACTCTCGTGACTTCTTGTTTCATATCTTGCCGTTAAACAGAGCACTGAAGGTCTGTAGTGCTTGTTTTTGGGTCTTTTTATAAGCAAAAATTGTGTTAACCTTTACATAAACGTGCCGTGTCGTGTCCTGTGTACTGAACATATCGTCGCTGTCGGGCGGAAACTCTTTTCAGGAAATGGAAAAAAACACTATTTTAAAAATAAATAAATAGCTAATAATAATAATAATAATTTAACACCGCATTGTAAAAATGTATATTGTGGCTTTATATGGTCAGACACTTTTATGTGTCATTATATTATTCATATTTTTTACCAAAATCAACCTCAAATGGAGTTAAAAAATGTAACGTCTTGCGTTCTTCACATAGGTTCTTCAGTCAAATGAAGTGTTTAGGGGTGTGGCCAGTATATAATTTAATGTGATAATATTATAATAATATAAACATACAGTCATGTTCTGTCAAATCAAATACTTGGCCTGACCAATATAATATCAATATACGAATTAATGTGATAAATTTGCCGTTGTAACAAATGCTAGGGGGCGTGGCCAATATGATAATATGATTTAATGTGATAATATTATAATTACACTAGCATCCAGTGCGTTTCTGTAAAATCAAATACTTGGGGTCTGACCAATATAAAATTAATAAACAAATTAATATGATAAATTTGCCATCTCAAAAAGATTTAGGGGGCGTGGCCAATATGATAATATGATTTAATGTTATAATATTATAATAACACTAGCATCCAGTGCTTTTCTGTCGAATCAAATACTTGGGGCCTGACCGATGTAATATTAATATACGAATTAATGTGATAAATTTGCTGTTGTAATAAATGTTAGGGGGCGTGGCCAATAGGATGATATTTATAGCCTATATTTTAATGTGATAATATTATAATAACACTAGCATCCAGTGATTTTCTGTCAAATCAAACACTTGGGGCCTGAACAATATAATATTAATAAACAAATTAAGGTGATAAATTTGCCGTCATAACAACTGTTAGGGGGCGTGGCCAATATGATGTATAGCCTATGATTTAATGTGATGATATTATAATAACACTAGCATCCAATGATTTTCTGTCAAATCAAATACTTGGGGCCTGGCCAATATAATATTAATAAACAAATTAATGTGATAAATTTGCCATTGTAACAAATTTTAGGGGGCGTGGCCAATATGATAATATTTATAGCCTATGATTTAATGTGATAATATTATAATAACATTAGCATCCAGTGCTTTTCTGTCAAATCAAATACTTGGGGTCTGGCCAATATAGGCTAAAATTAATAAAGAAATTAATGTGATAAATTTGCCGCTGTAACAAATTTTAGGGGGTGTGGCCAATATGATAATATTTATAGCCTATGATTTAATGTGATAATATTATAATAACACTAGCATCTAGTGATTTTCTGTCAAATCAAATACTTGGGGCCTGACCAATATAAAATTAATAAAAGAATTAATGTGATAAATTTGCCGTCGTAACAAATGTTAGGGGCGTGGCCACTATGATAATATTTATAGCCTATGATTTAATGTGATGATATTATAATAACACTAGCATCCAGTGCTTTTCTGTCTAATCAAATATTGGGGCCTGACCGATATAATATTAATATAGGAATTAATGTGGTAATATTATAATAATAGCTTTGCCGTCGTAACAAATGTTAGGGGGCGTGGCCAATGTGACAATATGTTAATATTGTGATAATATTAATAATAATAATAATACTTGTTTATTGTAGTTTTTTAAATCAAAAATACAAGCGCCATAAATCTAAATGACCTATATTATTTCTTGTAATATTTTTTCCCCTATTTTTTTTCCGCGGTGTCTCTTCCTGCCTGAACAAAGAGGTTTGTAATCACAATCAACCTCGTGTAAACACGGCTCCTGCGTCTCGCCTCAGTCAGTTGGGCTCTCAGACTCTATCACAGTCACAGTGGACACGTCAGAGATCACCACGCATTTACACGCGTGTGCGCGCCTGAGTGTGTCCAGTCGGAGACCCTCTGTCCTACTTTTAATGCCTGATGCTGCTGCGCGTGGAGGATGAGGAGGCAAATCCCAGAATGTCCTCGCGGATGGATGCAGCTGTTGTTGTAGTTCCGCTGGATAGAGTCGTGCGTGCGTGCGCGTGAGTGAATCTATAGATAGATAGATAGATAGATAGATAGACAGATAGATAGTATTCATCCCATGAGGGACATCGAAGGACACATTTGGAAGGACTTATAAGCACCGGAGGAGAGAGGGGGTCCACTCAGTGCCGACCGGAGCATGATGGACCCCCTGTCCAACATAAGCGCTTCACAGGCGGAGCGCAGCAGCAGAGGAGCTGCCGGTGGGGACTCAGCGGACGATCAGACACGCGGCTGCGGGAGAAACGCGGCGATAGGCGGCAGCGACAGTCTGAACAGCTTCGCCGACATGGACGACTCGCTGGAGGAGAAGCTCAAAGGTTTGGCGTTCAGGAAACAGATCTCGTATAGGTAAATATGCAGTTTAATTCATACCTACGCGTTTGTGTACAGCAATGCATATTTGTGCATGTATTTCTCCACCATATGGAGCGGTAAAACATGTCAGATGGTTTGTTTGTGTTGTGCGTTTGTGTTTAACAATGCAAACCCCATTTGTTGTGCAACGCAACACCCACCCAGCTAAATAGCAGAAAATAATAAATAGCCTATACATCGTGATTTGTGCTAGGATGTCTCTGTGAAAGGAAAACCACTGGAGATTTTGTGTATTAGTATGAGAACAGTAAGTGCATTAGGGGTAGTGTTGGCAAATGAATTGCAGTATGTGGTAAACGTTTTGTTGCACACCATCATGTGCATGATATCTGTATGTTGTCGTTTGGCCTGCTATTGATTTGCTAGCATGATTAAATTGTGTTTTCCTCTTGCACCCTTGGGCAATCAGACAGGCACTTGTATTGAATTATTTAATTGACATTTGACTAGTATAGACATTAAAAATTACACGAACATAGCGATGCATAGGTGATGCATTTGACATCCGCCATGGTAGAGAGACAGATCCCCCAATTTCACGTGCATATTCATATTCATATTCATATTAAAGGGTTAGTTCACCCAAAAATGAAAATTCTGTCATCATCTACTCACCCTCATGTCGTTCCAAACCCGTAAGACCCTCGTTCATCTTCGGAACACAGATGAAGATATTTTAAATTTCTGTCTCTCCATTGACAGCTATGCAAATACCACCTTGAAGCTTCAAAGGGTTCATAAAGAGATCATAAAATGAATCTATATGAATTGAGCGATTAACTCCAAATATTCTGAAGTGACAAAGTGGTAGTTGCGTAGACTGTCAATGGAGGGACAGACATCTTGATTTGTGTTTTAAAGATGAACAAAAGTTTTACGGGTTTGGAAGGACATGAGGGTGAGTAATTGATGACTTTTTTCATTTTTGGTTGAACCAGCCCTTTAAAGGTCATTTCGGCACTATCTAGTGCATCCTAAAGCCCTCTTATTGGAATTGATCAGTTACTTTTGCTTGTGCAATGGTGCTTCTCTTGTTTTATCTTCCTTGAAACTGTTCTAGTGTAGACCTTGTGAAGCTGTTGAAAACATCTACATTTAATCTTGTATTGGATGCATTGATCATGTTGGACATGACTGGTAATTCCCGAACAGTGTAAGGATTGAGTATCGACAACACATCAGCTGATCTGGCCTCATCATCCTCACTTTGTAATGTACCTGATACCTTTTGATATCCGAAGGGCTGTAACTGATGTGAATCAAGCAGAGACATGAGAACTTGCCTGTTCGTCTCTTCTCAGGGACCCCAGATTTGACCTCCCCCTCCTCTGTTTTTCACCTGTCAGTGGAGGAGGGTCACTGCTCCTTCAGAGTCTTAAGGTCAACTTCTCCGAGCAGATCAATCCTCCGTTCACAATTAAGACCAGTCTCTGAAGAAATGATCAAAGCTGTCCTTTCTTTCGTAGGAGCGATCTATATCAATCTCCAATTCAGATAAGTCCCATGAAACCCAACCACACCATCAGTAAAACAAACAAACATGGCCTAAAATGCAATGTGTCTTAGATAAATGTGTCTTGTTCAGCTTTTTTAAGCAAAGGCTCTAAAAATGGAAGCTTTGAAGTTGCCAAAGACACAAACAGGCACTGTTCCAAAACCTAGTGAGCTGCCTTGGGGTTTACCATCTACATAGGCAGCATCTTAACTGTAATGAACCTTATAGGTGATTGATATGGACAGCAACTTTGTGCAACACACAAATAGCGTTCATCACATGAAATGCACAGGAAAATCAACTCACAGTTGATTTCAATGTGATTTCAGTTGAGTTTATAGTTAACTGCTTGATTATTTCTTCACAGAATGTAAGTATCGGCCAGCTCTTTATAAATTTGGATATGAGCCAAAATCTGCTAAAGGGTTATAATGGAACAACAGTTTTAAAAAGTGATTTTTTTTTTTACAACAGTTATTTACAACAGGATCTGCAGTTTCATGGGTTCAAATATTTTTTTTGTGATAAGAGACAATAAAAACAGCTTTGTACATCAAAACTACTCCTTTCCTGGTAAAATAAAATTTACTTGATTTTCAAAAATCAATGAATTTGCATCAGCTGAATGTAACATTTTTGACAAGCCAAATAATCACTTCACTCAATACTTGCTGGCTAAGAAATAAATAATTATTACCTTAGGATCTGTTTTCAAATCCACATTTGAATATCACAACATCAATGTCTGTCAAAATATAACGTGCACAATACACGGGAGTATTTACGAAAAGCAGAGGTCCAGCGAGTCATGCATTTTCTAGAAAACCCAGACTAACAGATGTTATGACTACATCATCGCTTTCCGAGAAGAGGGAGAAAATGCGGCTTCTACGAGCTGTCTATCAGAGAGCATAACGTACATAATACATAACACACGTGAGTATAAATTTGTTCTTCACTCTCTAAAATTGAATCGGAATGATCAGGGAACTGAGTGAAATACGTCACACTGCATGCTAAAGAGAATAAACGGCAGTACAATTGAAAAACTTCAACATGTATTGTACGTTATATTTTGACGGACATTTTTTATGCACAAACTACGCATTCTGATTCTAAATCTGACATTCCTGATTTGAATATATTCAATAATTTCCTATTCTTGACTGATCTTTTTTTTTCCATAATTTTGGCAATAGATAAGCTGTTAAATGAGTGATCTTGAGACGAGTCCCTGTAGTCGTCCAATGTGACTCATGCTGATATAATAAACTTGACAGGTGATTTTTATAATATGTAGTTTGATTACTAACTTCAGTGATCAATTATCAAAGTTAGATTTTAATTTTCCAATAAAAGATGACATTATTTGTTACATTTAAGTGAGCAGATTTTGACTCTTATCATAGAAGACTGCCTTTTCGCGTTTGAAGCGTATCTGATGTCATAAAATGCTGCCTAGGTAGGCAGCTCACTATGTTTTGGAACAGAGCCTCAGTGTTCTTCATACTCTCTTGAAATGTAGCACTTATATCAGTTTTTTGTTATCTAGTGAATCATGTTGAGCTTATAAAGAGGCTCTTGTGTCCACTCTCTCTCTCGTGGTGTAAATGAAAAATGCTAGGAGTGCAGCAGCAGACAGTGGAACATAAAAAAGAACTGCATTTTAAGTGTCCTATCACAGCCCCGATTGTAGATTTATACATGCTTGACACATTTTCACTCTGCCAGGCTGCTGAAAAGTTAAACATGCATATTTATTGCGGTCTGCTCATTATCAGAGAATGCAAAAAACTTGTTTGTCGAGCTTCCTCAAATGCTGGACGGTTACTCCGTTTACTTACAGTGCGAAATAGAACGACCAATTAAGTCTGATTTAAACTAGAAATAATTTACGTCTGTAATGCGTGACGTATAATCAATGAGGAAAAAAACGACTTTGACTTGTGAGATGGTCTCTATATAGCAGGTGGATGGAGGGGCGGTGCTGTAAAGTAAGAGGGATTGATGATGCCATTAGAACAGGAAAGTTGTTTTAGGATTAGAACAAATTACATTTTAATGGAGGATTAGAAAAATATTTTTCTTCGTAATAACGTGCAGTCATGCATAATTACACTAGGGGTGTGTAAATAGGGTCAATTTGTTCATTTGAACATGTTGACTGCATTTTGAATCCAGAACATTCAGTCTTCACAATGAGGAAGCATATTACCAGGAAGTGATGCATTGTGCTGCCAGCAACGCTGCAAAATAGATGGGAATGGGCTTAATATTTGATCGCTTACAAGTGTTGTGTTTTATCAGTGAAACTTTAATAAGAGCCCTCGTGCATTTAGTCATCTGTCAGGTTGTGCCAGTCCTCCTCCTTTTTGCCACTTTGCTTTGTGCGTTTGGCTGAAATCAGCTGTGTTGTCCAATTAGGACGTACCCTTCACAATTAGTTTACTGTGCTGTGTTATTTTTTATAATTCTCATTTCTAGTTGGCACTGAATCAGAGTGCGAAATGGCCGGCACACCTACTGTAAATGTTGGTGCGTAAGTGAGATTGTGTGTAAATACTGTACGTAGGCTGAAATCAAGAACGAGGTGTTCGAATAGTCGTTCCATCTGTGACTAATTCTCATGTGAATGTACCTTTTTTGGACCTGCTGTCTTTTTGTAAGTTGCGCTTCATTGGCCTGACGTGTTTAATCATGCAAAGGTATGCTATGTGCGTAAAAGAGGGCAGTGTCTGGTGATGTAGGAACATGTCTCATTTCGCTGAACGCAAAACCTGGGAGCATGCATTAGATCCTGATGGCAGGATTTTACATAAATGGTCATAATCTCTCCTGAAGATGGCTGTGCACAGAGCGGACGGCTTAACACAGATAAAGCCAGTCTTTTTTTACGCTGTGGTGGGGGTTTGTATTGCAGTCTGAGGAGATGCATTAAAGGATTGGACTTTTGAAGCTTTTCCTTATTAGGTATATGAGTGTAAGAGGCTTTTCCTTGGCTGTTTTGTTCAGTGAAGCATCATGCTGATGGGTTTGCTGCTGAGCTGCGCCTCATAAGGGGTCGTAAGCAGAAATTTAGTCCCAGGCTTTTGTCTTGTACTAGGCCTGAGCTGCGTTTCCACTTGATTTAAAGGGGACCTTTTATACCCTATAGTCTTAGAGTGTGTTCACACTTATGTTTGGTTGGATTAAAACAAACTCTGGTGCGATTTGCTCTGTTAGTACGGTTCATTTGAATAAGTGTGAACGCTACCATCTGAACCATGGTGCGCACCAAACAAGCGGACCGAGACCGCTGAAAAGATGGGTCTCGGTCCGCTTCCAAACGAACTCTGGTGCGTTTCGAATTAAATATGAAAACAAGCACAACACGCACAAAAGACGAACCGAAAACGGGACATGTCACAAGATGCGACCCTAAAAAGGACAGGACCTGTTTTTTCTCGTCATAGTCGCGATGTTGCCTATCACAGTTCGGCACAGGCATCAGAACCGCATCTCCTCGCAGCAGATCTTCGTTTGTGTGTGTGACGGTGGGATTCCTGTCGCTGTTTTGACTCCTCTACACATCTTATAAGCTCTTCACGAGTTCTCAGCTGGTCAAAATACCATCATATCGTCACCTTCCTAAAATAATTGACAAAAATTATTTTTTTGCGTAAGTCATCTCCTCATGATGCTGGCCACCTCTGGTAAAATCACCCACATCCTCAGTTGAACAGATCATGCAATTCTACCCCTGTAGTATAATGGCTTATGTCAAGAGTGTGACTTAGGCTGTTTTATTTTGCCTAAGTCAAAAGACAATGAGACTTAGGCAATTTTACAAGCTTTTCAAGATGGCAGCTGCATCAAGAAGAACACCAATCTACTCAACCTGTGAAGTTATTGGTTCAGTTTTTTGTGTTTTCTGAGAAACCTGAAAAAAATGACTTGGGCAATTATTTTAGGAAGGTGACGATATGTAGCTACGCACATAGAACAGGCACATTTAGCCCTAAACAGAGCATTGTTTTGGATGTTCGGTAAGTTCCGTCGCAAAATACACGTAATAAAAGCTGACCAATCAGGCTGTGAACATATCCCTATGCCTTTAGGTTCGGTATCTTTAGGTTCGGCATTAAAATGTCAATATGAATGCTAAGCGAACCAGGACTAAAATTTTTGTTCCGGGCCAAGCGAATCAAGTGAACCGATCTACAAGTGTGAACACACACTTCATTTTGTTTTTGGGGTCCGCTAGAATAGGTTTTCATGCTTGATTTTTCTCAAACAACACAATATTTGTCACATATTTTGCATTGTTGCAGCACCTCTCTTCCCAATCTGGCAGTAACGCTCTGTCTCCCTCCTTCTGAAAAGCTGCAATGTTCTCTGAATGGTCGACTGCACCAGTGTGCTGTGATTGGTCAACCACTTCAAGCGTGTTTGGGAAATGTCACGCCCCTTACCATAATCGCGAGTATCAACACACTACTAACTAACTTAACCAGGCCCTGCCCTTTTATTTTGCGTAAGCCTTGGGTGGGAATTATATAAATGAGGAATATTGTGACGTGTTCGTTCCTGGAAGAGAACTCAAGACTATAATAGAGACGTCTGAGGGAGTTCAGAAACAGTGACACTGATATAGAGAAGAACTGCCTTTGGAGGGACTTTGTGCTTTGTAACTTTGCAGACATTTTTCAACAGCAACACAAAATAAAGTTGAAAATGTAAAAAAGCATGTTAGGACCCCTTTAAGAGCCAAATAATGAAATGAGTGGCTGCATTACATATCCAGCCCACAAACTAATGTTGTACATCATAGTGTTTTATAACTCTTGAGAATATATTTTAACATCCGAAGTAATACAAGCAATTTCTTCCATTCATTTCCCTTCAAGTGGTCTGTCTCTGCGGTCTCCTGTCGTTCCTCTGCGGTGACTCTGTCCTTCACCTGTAGTTCTGGCAGAGGAGCACCTGCAGACAGCCACCACATCAGAGGTGTGAGAGTCTTCATCTCCGCCTCTGTCTCTTCATCCGTCTCCCCCTGCCTCAACAGGGAGTTAACACTGTCTCACCGCGTGTGCCATTCACCTGCTCTAATTCTCTCTGACGGCTCAAACAGGCTCGCTGGTCTTTCATAAAACCTGCTACGGACACCGGGACGGTGGTCAGGCTGTAGCATTTGTTCAAGGGTTTTTATATTAAATTACAGTATAAGTTGCACAAAAATAGCAGAGAAATCAATATAAGACTGGGAATCTTTAGATTTCTTTGTACATTTCTGTGCTGATTTTGGTGGAAAATCCAGAATTATACATAATGAATGTGAACATGATAAATGTGTTAAATGAGTAGAAGGTACATTGTGTCTCCATACGCATGCTGCTGCTTATATACAGGCTGTACTGGGATTACTGGGTGGCTTTTTTTATCAGATGATGTGATTCATGACGCTGAGTAATTTCACTGATTGCTGGAACAGTAATATTGGTGTGTAATCCTACCTGATGAAGTGAAGTACAGCTTTGTGCCCAATTGTTTTTATTCATTCATGTTAATGGCATATTAGAGGATTTCATCCACTTGTGTTTGCTACTGTTAGTTACCTCAGGAATGGAAATGACTGGCTAACCTGTTTTCAACATTGATGATAATAGGAAATGTTTCTTGAGCAGCAAATCAGCATTAGAATGATTTCTGAAGGATCATGTGACACTGAAGACTGGAGTAATGATGCTAAAAATTCAGCTTTGCACCACAGGATACATTACATTTTAAAATGTATTCAAATAGAAAAAAGGTATTTTAATTTGTAATAATATTTCACAATATTATTGTATTTTTCATCAAATGAATGCACCTAGGTGAGCATAAGAGACTTCTTTTTCAAACTTTTGAATGGTAGTGTCAGAATATAGTTGCTTTTGCATGATACACATCCATCCATCCATCCATCCATCCATCCATCCATCCAATTTCATATTTTAACCTCTATCTCACAATTATCTGTTTTATTTATTACTAAATAAACCTGAAAACAGGCTAATCCAATGAATTATTAAATTCAGTTTTGCTTTTTTTGTTGCTTTCAAGTGAAAATATCGCAATGCACTCCTGCCACTAATGGAAACAATAAATGAAAAGATGCAGAGGTCAGTGATCGAGACCTAAAGCGAGTTTATCGTGCCTGGGAAAGGTTGTAAATATTGCGGCTGCATGTGCAGCTCATTTGCATTCACTCTCTGCACACATTATCTTTTCACCACAATTAGCTCATTCTGCCTCTCTCCTGGCTTTTTTTCTCTGTGTAATGCACTCTGCTCGCTAATAATAGCTCGATATATATCTCTCTCCAGCTGTGGTCTGTGTGGGTTCAGCCCTTTATGCACTGATAGCACAGGGTTACGGCAGCCCAGGCCTCATTTAGCAAATGATTAATTCAATTAGGCAGCAAGGACTTCAGGTGGAAAACGAAAAACCAGGAGGCCCCTCACGTCCCTGATGCCCTCAATACGCTGCCCTCCGAGAGGTGGAACAGAGGAGATCCGGCCTCGCTTTTATCACACTAATGGAGGATTCGGGGTCCTGACACACATTAGCGTTGCATTCAGACTGCTGTTTTCAGCACACAATACAACGTTTACCTGATCATTACCAGGAGAGCCATCTGCCACCGTTGCTCTGTGTTCACAGACCGGCTTTTTGGGACACGTAGGGATTGGCGTATTTAAGTGGCACAGGTCACAGATAACAACTACATATTGTCTGAAAGAAAACTCAGTGAGCTGCAGGTCATGGATGTGTTTTTTGACATGATTGAGATGTTTATTTACATTTTCACATGGTTTTTAGAATGTCGAAGGGTTAATTTTCAATTCAAAATTGTGGTTTAAGACATCCATCCAACCATAGATGAATCATGATGGTTGACTAATAGTACACAACTGACTAGTTGATTGAGTTTTTCTAGATTATCTAGAGTTTTCTTCTGTTATTTTATTAGATTTCTCTTTAGTGCTTAATTTATTGTGCTGAGCTTTAGCTATGAAGACTTTTCCCTCTCGGAAAAAGTTGCGTCTTTGAATTCCGTATATAAATTTACATTTAAATTTTAAATTCAACCCCCCATTCTTTGTTTAAATTCCCACAAAATTTAGATTTACATTTATTTACATTTTATCATGACTTTTTTTGGCACACCATGAGTATTTTTAGGATTTTAGGGTGTCAAGTTATATTCAGTTGTCAGAGTTGATTTTAGATTGACTAGCACTAAACTTTATGTAAAAAAGCAAGCTGGGTCATTCCCTGTAAAATCAACCAAATTTTGGAAAATTTCCTTGCTCAAACTTGACTCAGACTTGACTTGACTATAAATAGTGATGAAACCAAAATATTAAATGTGATGGATGAATATTTAAGTAACCCACTATTTTGTAGAGGGGGGTCAAAATGACCATTTCCACCTGAAATTTGGAGCCAAATTACAGGGGGGTAAAAATGACTTTAGAAAGATGGCAGCATCATTATTTTATTTTAACACAGAGATTGGCAGGTCTATTAGTAAAATCTGTTGACTTTAGCAATCTTTGTTGCATTATATGTCAATGATGACCGTTCCAAAATTGGAAAAAAAGCAGTTTTCAAGTTTTTCCCCCCAAAGTTTGCATACCTTTAACTCAAGAAGTATTAAAGATATCTTACTATCCTTTTAGATTTTGGTTCTCAACCAACTTTTCTTTTAGTGTCTTAATTTTAAAGGCCTTATATGGTTTAATTCCAGAGATATCAGGATCTTGATATGGCTCCAAGAGTAAACTGTTAAATTGTACACTGGGACCTCTGGTTGAGTTGACAGAATGACCCAGCTGTGATTGATTATTTTACCTGTTAGTCCACGTTCGCTTCCTTTCTAAGTGGGCTCTTGTCCAGAATAATCTGCAAAGTAGATCAGACTTTATTGGATAGTTAAAAGTAGGGCTGAACGATTTTGGAAAATAATCTAATTGCAAATTATTACCAATATTGCAATTTAATATGCGATTATTTTTTAAGCTCTTTATCTTCTGTATTATTCAACAAAGATGAGCAATAAATCATTGTATAGTAATGGTGGGAATCTTTAGGCACCTCACGATCCGATCCCGATTGGGAGTCACCATTCGAACTTTTTTCTTATTAATTAATCTTATTAATAAAACTTAAAATCTTTTTTTTTTTATTATTATATATGTAATTATAAGTACTTTTTAAAATAATTACACAAAAAAATTAAATCAAAACAATTGCATGTTAAGAATTTTAAATAAACTATTATAGCTTCAAAACGTAAAAGCTAGTAAATAATAAAGAGGAACAAAAAACATATTACAAGCAATGAACAAAGAGTGCTTTCAGTATTTAAGAGTATCTGAACGTTTTCCATTCAAGAGCTGTGAGTGATTTTTCTCTTTCTCAGCTTTACTGTTGCTTGATTATTAATGATGACATCATAGACAGTGGGAGATCTGCACTAATGCACAGGGGCCACAAAACATAACATCTTAAGGCTAAAAGTAGCTCCTAACTTGCCGATTTAGGAGAAACTCTTAAAAATAATGGGCGTGTCAGTCCTAATTTTAGGACTCCTAAATTTTTGCTCCAAGAGTATTTCACAAAGCATTTTAGCGCTAAAACTAGCTCCTAAATCTGTGAAACGTTAGGAGTAGTCAAGAGGACTCCTAAGACAATAAGACCAAATCACAAACAATCCTAATGGCTGTTGCGGATATTTCTACCCTTTCTCTCTTCCACTTCACTTCCTGTCTACTCACTGTCCTATCATAATAAAAATGCCAAAAATAATATTTATTTATTAAATAAGTAATTATATAAATAAAAAATGAAATAATGGCTGATTACCTGTGGCAGTTGTTTTACGAGTTGTCCGGAGTCGGGGTGGCGGAGGGGTGCAGAAAGCTGTCGAGGTAAGTAGGTGAGTCGGCTGTGTATACTGTACTCGTGCTGATTAGATAGTGCTCCTCCCGAACTTTGTTTAAAAAAACATCATTTGTCGCTTGAATTCTGCAATCTTTTGAGATGAAGACATGTAAGAGGCTGACAATTAGCTGAACATATGCTTGTTTAATTAGTGACACTTAGCCTCCTTTTTTAAAATCTTTATTTGAATATGGCAACATTTTTATTTTAAAACCTTTATTTGAATATGGTAACATGATACCTCATTCTACAACATTTCTATGATTAAATCATTGACAGAGACCCCTCCCCTATCAGCCAATCACTGTGTTCATAGTTAGTAAGCGTGATGACATCATCCATAGCAACGAGGTCAACCCCGCCCTTACTCTTAGCTTAAGACTTCTCTCTATTCCTTAGTAAAAGTTGCTCTCAGCAGCTTTGTGAATAGGTTTTAAGAGAAAACTCTTAGCTGAGAACTTTTACTGCTATTTAGGAGAACTCTTAGTGCTAAGATAAGTTTTGTGAATACGGTCCCAGATCTCTTTTAAAATATAAGATGTGGTTTGTGCTGTCTGTTTAATTCCTTGAGACATTACTGACTGTGTTTACATTAATTTTGCGTCATAAAAGCATTTTGAGACATGCACAGCCGCATGCGCGAGCACTCTTCACAAAGCGTGGCGCGAGCATTTGAAACTGAAAGCCTTCTGTCAGTGAGTTTACTATTTTTAATATATAAGCAAGCACACTGCATTCCAAACGACATAAATGAAGACTTCGTAGAGCATTTGTAAGGAAAATACCGGCGGGCAAGAACACACACTGTAAGCGTAACATCAAGCAAAGTGCACGTTTCTCACAGCGCATATCCAGTGCAATGAAGCCAGCGAATGTCATTGTAATTCGCTTCAACCTTTCCGAACGTTATGAAATATTATTTTATGGTTCGAGTGGTGTGTGTGTGAGAGCAAGCAGAATACGGTTGTTTCTAAAACACACGTAGTGCCATTGCGCACCTGCAGTTAAAATTTAAGCTCAGAATTGATCCAGAATCGCTAAAGAGAGAATCTTTTCTCCCACCCCTATTGTATAGTATGACCAACATAATATTAGATCGATTAAACACAAACTGTTCTTTCCTGTAGGCCAGGCATATGTGTAGCATGCCAAGTTGATGCTTCCTCTGCAGACTGCTTTACTCTCGTGTGTCACGTGACCAAAGTGTAATCGCAGCCTTTGCGGTTAAAAAATCGTACTTTATCATATCGCGATATTATCGCAAATGCAATTAATCATTCAGCCCTAGTTAAAAGTCTGGCTGTGAACATAGTCCTTTGAAAATTATAGTGACTATTCTTGCTCTTCTGGAGAGGTTAGTATGAAGTGGACTTTTGGGACTCATTTTCCAATGCAAGCAGTTTCTGTAGGTGTGCAGACCACCGGAGTCCATCTCAGCCCTGAGCTTTGCTCTTGATGGCGGGGCTATTTTCAGCAGATGGATGGGTCAGATAGGGGAGAGATGCGTGCATCCGATTCCTCCCCCGCACCCTGCGCCAAACGCCGAGGTTAATTATGGAGGTGTCAGCAGCCAGAGGAGGAGAACATAGAGAAGAAAGAGCTAGAGGAGGTTTATGTACAGGCAGGAGTGGGCTCCAACCCTCCCACATACTCTGCCAGTGATGCTCTTAATCTCTCTCACTCACACACAAAAGCATCACCGTCACAGTTATATGTAATTATACAGTCCGATCCCACACGCTCCCACTCGCGGAGCCGCAGAGCGCGCACGACGCGGTATTGTCACGTTAGAATATATCTGACATGAGAGAACATCGCAGTACAGAAAGTTCACCTACCTCCTCTAAAACTTGAGTTTGTATGTTTGATTCATTTTCGTGAGTGTCAGTTTCAAATAATCGATTCAATCATTTGTTTGCACAGCGCTGTGGCATTTTTCATATATCAAATTTTTTAGTGAAGAATGTTAGTTAGTGAACATTACTGTTTGCTAGTAAGTTTATATTTGTGCATTGAAATATGCAAATAATAAAATGTGTTAATTTGGTGATGAAAATGCGGGGAAATTCTAGTTTTTTCCTGTATTTTAGTTCTTGCATTAAACATTGTTAAAGAGTTAGTTCACCCAAAAATGACATTCTGTCATTAATTACTCAACTTTGTGTCGTTCCAAACCCGTAAGACCTTCGTTCATCTTCGGAACACAAATGAAGATATTTTTGATGAAATCCGAGAGCGCTCTGACCCCTCCATAGACAGCAACACAACGACCACTTTTAAGTCCCAGAAAGGTAGTAAAGAGATCGCATAGGAGAGTGACACGAAAGAGAAGAGATTGTTGATTAAAGTCCTTATTTTTGTTTGTTTTTTGCGCACAAAAAGTATTTTCGTCGCTTCATAACATTAAGGTTGAACCACTGGAGTCACATGGACTATTTTAACGATGACTTTACTACCATCAAAATATCTTAATTTGTGTTCTGAAGATGAACGAAGGTCTTGCGGGTTTGGAACGACATGAGGGCGAGTAATTAATGACAGAATTTTCATTTTTGGGTGAACTAACCCTTTAATCTAATTGGCTACAATGGCTTTTCGGTTGAAATTACTTTTCCTCTTTGAAGTCTTTTCAGAGCAAATGCATAATTATCAAGAAGATACATTTACATTTATTGCATTTGGCTGATGATTTATCCAAAGCGACCTGTATTGCACTCAAGGTATACGTGCATGCATGCAGGGGAATCGAACCCTTGACCTAGTGTTGCTAGCACCAAATATATATATATATATATATATATATATATATTATATTATATTATATTATATTTTATATATATATATATATATATATATATACATATAGAATATCGTGCAATTATCAGTATATAGCTAAAAAAAATGATGTTGCTCGCCAATCTGTAGTGGTGTTGTTGTTACTAAACTCTGAGGGACTGAACTGACTTGGTTTCCTGTGATTGTTGTTGGCCAAAAGGCAGACTTGAATGTGTGTGTGTGTGTGTGTATGTGTGTGTCAGGTCACAGACAGTCAAGGGAAGGACACAAAAACCGCAGGGGGTCTGGACCTCTCCCTCAAAACACCGGGAAATGTGTCACAGCTGTTTCTGTTGTGCCGCAAAGCAATTGAAACAACAAATTTTACATGCAAGAGCAAACTGTGCACATCACACAGTATTATTTTGTCTGCAATAAATGTCAGCATCAGAGAAAAATATCACTGTTATTTGCAGCTTTAATAAAGAGCTGCTGTCCATACGGTTTACCCGCAAGGATTTGTTTTTTATGTTAGATGCTATGCTTTAAAGTATAATGAATCCATTCATCTGCAGAAATTATTTGCACTGTTTGCTAAGACAAGCATCGCTATTACTATTGCTCATATGTGATTTGAACAAGCTTCTAACCATAAGTATTAGACATTTGAGTGTGCTGTAACTTTTGTAATTGATCATGCTTACAATATTTGCCTGGCGGATGATAACCAGGTGAAAAAGTCCCATAGACTTACATTGAAGAAGGGACCTGAGCCATATCAAGAGAAGAGAATATTATAGTGACTTGTGGGTGAGCTTGTTTAACTAAACCACTAAGTAGCCACCCAGAGCACCCTAGCAACCACGTAGCAACAAGATAAAAAAACACTCAGAACACCATAGCAATGCGATAAAATAGTGTCGAGTTTTACAGGATGAAGCACTTCTTAATATTTTCTTTAGAACATGTACAAATCTATTTCACTTTTGTATATTCAGTCAATTGAGTAACTGAATTCAGTTCTTTTTTTAAAGAATCACCTTTTTCATTTCCCCTCTTGAGTCTTTCAGTGAGTTGGAGGAACATAAAATGTGTGGCAGGAAGCTGGTGTCGCTACGCATGAGGATCTTTAACAGGAGAAAGTGTCAAAAAAGCAGGAGAGACTGAAATGAATAGAGCGTGAGGCGATTACCCAGGAGCACTCGGATCCGCGTGAACGGCACTCGCCAAAGCCAAACCACCCACGGCCCCTGCACCCGCTGCACTGCAAAAAATCAGTCTCTTAATCAGTATTTTTGTCTTGCTTTCCAGCAGAAATATCCGAGCATTCTTAAAAAAAATACTTGAAGCAAAATTGTGAGCTAATCAGACTGTGAAAAAGACGAGAGGGGGAGGGAGAGGGGGAGGGAGATGAATGTAGGACAGAGGGATGGAAGGGGAGTGTCTGTGCTCCTTGATGTGGTGAAGGACGAGGTGCATGTGGCCCACAGCAGCTGGTCTGCCGCGAGAAACTGAAGTTTGACCCTGACGAGAAGGGTAGGGAAAGAAAGGAAAGGAGAAAGAAAGAAGACGTAGATTAAGTGAGAGTTAAGGCCAGGACACACCAAGCCGACAGTTGTTCTGCACTCTTGGCTCTAGTCGGACGCTCTGTGAGAGAGAGATCTCTAATTGGAAAATAAAAGCAAAAACGATGAAAGCGAGCAAAGAAGTCAAGACGGTACAGACAGAAAGCTGTTATAATTTACGTCATCTTACCATCTTAAAATGCACGAATATTTTCATAACACAAGCCGACTGGAATGAAGAAAGCGATAAGCGTGATATGCAAAATGGTAAGCAAGCACTGCTTTGTTTACAGTTTGTATTAGGGCTGCACGATTAATCGCGCTTAAACCGATTTGGCTACGATTATGAAATCGTAAAGGCTGCGATTTATTTATTTTTATGCGCAGCGTGTCAGTGAAGCACGGCTCTGTGATCAGTAGTAAATGCTGCTCAATCTCTGAAAGCACTGCGAGTTTGAGTTGCTTATAACGTGCATTTGAAAAAGCAACACGTGTAAAACATCTTTCCAAACATGAGAAGCATTTGTTCAACATGTGCAATGCATTTGTTCAATGTTTTTACTCCAAACTCACTTCATAACGACAGTTGAACATCCTTCTGTGAGATGATGTGGCTTCTTACACAGAATAAGGCACACAACATATTATTTCATAGTAATCTATACAATGATAAAGGCTATGTTGATTAGCATTGAAGTATAAATATACTTTATTATCATGAAAATACCCCAGAAGGCTTGAAGGACTCCGATACAACTATTTCTGGTTTAGTCGTGTGTTTATTAGTCATGTTTAATCAATCGAAGCGTTTCGATCTTCTATTTATTCAGCTACAGTGATAGTATGATGCCCATAGGGATTTGCTGGAATGACCTGTACTATCATACTTCTGCTGGGCATAATTGGAGTTTCTGTGCGAGAGTGCCCTCTGGCTTTCAGATGGAGCAGCAGTCGTGCTGCACTGACATGCTGCGCATAAAATAATTGCAGCCTTTGCCAAATCGCGTGCAGTTTAATTTTGATTAATCGTGCAGCCCTAGTTTGTATATCTGTAGTAGTTTCGTGTTCCCTTTTTGAATGACGAAAATAGACTATCAATACTGACAGATATTTCCTTACGCGCAGGCGCAGAACGCACAAGCTAGTTGACAGTCGCCTTTAGTCCATTTGGTGCGCTTTTTGGCCAAAACACAGCCGACGAGAGGTGACAGCACAGCCAACTTTCATCGCTGCTAGTTCTTTGACGTCGGCTTGGTGTGTCCAGGGCTTTGAGGAGGAGAGGCTGTAGTCTTGAATCTGCAAGTGAACTTGTTACATGCTGACCAGAGTGTGTAACTCCTGTTGTGGATGCACTCTTCTAGTAACAACATGTTGAAAAACAGGCAATTAAAGCACAAAAATTAAAGTATTCACAACATTCTAATATTTTCTTATTATAATGTTAAGTATGGCAGATTGGCGCTGCACATATCGCACTTAACTGTATTTTCATCTACTTTATCAAGTGATTCCAGACAGCATGCATATTTTCTAAGCCATGACAAGAAAAAATAACTGCTAGATAATTAACCATCAATGTTTTTGAAAAAGAAACGTATAAAACGTCTCAAATAACCCAATCATAGTCAGTAATGTCGGACAGTGCAATTTGAGCTGACACTGAAAGGTGAATGAACACCAGTAAACTGAACCGCTTTGCTAGCGGGTTAATAAACTGAGATCTAGGCTATACAACATAAAATTAATACTACAACTTACATCTGCACATAAGGACGGGAATGTGCAGGTGAACTTGACCGTGCACAAAACTCCCATTGTGGATGCTCTCTTCCCATAACAACAACAACAACAACAACAACGCTGAAACACAGGCAACTAAAGCATAAAGAATTTGCAACATTCTGTTACAATCGTTTTCTCATATAATGTTATGTATATGGCAGATTGGCGCTGCACATCTTGCACTTAACTGTATTTTCATGATCAAAGTGATTCCACACTTTCAAATCCATAGTTTCACTTAATTTCGCTGGTTGGGACGGCATGCTATCCTAACGCTAACCAATCAGACCTCAGGTACCGCCCTAAATGTTGCAATAACCAATCAGAAAAAAATAAATATCGATCGTCAATGTCATGTCCGAATATTCGAGTACTCAAGTACTCGAGTACTTGTGCACATCCCTACTGTAGACCTGAGAAGATGTTGAGAAAGATAGAGAGACTGTAGAAAATTGTTCATGTCCTCTCTTTGTAAACATGCCCTATATATTTATACCTCTCTGTAGAGGAAGGAAAGAGGGGCCGAGAGAAAGATTGAGGAACAGACTGTCACATCGCTATGAGGAAAGGACATGCAAACACTCTGCTGTCCCTCATGTGAGAAGAAGATATGAGGGAAGGCAGAGCAGAGACAGGACGAACAGAATGACATGTAAGGGATGACAGTCATTAGTGGACTGTGGAGGGAATGTGTGTGTCGCAGCGTGAGGCTGGGAGGTGATGGATATAAATATCTGAGCTCTGTTGTTTGGGGAGTTCAATCGGGAAAAGCCCAGGCTTCCTGTCTGACCGCTATACCAGCAGGATGGGAGTTTTGTTACACATTTTATGCACAATACTCTCAATGCAGGTTGATGTTGTGCTAACATTTATTGAAACGAATATGGTACTACACAGTGAATGCATTGGCGAACAAATGCATTTAAAACACTAGAAAGCTAGTCTTTCCATGAGTGACACTAGTGCGCACGTGCATAAACAACTACACATTGTGATTGGTCACAACTACACATACTTGTCATGCGATACAAACACATTCTGTCAGCGAACGGTTAGTCTGGATTTTGCATGGATTTTTTATCATGCATTTCCTACGCTGTTATCAGAAGGCGCAAAGTTAATTTAGCTGAAATCACTGAAGATGCGAAGATCATTTATCTAGTGAATCAGGCTTGCTGAGCTTTTCCATCACCAGCTCCACCGCAGATGTTATCTGGGTTTTCAAGAGCGAACGCGACATCCCGAGAAGGATAGCAGTAAAGTTTGTTCTGTATGTGCGAAAATGTCATGTGAAATAACCAGGGCAGATTTCAGTGCCATCTGATCTTACTATTATTGTAGGAGACAATGTCAGTGAAGAGCTTGATGAACCCTGTAAAGAAAAAAAAGAATATTTTTAATGTGTTATTCCCAATTAAACTTAAATTTTGTCACATTATATAAAAAGTGTGAAAAATATTTGAGTGTGTTGTGTTTAGAATACATTAAATGCTAGCTATGATTAACATTAACAAGCAAAAAAGGCCATTTTATTAAAAAAAACTCTTACAATGTCATTTCCACCATTTTGTTTAGTGTATAAACTAGTGAGAGTGTGAAAAGTGTTTACAAGAGTTCATTTTCTCCAGGTCAAAATTGTCAATAGGTGAAGTAACCCATATATGATTGGATCTGCCCACGGATATGTCCACCTACCACTTCTATTTCTTCCCCATGATCCGGTCACAAGTGTGATGTATGTGCTGAGTTTGCGTGTGTGTGTGTTTGTGTGTAGTTTTCCTGCTATTGTCAGTAGGTGTGTGTCAGGCTGCAGTGACAGAGCTCAGGGGCAAATGAGAGAAATGTGTCTCCATCCGGCACACACACAGTCACAACAACAACATCACGGACACACACATTACATACAAAAAGACCCTGACCTGAGGGAATTCAGCCCCAACACATACAAACTGAATGACTAATACCCTGGCCACACATTTATTCAGGAAACATTGGCGTAAATGCAGTAGTTTAGAAACTGCATCCTTGCCTTGGGACAGAGTAAGCAGCCAAAGCATTCGTAGTAGCATAAGGGTCTGAAAATGTTTATTTCTCTCCTGAATTGCAGCAGGTGTGATGCTGAAATCAGCATGTTTCTCTGAGAACATTTCGAGGAACATGCGTGTATAGTGTACAGCAGCAATGAATGGCTCTGGAAGACTTTATAAGCAAGCATTCATTTACCACAGGGTCTGTGGTACCTTTGGGTACATTGTAGGAGTGCTTGGTTCAAAAAAGCTTGGGAAACCCGGAATTAGTAGATGCTTTTATCCAAAGTGACTACAACAGTACAATATTGCAAGGACAAAGTCCTCAGTTGCTGCTTTGTACACAAAAAGAAACAAGTTATCCCGGAGGGATTCCTAATGTTTTTATGGCTATACAATCCCAAATCTGACACATACGTTTAAAGGCACCATATGTAAGTTTTGCCGCTAGAGGTCACTTATTTAAAACAAAGACGTAGCCATGAATGAGCGTGGAATCATGGGAGTTGTAGTCTTGACTCTTTACCTCCACAGCCGATGGAAAGGAATCCGGGCAGAAATCATGTTCATGAATGAGTGAATGTATGAAGCAGGACGCGCCGAGAGCCCTTGGGAGTGAATGCTAATTCACCGGAACAAGCTCCGAAACACCGGTCTCGGAGCTTTTATTATGCTTATGCTGCAGTCGGCCGCTTCCACTCTTTTCATTGCGTATGTAGGGTAACGCAGCGCTGTTTTACATGATTAAAACAATGATACTAAATACATTTGAGTGTGTTGAAAGCTGTTATAACGCTACTCTGTGCTTTCGCTTGGTGGCTGGTGTGAGAGACTTGTTGCACTTTGCAGTAATCTAGATATTAAAATATCATATTTATAAAAACAGGATGACTAAATGATTATTGCTAAATTACATGCAATTAATTTTAAAATATATTGTATGATGGAGAAAGCTCTCTCTGATTATGCGATGTTAGCCTCTTGACAAAATAGCGTTGTCTCTGAGGCATGGTAAAAACGTTACTCGCGGTGAATCAAGAAAACCATGTAACCGTGTTGCGCTGTATAACAATGAGTAGTTTTCTGTTGATAAATGTATATCCAAACAGTTTCTCGCCTGTCTAATAAAACGCATACTATATTAAAGCGTCTTTGGTGTTTCCATGGTTTCTACGGAAATCAAGGGTAGCGCGGATATGACGTCATTGACAGGCGACGGAAGGACACGGTCCGTAACGCTGGTTAATAAAATAGCTGATTTCTCTGGATTTAAACATTGTTGGAAACATTTGGGATAATGTAAGTACACAGGTCAACAAAGTATATAAATTGTTCTAGTGGTTTTTGGATATTTTAATCTAAAAATCTTACAAATTGTGCCTTTTAAGAAGACTCGTGGGACACCTGCGTACTGGTAATTTGATAAACCGATAACAAGACGTGTCTTAAAAATGAAGTGCTGTTAATGTGTTGTGTGATGTTCTTATCTAGAACATTCTGTATTGCTTCTTGATACATTCTTGTGTTGTTCTGTTCATCACGTTCTTATCAGGACGCTGCTGGCTTCAGATAAAAGCACGATGATTGAATTAGCACTAATCGCCGATCTGCCCAAGATTCCTCTCAGTCGTGGGGTCTCGCGGGAGCTCTGCGTACACGTTGAGTTTGTTACACTTATTACCTTTGGCACATCTTTCTTTCGCCTGCGCCTAACCCCCCAGTCTCAGTCTCAGATCTTAATCTCTGGAGCAAGAGGGAGGCATGAGGAAAAAAGGTCCGTGTCAAGGACATCCTGCTCCGATGAAAATGAGGAGAGGAAGAAGGATTGTGTTGTGGAGCGCCAGTAGCCTTGAGGAAGTTGGTAATGGTAAGGCTCAGAGAAGCTGTCCTTCAAGTGCATGTTTGCCAGGGCCCCGCGAGCGGGTAGAATCACAGCGAGCACACTGACCCAGTTATAGAGTTGCAAGGAGAGACTGAGCAAAGCAGAAGTAGAGAGAGTGACAAGATCAGAGACTCTTCCTGCGAGCAATTCCAAAAGATCGCTTCCAGATCATTCATTGTCTTCATGTTACTTGGTTGACATCATTGGTGACATAGACAAGGATCATTCCTTTTCAACCTTATTTTTACTCTTTAACACTAGCCGCGTTTCCACTGTTGGGCCAAATGCGGGCGTACTAGTGCATGCCAGGGCCTGTCGGGTTTCCACTGTCACTTCTGGGGCTTGATCGGGCCTCGCCGGGGCCAACAGCCAGGGTTTTTTGGCCCACCGAATACCTTGGTCCAAAGCGGGCAAGCTCGGGCTTGACGTGTGGTTACGAACAAAGGCAGAGTTTATCTGAGTCTTTACAGTGGTGGCCAAAATTATTAGAACACCTTGAAAATATTGACCTTTTTTTGCCTCCAAAACATGATTTAATTTCATATTGTTCATGAAACATGCAGATGGTTGCTCTGACCATCAAATATCAGATGAAGTGAGTCGTACTGTTTTTATCCACTTTTAACTTTAATATTTGGCATGTCCACCTTTTGCAGCAATTACAGCAGCACATCTCTCTGGCATCTCTCTGGCTGAGAACTTCAACATTAATGTTATCCCATGCCTTCTGCAACTGAAGCCAAAGGCTTTCCTTTGAATGTACAATAGATCTGTCCAGTTCATCATTTTCCCATCATTTTCAATGTTCCAGCAGATTCCTTCCGTCGCAGGTAGTTCCGGCAATAATTAGAAGAATGTTTCGGGTCTTTGTCCTCTTGGAAAATAAATCCAGGCCCAATAAGACGACTCCCAGATGCCATGTGTTCTAATAATTTTATCCACCACTGACTGTGTATGATTTCATATACCAGCTAACATCAGCATTAAAGACTTTAAAAATCATTATAGCTCAACTCACTTTCAGACAGCAGCGAGTGTTTGAAATAACTTCTGTTTGTGATCCGATGTGGATTCTGATCACCGTATAAGGCAGAAACATTCATATGCGATTCAAAAGACTATGCGCACTATAGTAAACATGGTAAATACAACTGCTTGAAGAAATCAGACAAATCATATAGGCTATAGCACAATCGTGTATTTATTTTATCTGTCAGTACGTCTCGTCTCTTTATACCGGACTGTCTGATATCCATATTTAGCTCCGCATATGTCATAAAATTAATTAACCGACTAAAAATATAGCCTAACTGTATAGGGACTGTCACTGTAGAGAGTGCTAAAGCTCCTCAGGTCGTATTTTTGTGGAAAATTTGTAGAAATTATCATTTTTTCTAAATGTGATGTAAACATACTGTCCTGTGCGTACAAATAAACAGAAACAGACAGGACTGAATAACATGTGTCTTCCAGGGTTTCTGCGAGTCTTAAAAAAAAGTCTTAATTTGCCCTTACACAAATTAAGGTCTTAAAACAATCTTAAATCAGAGCAGAAAGTCTTAAATTCATAAAGTCATGGCATTAAATATAGCATGCATTCTTCCTCAGCATATTTGTCCTGTTTTCCAGTACAAATATCTAAACAAGTTTAAATCAAGATACATTTACATGAGATGCTAATGTAAAATTTGAACAAAATGAAGTGAGTTTATGCTTGAAACAAGAACAAATATCAGTCAAAACTGATTTTTTTTTCTGAGCCCATTGGCAGATATTTGTTTTTGTTTTAGTCTTTGATTTAGTCTTGATTTAGGAATCTTTAGATATTTGTACTGGGGGAAAAAACACAGAAATACTGAGGAAAAACACTTTTTTGCAGTGTGACCAGAAGGTACAGTAAGTTATTTCCATATTTGAGTGGTTTTGAGCTCAATAATCTTTAGTAAAATGGATTAAAAACTAATGGATATCTGTTGGAAGATGTATTTTCAAACTCTGAAGTGTTTCCCCCTAGACATTTACATTTACAGAACATATTGATGTTCCCTTCAATTTATTCCTTAAATTTTCTTTACTTGGTCTTAAAAAGGTCTTAAATAAGTCTTAAATTTACCTTCATAAAATATGCAGAAACCCTGGTCCTCTTTCTTTTGTGAAATAACGGTAAATACCACTTTATTTCTGTGGGACTAATGTGCAATCGTGACACAAATTAATTCATTATGATCAATGTATCACTTATTGTAAAACTGTGGTAAAACATCGATGCTTGGGTTCTTCAAGTAAACGACAAAAATGCCAACAAAGTCCACTTTTATCATGTTCGTTTTGCGATTTTGCTACTTTCCAGTGATTTCTTTCTGATTAGTTGGTGAAATGATGGGTTTGTGTGACGTTGTTCCAGAGAGGCGTGTTACCGGCGGGTTTTAGTGAAGCACTGTGGAGCTTCTAGCCCGACGGTGGAAATGCAGCGTGGTTTTGGGCTCAAGGCTACAGGTCCGAGGCTATTAGCCCAGCCCGGTCCTTTGAAAGCCCTGGCTTGCACTGGCCTGACCGTGGAAAAGCTAATCACTAGTCCAGTGTTTCCCAATCCTGGTCCTGGAGAACCCTCAACACTGCACATTTTTGATGTCTCTCTTATCTGACACATTCATTCGAGATCTTGGAGTCTTTACTAATGAGCTGATGAGTTGAATCAGGTGTGTTTGATTAGGGAGACATCAAAAATGTGCAGTGTTGGGGGTTCTCCAGGACCAGGATTGGGAAACACTGGACTAGTCAAATCATGAAAGAACTTGCTGGCGTATGTCACTCACCAGACACTAACTGAACAACATAGATCCATGACTGTTAGCCCTTTCATAATCAGATTCCTCACAAAAAGCTTTGCATCATCAAAGTGTGAGGTCAGCAAATGAAGTCACATCCTGTAGAGTCACTTAATCAGTCTGGGCAGAGCAGAGAGCAAGTCGAATACTGCTTTAGACTGACAGATCCATGGATAAAGTGTCGCTTTTGTAACAGGTTGCCCATAGATTGTCTTGCAAAAGGTCACCTTGGGTTACATAATAGTCCTTAAAATAGCTCAAAGTGCTAGACGTGGGGCTGACCTTGTGGTTTGGTTCTCTGGGGGTAACGATGGCAATGATGATTGTGAGAGATTCTTGTCTGTCTCTGGTGACAGGACAGGATCTGACACCCGTACACGCCCCCGGTTCTCAGGTATCCTCCGTCAGGTCTCAGCTGTCTGACGGCCTGATGATCTCAGCGCTACACTGGCAGCGGGAGGGTGCGCGATTGGGTGTGTTAGGTGTGCTTGGCCTCTAGCAGTCAGCCATGTGTAACAGTGATGTCAGCCTACCTTGCACCGGTGGAAGCGAGCCTTCGTCTTGCCCAACATCGGAGAACATTGGAGAAGAGGTAGGAAGCGCACCGGAAGTTAGGAAAGGGGGACACAAATTGAGAAGGCAGAATGGAAGGATGATCAGGGGCCAGAAGACAGTAGAGGAGAACCGAGTATGCGGGAAAGGGCGGAAGCGGAAGGTGACCTGGTATCACCGGCTCCTGGGCTACAGGTTAGTGCCAGTTTTGTGGTGTCTTTTCAATCTATTTTGACCAGGTGTTGCTACATATAATTTCAGCAGCAGAACTCCACACTTTTACTTCTTTTCTTACTGAGATCGAGAGTGGGCGGTGCGGAGAGATGATATCATAGCTGTGTATGTGGGTTGACACCTGACTTAAAGCATGGAGGGAGTTTTCAACCCACACACAACTACAAAACCTAATTGGCCTAGACAATGGGAGTGGGGACAGAGATTATGATGCTGACAACAAGATTTAAGATTTAAATACACCAACGGTGGCGTGTGTTGGACTGTTGCCATGACTACACAGGAGGGATGATATTACCGCAGGGTGTCGTGGGAGGGATGGAGAGTCAGTGGCCACTAAATTGAATGCACATCCCCAGCGTTTGCACATGTAAACCCTCTGTCCAGCCCTTCATGTCTGCCTCGTGGATAAACAGGAGCTTGCATGGCAAATTAATACTGGCTGATGATAAATGTCACACACATGCACATCGTCCATCTGAAATCTCTGGTTGAAGCCAGACCACTGTCAAAGCCCGTTTTAGTAGAACTAATTCCATTATAGCAGTCTCACTGATTGCTCTTCCTGTCTGTTTCCACCGGCTCTGGTCGGCATGTGGCATATCCTTTATCTCAAATTGTGTTCCATTCTGCCTGCGTGCCATGCACTCAGTTGATTACTTTCTAGTGATATGTTCTGCTGTCCGCGAAATGACACTGTGTTTACCCAGGACTGATTATACACCCTAATGTAAGGTGTCTTTAAACAGTGGACATCGATGATTGATTTGCTTAATGCCATGGAATAATATTAAACAGAAATGTGTTACTCATTTACCTGACCGCAATGGGGAAAGAGGATATGGAGGTCTCAACCTCTTCCTCTGTCTCTGTCAATTTAGTGCAATCTTGACCATTCAACATTTAACTCATTCACAGGCACAAGTTTGCTTTCTGTGCCTGAAGCATGTGACACTGATAATTCAGTAGTCACGTTGTTTTCTAATGCAAACTTTCTCACATACATGCATATTGCATGTTTGCATCACAGCATTTTTTCAGGTGCATGTCATCTTATCATAAGTCACTCTCTCAGGTTTGTCTGAGAAAGACTTTAAGATCTCTTTTGAAAACCTAAAGGAGACATGATAATTGTTATTTGTCATGAGAAAAACATAAGAACTTAAAGACAGGGTAGGTGATTTGTTCCAGAAACGTTTTTTGTTATGTTGGTTTAAAGTCTCTTCACATCCTGCTAGCAATCACGAAGTTAAGTGGTCTAAATTTATGTATATATATCGTCTGTGGAAGGCGTAGGACCATAAAATGTTCGTCCAATCAATGCATTCGGTCCGAATGCAATGATAGGATGTCCTACCTGCCTGTCAGCTAGGGTTGAGTACCGAACTCGGTACTTTTAAGGGCACAGACTGAATTACGTCAGTTCTACCAAGTACCGATTCACATTAAATCAATCGGTGCCAAATTTCGGTACCTGAGAACGCATCTGGGCGCGAGAGTAAGAGAGAACATGTGACGTCACCCCTGTAACTTGTTCAAACACAACACACAGGGCAATGGCTAACCGAAAACGTTCTGAAGTGTGGTTACACACCTGCAGCCAGTGCCGAAGTTTAGGGCCCTATGATTAGAGCGTGGTGCTCGCCGTCTAGTTATCACATAAATGCATGAACTTCATCTCCAGAGCCGCTCTGAGAGTCACTTCATCAGCATTTTACAGTTTCACTTGAGAAAAACTATTGTCATATCATAAACACACAGAAACTCAAAAGTCTTCACGGCAACCCATCAAAATAAAAGATCGGTTTAACTTGACAAATAATATATTACTGTTGTACAGTAAAATTTAGATATGTCTTAATGTAATAATAATACTAACACTAATAAATTATGATCAAAACTTTATTTTTTTTAAGGAATAAATCATAATTTTTCTTCCATGTTTTAATTTGAACAGTATAAAGAATTTTTTTTTTTTTTTTAATTAAAATGGTTGTTTTTATGAATTCGATTAATTAGACATGCTTTTTGATTATTAAAATTTAATTAAACCTTTAAAATGAAATCCAGAAAACTTAAAACCGAAAACAGAATTTGGTAAAAAAATGGGCCCTAAACATGTAATTTTTGTTAAACTTTTAATAAATTGTTGTTAAATTGTATAAGTTTCATGATTTCAATTAATTAGACATGCTTTTTGATTACTAAACTAAGGTAAACATGCCTAAAGTACCGGAAAAAAGGCACCGTTGGGTACAGGCACCAAATTTCAGATCACATCACGTTTTCAGCGCGTTTCATGCTACGCAGAGTAAGACAGACGTCCGTCACAAGCACCGCAACAGAAACAGCAGCCACCTTTTACAGTTCCTCCTGAACCAAAACAACCAGGTTATTCTGTGTTCACGCCATAACTACTGTAATTTGGAAGAGATGACTGATTCGTGACTCTTTTATGCGTTTCATCGCAACACTATCAACGCCTAAATGTGCAGCAGTCAGGTGGTACAGGTCAGTGCTCTTTAAGTGGTTATGCGCTTTGAGACATGAGGTAGTTTAACGGTGTGTAACTCTCGTGGCGCTTTTGTTTGCTCCTTGCTGTACATGTTCATGTGTTTTGAAGAAGGTGTGGCTTTGCAGAACGCTCTAAAGGGAGGGTGGGATCTTATGTGTTCAAAGCTAGCTTGCTATTGCTAGCCTCTCCTAAAATGTACCTACCCTACCTTTAAGTCTTCATTTTGTCTCTATGTTAGCACATTGGTGTCTTAGAGAAGCAATTGAGAAGTTAAAGATACTTGGTTTGTGAATTTTTTTTATTCATGTGTGTATAACAGTTGTTTATGTCTATTTGTTGTCATGTTCCTGGCCTACACCACATTTCATCACAGTGGCATGTTTTCAACGCACATGCCATCCGACAGTGGCTCTATTTTTAGCTCGGAGGGTAAAGGTGCGTGATCCCGTGGCCTCAGCTCGCTTTACAAAAGAGCTCGTAACTGGACTCTCGCTTGTGTTCTTTCTGAACGGGATAATTTTAGATGAGGACTTGAAACTTTCAGCAGGGTGTCAGGTGTACGGCCCACCATTTCCTCGTCCGTTGTTCTTTTCACCCCCTGCCTCCATTGCTTGTGTCGTGAGTGTGTGTAAAATTATACACAGAGCGTGAGGTCACTTTCAACCTTCGCTTCAAAAAGGACGGCCATATGGCACTGTTTAAATACTGAGCCTTTTGGGGGAAGATCAGGTAGCATGAGTTTTTGAGGAAGGAGCTTGGAGTTTCAGCAAGTTCAGTTACACATTTAATATGCACAACAGGTGGACTTGCAAATAACACAGCTATGAAACACACATGCTACATGTTCACTTTTATATATTAGTCGCTCTAGATTTTTAATGCAGGTGTCTAGTATGCTACTGAACTTGATTATGCTAATATCTACAGTCTATGTTAATGTTACTATAAACCTCCTGAAACTTAATTGCTCTCTTTGTGTTTGTACAAGCAGTTTTTTAGATTGTTTTATAATAATGTGAAACTATTTTTGATTATGCACATTCATAAATGCCTGAAATGCCAAATTTTCTACTGTTTCTTTTTCTTGGTCCATAAGTGCTATTTTCCAAGTCATTCCATGTCAACTCAACCGGAGGTCCCTGGCTAAAATTCTTGATTTTGATAAAAAAAATTTCCTGATAAAAGAAAAGGCATGCAAACTTTGGACAAACAATATTCATGGCACTCAGACAGGAATGTTCTATGCAATTGAAACGAGATATTTCTAGTTTCAACATAATTTGTTCTTCAGATATTCCTCTTTAAAAGAAAAAAGTATCAGCTATATGCAAAGTGACCCACATTTGGTTTTTGACCACTGAAAATGTGTATCAATTATAAAATGTATCAATTTACTCTACATTGAAATCCTCATATCTCTGGAAATGAACCATATTGTGCAGTAAAAATTAAGATGCCAAAAGAAAAGTTTAACCAAAATATAATATACTATTAAGTGATCTTTAATACTTGAGTTACAGGCATGCAAACTTCGTGCAAAAAACACAAGTGCTTTTTCCTAATTTTGAACTGTCACCGTTAGCATATTATGCAGCAGATTTTACTAACAGACCTTCCGATCTCTGTGTAAAAATAAAATAATGATTCTGCCATTCAGCTGTAAAGTCTAAAGTCAATTACAGTCCCTGTAATTTGGCTCCAAATCTCAGGTGAAAACTGTCATTTTGACAGTGGATCACTATTAAATATACTATATATATCTTTGGCATTTAATATTTTGGCTTTTAGCGCTATTTATGGTTGTCTTTCTTCAGGAAAAAATATGAACAAAATCAAAAATTTGATCTGAAATATGGTTGATTTGACACGGAATAGCATTATTCTCAGTGTGGGTCTTTTTTGGAGGACTTTGATTTGTCTGTGATACTGGCATGTGATGAGGCCAGTTCTGTGGAAGAATGACATACAGGAAGTGATCGTACAATACTGACTCATGCAAGCCCCTTGCTGAGACACAAACACACACATCGTGTCTAAGAGTCTTCTCTGCCTATTTCATACCATATGAGGCAGAGGCTTTTTGCATGCAGGGAATTATGGGAACTTCCTGGCCAAGCAGACTGGTTAACAGATTGGTCTGGATCATTTTGATACTGGCACAAGGTAGACGGCCGTCTCCTGTTGTGTGTGTTTTGTAGCGTATCCCCACTTCAGATCCACGATGACTAGTCCTTTTATGTGCAACAGCAAGGAGCTTAGCCCAGATGTCAAAACCTTCAGCTCAGCAAGGTCTCATTATTTTCACTTGAATGCATTGGGCTAAACCTATTTGTGTTCATTCTGTTACACAGGAAAGCCATCTCGCGGTCGGGCCTCCAGCATTTGGGTCCAGCACAGAATCCCTTCCCTGCCCTGAGCAATGGACCAGCCAAGGAGCTCCGCAACACCGTGGACTGGAGCGTAAGTGTTCTTCATGTGTCTTGCACTTTCACCGTCTCTCAGCTTTCCCATAGAAAATAATACTGGCAGTGCTTTGATGGTATCATGGTACTTTGATATAGACATGGGCCTATTTGACTTGAGCCAGAAAGTAACCAACTAGCAACCACCCAAAACAGGAGCGTTTTCATCGTTCCTATAACTATTGCCGGAAGTACCTACTTTTTGGTTTGCACCACAGGAACTAGGAATTAGATATAGCAACGGCTTTGGGGGGACTAAATTAGCTCCTACTTCAGAGTAGGGTCTAACCCAGCACAGTATGAACTACCAGTGATGTAAGTGTACGTTGATTGGCCGAACACATGCCATACTACCTGACTGCCCCTGCCCCTTTGATGGTGAAAGTGCCCTTTTCGATCATACTGCAGTGCCCCCACGGATGCGATTTCTAATTTCTACCAGAGGCGATTTAACCAACACATTCAATCCCAACCACCCATCTACCGAATCACAATTGCCCCTGCCCCCGCGGAGGTCTGTGCACGCCACTGCAACACAGCTTCGATTATGGCGACTTCCATCCTTCAGTTGTTGACGTTGTTGAATGCCACGCTTAAATGATGTTGCTGTCGGCTGGCGTTCCTACTGACGGTGCAAATGCAACCAGGCCCTAGGGGAAAATTTTGTTATCGGGGGACCGTCCTGGTGGCTAGTTCCTATAACTAACCGGTGCAAAAGCGCCTATTGTGAAGAGTTTGGCACAGGCAAGTGGCACTAGTTTGGAATGTTGCATTGTTTTTCCCCTCAAAATACAATGGAAGCATGATGCATAGTGAGTTTTTTTTTTTTTTTTTTTACATATAATACAGTGACATTCCAAGACTAAAGCCCTAATGTTTGTGTCGAGAAGAAGATTGTGCAATAGTTTTGCACATATCAGCACATTTGGACTGGTGGGTGCTGTTTGCCGTGGGCGGGTCCCATGAAGATGGTTGGCATGGCAAAAGAGAGACTCGTTAATCCAGGTGCTGTGTGTACAGATGGAGACTGCTGAGGGTGCGGAGCCCAGCGGGACGCTTCCTGCGCGTCTTTGCTGTCCTTTCCCTCCCCGCTAGTTCCCGACGTGACCAGCGCGGCCATCAAACATTAATGCGCCTTCCTAAAGCTGCTAAGTGTGTGTACGAGGCGGCGCTAATTGAAGCCTCACAATGTGTGTGATTTGACTGAATGTTTTTGTATTTAAATGCTCATATCATTTGCATATGTCATGTCAAGTTAAAGGGACAGTTCACCCAAAAATGAAAATTCTGTAATTTACTCACCCTCAAGTTGTTCCATTGACTACCATAGTATTTTTTCCCCCTACTATGGTAGTCATTGGGGGGCCAGATCTGTTTGGTTACAAACATTCTTCCAAATATCTTCCTTTGTGTACAGCAGAACAAAGAAACTTATACAGGTTTGGAACAACTTGAAGGTGAGTAAATGATGACAGAATTTTCATTTTTGGGTGAACTATCACTTTACTTGGTCACATTTATTTATATAGCGCTTTATACAATACAGATTGTTTCAAAGCAGCTTTATAGTAAAAAGAAACAGCATTAATGTTCCAAACTTCTTCAGTTATAAAACAAATACAGTTTCAGCTGTAAAGCAGCTCTAAAAAGACAATAGCGTCATTATTCAGTTTAATTTAGTTATGAAGCGAACTCAGCTCAACTATAAAGCAGCTATACAGTAGATAATAGTGTCAAAAATAGTGCATCAAATTATGAAACATGCTAAATTCAGATATATTATAGTTATGTATAACTGCATCTGTGGAAGTTGTTATAATAGCCATAAATAAACCATGATTTGCTATATGCTAATCAGTTAGCATGAGGGGATGTTTTCATTCTAGAGCATTTGATCAAATGTTGTTTTGTTTTCCTGGAAGAGTAACATAAATGCGTATCTCTGCTAATTTTGTGAGCATTTAAGAATGCATTAGCATGCGGATGTTAGCTTCGAAGCTAATAGACGTGGACTGAAAGCCACTAAACTTTTGATTTTATCTGCCTGTGCACAGGAGAACGCAGTGAACGGTGATCACCTGTGGCTGGAGACGAACTGCTCCGGGGATCTCTGCTACCTGGGCGAAGACACGTGCGTGGTCAAGATTGCAGTGAGTATAACGTGCTTAAACTGACGAAAAGAACTAGAGAGAAGTCAGACAGTTGCTGTATTTGGAGGGCTAGCTGAAGGCAGAGAAGAGAGTGTCATTAGAGCATTTTAGCAGTGACATTTTCTTTTATGAGATAATGTGAGGCTGGTGTGTATTGAAAGGAAGAGGCAGCTATTAGTCTGAGAATGTTCAGCAGGTAAAAGGATTTTGTTAGCCTTTTGTTAAAGCACGGCGCCACGCTCTGATGTTTTCAAGAGCCGTAGCAGCTCTATTATTGCCACTTCAAGTGGTTGGCAAAATCCTTCCTTGCCTTAGAGGAAACAAGGTTTTTACAGCTGAAGATGAGAGTGCAGTGAGAGCATATTCCTTTTACAATTGAATTCTAAGATGCATCGTATATGTGTGCGTTAGCTCAGGCTTTTGCTCTATGACAAATTGTTGTGTGTTTTGTGCTGTTTGGTTCTCTTTAAGAAGTCGGCTCCCCGGAGGAAGTGTGCAGCCTGTAAGATCGTGGTCCACACGGCGTGTATCGAGGAGCTGGACAAGGTGAGCGGAGGCAGAAATATCCATTTCATTCTCATGCACGTTATAAATTTAACCCCCTACAGATGAACGCTGACGTTTGTCTCTTCAAACAGACATCAGGAGGATAATGAAATGGGATGAAATGGTATAATCTAGATACTGCAGTTATGGTTTTTAGGATCAGGAGTTATGGGTCCCTGCTGTTGCGATGTTCAAATATAGTTATCAGTGCAGTTGTGTGAATAGATGTGAAAGAGACTTTCTTTTTATTGTTTTTAAAAACATTTAAATATAATAACAATAATACAAATAATTATAGTATTTTGTATGTATATACACTCACCGGCCACTTTATTAGGTACACCTTGCTAGTACCGGGTCGGACCCCTTTGTCTTCGGAACTGCCTTAATTCTTTATGGCATTGATTCAACAAGGTGCTGAAAACATTCCTCAGAGATTTTGGTCCATATTGACATGAGAGAATCACACAGTTGCTGCAGATTTGTGGGCTGCGCATCCATGATGCGAATCTCCCGTTCCTTCACATCCCAAAGCTGCTCTATTGGATTGAGATCTGGTGACTCTGGAGGTCATTTGATGTTCAAGAAACCAGCTTGACATGATCTGAGCTTTGTGACATCACGTTATCCTGCTGGAAGTAGAAATCAGAAGATGTGGTCATAAAGGGATGGACATGGTCAGCAACAATACTCAGGTAGACTGAGGCGTTTAAATGATGCTCAATTGGTACTAAGGTGCCCAAAGTGTGGCAAGAAAATATCCAACACACCATTACACCACCACCAGCCTGAACTGTTGATACATGGCAGGATGGATCCATGCTTTCATGTTGTTTACGCCAAATTCTGACCCTGCCATCTGAATGTTGCAGCAGAAATCGAGACTCATCAGACCAGGGAACGTTTTTCCAATCTTCTTTTGTCCCATTTTGGTGAGCTGGTGTGAATTGTAACCTCAGTTTGCTGTTCTCAGCTAACAGGAGTGGTGTCTTCTGTTGCTGTAGCTCATCTGCTTCAAGGCTGGATGTGTTGAGCGTTCAGAGATGCTCTTCTGCAGACCTCGGTTGTAACAAGTGCTTATGAGTTACTGTTGCCTTTTTATCAGCTGAACCAGTCTGGCCATTCTGACCTCTGGCATCAACAAGGCATTTTTACCCATAGAACTGCTGTTCACTGGATATTTTCTCTTTTCCAGACAACCCTAGAGATGATTGTGCATGAAAATCCCAATAGCTCAGCAGTTTCTGAAATCCTCACACCATCCTTCTTTGGGGATGCTTTTCTGCAAAGGGAACAGGACGACTGCAACGTATTGAGAGGAGGATGGATGGGGCCATGTATCGCGAGATCTTGGCCAACAACCTCCTTCCCTCAGTAAGAGCATTGAAGATGGGTCATTGCTGGGTCTTCCAACATAACAACGACCCGAAACACACAGCCAGGGCAACTAAGGAGTGGCTCCGTAAGAAGCATCTCAAGGTCCTGGAGTGGCCTAGCCAGTCTCCAGACCTGAACCCAATAGAAAATCTTTGGAGGGAGCTGAAAGTCCGTATTGCCCAGCGACAGCCCCGAAACCTGAAGGATCTGGAGAAGGTCTGTATGGAGGAGTGGGCCAAAATCCCTGCTGCAGTGTGTGCAAACCTGGTCAAGAACTACAGGAAACGTATGATCTCTGTAATTGCAAACAAAGGTTTCTGTACCAAATATTAAGTTCTGCTTTTCTGATGTATCAAATACTTATGTCATGCAATAAAATGTAAATTAATTACTTAAAAATCATACAATGTGATTTTCTGGATTTTTGTTTTAGATTCCATCACTCACAGTTGAAGTGTACCTATGATAAAAATTACAGACTTCTACATGCTTTGTAAGTGGGCAAACCTGCAAAATCGGCAGTGTATCAAATACTTGTTCTCCCCACTGTATACACCGATCAGGTGAAGTGAATAACACTGATTATCTCTTCATCACAACACCTGTTTGTGGGTGGAATGTATTAGGCAGCAAGTGAACATTTTGTCCTCAAAGTTGATGTGTTAGAAGCAGAAAAAATGGGCAAGCGTAAGGATTTGAGCGAGTTTGACAAGGGCCAAATTGTGATGGCTAGACAACTGGGTCAGAGCATCTCCAAAACTGCAGCTCTTGTGGGGTGTTCCCGCTCTGCAGTGGTCAGTATCTATCAAAAGTGGTCCAAGGAAGAAACAGTGGTGAACCGGCGACAGGGTCATGGGCGGCCAAGGCTCAATGATACACGTGGGGAGTGAAGGCTGGCCCGTGTGGTCTGATCAAACAGACAAGCTACTGTAGCTCAGATTGCTCAAGAAGTTAATGCTGGTTCTGATAGAATGGTGTCAGAATACACAGTGCACCTTTTACATCACGTGGATGACGGGTGCGTGTGCGTTGCTTACCTGGGGAACACATGGCACCAGGATGCACTATGGGAAGAAGGCAAGCCGGCGGAGGCAGTGTAATGCTTTGGGCAGTGTTCTGCTGGGAAACCTTGGGTCTTGCCATCCATGTGGATGTTACTTTGACAAGTACCACCTTGCAGAACATGTACACCCTTTCATGGAAACGGTATCCCCTGGTGGCTGTGGCCTCTTTCAGCAGGATAATGTGCCCTGCCACAAAGCAAAAATGGTTCAGGAATGTTGACTTGGCCTCCAAATTCCCCAGATCTCAATCCAATCAAGCATCTGTGGGATGTGCTGAACAAACAAGTCCGATCCATGGAGGCCCCACCTTGCAACTTACAGGACTTAAAGGATCTGCTGCTAGCATATTGGTGCCAGATACCACAGCACACCTTCAGGGGTCTAGTGGAGTCCATGCCTCGACGGGTCAGGGCTGTTTTGGCAGCAAAAGTGGGACCAACACAATATTAGGTCATGTTATGCCTGATCTGTGTGTTTTTATATATATATATATATGTGTGTATGTATGTATGTATGTATGTATATATGTATATGTATTAGGGCTGTCAATCGATTAAAATTTTTAATCGCGATTAATCGCACTCTTGTTGTAAAATTAAGCATACGCCATTTATCTCATTAAACACATACATTTTGTCATCATTTGCTATATCCAGCAAAGTAAACAATCAGAAAACTGTATTTTCTGCAAGTTTCAAGGATCATTGGAGACTCCAAAAGGACACCAAATATGAAAATTACGTTAATGACGCAGCTTCGCGTACTTCTGTAATTTATTTTAACGCGTTAAGGAATTTAAATTAATTGCATGCGTTAACGCGTTAATGGTGACAGCCCTAATATATATATATATATATAAAAACGTATTATTCTACTAAATTATGCTCTAAATCTGTCTTTCATTGTCTTTCTCTCACAGATCAACTTCCGTTGCAAACCCACCTTCAGAGAGGGCGGCTCTCGATGCCTTAGAGATGTGAGTCCACTTCATCGCCACATGACTTCAAATCGTGTAGTTGTTTTGACGTATACTCATTGTACTTATTGTATACTTATGGCAGAATGAACCCTTGTTGGCACGTTTACATGTGACCCGTTGTGTCTGTTTGCGACAGCAGAACGTTTTGAGACATCACTGGGTCCACCGCCGACGGCAAGAGGGGAAGTGTCGTCAGTGCGGAAAAGTATGTCAGGTTTTATTGAAGGAGGGCGGGGTTTTTTTTTAATGCAGAAGTCAAGTATGCTTATGCTATCCTTAACTTTCATTGTAGAGTTTCCCGCAGAAGTTCTTCCACAGTAAGGAGATCGTGGCCATCAGCTGCTCCTGGTGCAAGCTGGCAGTGAGTATCACGTCCGTGTTTAAAGGAACACGCCACTATTTTTGAAAATAGGCTAATTTTCCAACTTCCCTAGAGTTAAACAGTTGAGTTTTACCGTTTTCGAATCCATTCAGCCGATCTCTGGGTCTGGCGGTAGCACTTTTAGCATAGCTTAGCATAGATCATTGAAGCTGATTAGACCGTTAGCATCTTGCTCAAAAAAATAACCAGAGTTTCGATATTTTTCCTATTTAAAACTTGACACTTCTGTAGTTATATCGTGTACTAAGACCGACGGAAAATGAAAAGTTGCGATTTTCTAGGCCGATATGGCTAGAAACTATACTCTGCGTAATATCATTGCGCCTGCCGCACCCATGGTACGGCAGCAAAGTTCCTTGATTATTACGCAGGAATGAGAGTATAGTTCCTAGTCATATCGGCCTAGAAAATCGCAACTTTTTATTTTCCGTCGGTCTTAGTACACGATGTAACTACAGAAGAGTCATGTTTTAAATAGGAAAAATATCAAAACTCTTTGGTCATTTTTTTGAGCAAGATGCTAACGGTCTAATCAGATTCAATGATCTATGCTAAGCTATGCTAAAAGTGCTACCGCCAGACCCGGAGATCGGCTGAATGGATTCGAAAACGGTAAAACTCAACTGTTTAACTCTAGGGAAGTTGAAAAATGAGCCTGTTTTCAAAAATAGTGGCGTGTTCCTTTAACTCACAAAACCTCACTGGTTTATGTCATGCTGACTTGTTCCATCTCTTTCCCTGTTTGTCTATCACAGTTCCACAATAAAGTCACGTGCTTCATGCTCCATCAGATCGAGGAGCCCTGCTCACTGGGAGCTCACGCCGGGGTCATCGTACCCCCTTCCTGGATCATCAAAGTCAGGAAACCGCAGGTATGCTCCTGGGTTTAGAGTTTTTATCAGCACTTTGTGAAGCGAGTTTTATGTAACGTCCTGCAGGAGACGCTAATGCAAAGTGACACTAGACTGTGTTTTGAAGCTGGGCTGTATGCTCTTGTCTTCTTCTGCTGATCATCTTCAGCTTAAATATGCTTCGATGCTGCGAGAGTTTATATCAGTAACGTTGCGTTTCATAAAACTTCTATGCATATTTTATATGGTGCTTCTTTCATTGTTTCCTACACTTTCAACATCGCAGTGTATCTGTTGCATTAAAAGCTAGAATTGAATTGATCAAAAACTGACCCATCATATCAGCAGTCATACCAGATGTTTAGACCACACCCACTCTGATGACACGCTCAGCTGTGATTGGTGGATTTACTGTATGCATTGATGGGGCAGGTTTTTGAAATGTGGCATGTTACTGCCACTTTCAATTCAGGAGTTGCTACAAGGGAAGTTGCTTGTTTGCACACAAACTTGTTGGAATCGTTCAACCTTGTCATTTATTTCTCATGAAGTCTCTTTGAAATGACACTATCAGTAATGGTAGAACTACAACTTGAGTCCTGCTCGAGTTGGTTTTGGTGTGTTTTGGCTCAGTCGGCGTCTCTCTCCTGTGTCCCAGAGCTCATTTAAAAACTCCACTCGAAGGAAAAAACGGACGTCGTTCAAAAGAAGAGCCAGCAAAAAGGGCACGGATGTGAGTAGATCTGATTCCTGTCCTGTTTTTAAATGAGGGCCTTTCTTCCCTTAACTCCTGCTCAGTGATCATCTGTCCCCACAGCTTACTGCAGTGTGTGTGTGTATTTGTGTGCAAACGTGTGCGTTTATTTGAAGTTTGATGAAGTGACTTTGAAATGACAGGAATCGAAATGGCGTCCGTTCATGCTGAAGCCGCTGCCCTCACCACTGATGAAACCAGTGCTGGTGTTTGTCAACCCTAAGAGCGGCGGGAACCAGGTGAGATACTGAATAAAGACACGAATGGAGGAGTTATCTGTCTGTCATTCTATTATTCTTTCTATCGTTCTGTCTGTCTGCCATTCTATATATCTTTCTGTTGTTCTATCTCGTTCTGTCTGTCTATCATTCTGTCTTTCTGTCATTCTATCTAACATTCTGTCTGTCGTTCTATCTATCATTTTGTCTGTCATTCTGTCTATCATTCTGTCTGTCTGTTCTATCTATCATTTTGTCTGTCATTCTGTCTATCATTCTGTCTGTCTGTTGTTCTATCATTCTGTCTGTTGTTCTATCTATCATTTTGTCTGTCATTCTGTCTATCATTTTGTCTGTCTGTTGTTCTATCATTCTGTCTGTCTGTCTGTCGTTCTATCTATCATTCTGTCTGTTGTTCTATCTATCATTTTGTCTGTCATTCTGTCTATCATTCTGTCTGTCTGTTGTTCTATCTATCATTTTGTCTGTCATTCTGTCTATCATTTTGTCTGTCATTCTGTCTATCATTCTGTCTGTTGTTCTATGTATCATTTTGTCTGTCATTCTGTCTATCATTTTGTCTGTCTGTTCTATCATTCTGTCTGTCTGTCGTTCTATCTATCATTTTGTCTGTCATTCTGTCTATCATTCTGTCTGTCTGTTGTTCTATCTATCATTTTGTCTGTCTGTTCTACCATTCTGTCTGTTGTTCTATCATTCTGTCTGTCGTTCTATCTATCATTTCGTCTGTCATTCTGTCTATCATTCTGTCTGTCTGTTGTTCTATCATTCTGTCTGTCTGTTCTATCATTCTGTCTGTTGTTCTATCATTCTGTCTGTCTGTTGTTCTATCATTCTGTCTGTCGTTCTATCTATCATTTTGTCTGTCGTTCTGTCTATCATTCTGTCTGTCTGTTGTTCTATCATTCTGTCTGTCGTTCTCTCTATCGTTCTGCCTGTCTGTCCTATCTATCGTTCTGTCTGTCTGTCGTTCTATCTATTGTTCTGCCTGTCTGTCCTGTCTATCATTTTGTCTGTTGTTCTATCATTCTGTCTGTTGTTCTATCATTCTGTCTGTCTGTCGTTCTATCTATCATTTTGTCTGTCATTCTGTCTATCGTTCTGTCTGTCTGTCGTTCTCTCTATCGTTCTGTCTGTCTGTCGTTCTCTCTATCGTTCTGTGTGTCTGTCGTTCTATCTATCGTTCTGTCTGTCTGTCGTTCTCTCTATCGTTCTGCCTGTCTGTCCTATCTATCGTTCTGTCTGTCTGTCGTTCTATCTATTGTTCTGCCTGTCTGTCCTGTCTATCATTTTGTCTGTCGTTCTGTCTATCATTCTGTCTGTCTGTTGTTCTATCATTCTGTCTGTCGTTCTGTCTATCATTCTGTCTGTCTGTTGTTCTATCATTCTGTCTGTCGTTCTGTCTATCATTCTGTCTGTCTGTCGTTCTGTCTATCGTTCTGTCTGTCTGTCGTTCTATCTACCATTCTGTCTGTTGTTCTATCTATCGTTCTGTCTCACATTCTGTCTATCGCTCTGTCTGTCTGTTGTTCTATCGTTCTGTCATTTTATCTATCTGTCGTTCTATTTGTCATTCTGTTTTTCGTTTGTCTTTCATCTGTCTGTTGTTCTATTTATCTATCAATCATTCTGTCTGTCTGTCTAGCGTTCTATCACTCTGTCTGTCTGTCTATTGTTCTTTTTGTCTCTCATTCTGTCTTTCTCTCTGTTTGTGTGGTTCTGTCTGATCTTCTGTCTGTGGTTCTCAGGGGACTAAGCTGCTGCAGATGTTCATGTGGATCCTGAACCCTCGGCAGGTGTTTGATTTGTCTCAGGGAGGGCCCAGAGAAGCGTGAGTCTCTCGGTTTCAGCGTTCTCTTTCATTCTGTTTCAGATCATCTCTCCCTCCTTTAATGCGCTTTAACCCACCATTTCTTTGTCCTGACCACATTAATTATATAGTCGCTGGATCTCAGCAGTGCTGTGTTCTGTGAGGGAGTTCAGTCTTCTAGAAGCTTCTCTCACCGCTGCCCACTGCCTCAGTTTGCCTCAGTAATTGAGCTGTGAGGCAGCACAGCACAGGCGCTCTGATGGGCTCTAGCAATGACAGGGAGAGAGAGAGCGAGAGAGAGAGTATTAAGATGGGAGGGCAGACACAGCTGGGCGGCTGGGGGCTTTGCTTTGCTGTCTGACAGAGCTGTGATTAAACTCCTATTAAAACAGAAAACCAACACACACACACATGCAATGGCCCGCAAAACATTTAATCCACACTTAAAAATGTCTGAATGTCTTTGCATTAGAGGGAAGTAAACAGATGCCACCAAAGTGGCATTTATTTCAAAGAAAAACAATTTTTCATGTCAAACATTTCACAAATGAATGTTTTATTAGGTTTTACATGATAAAACAAAATGAGGACAATATATATTTTGTGCATAGCTAATGTGTTGAACTACACCTGAGGAGAACTGACTTCATACATCTGATAAAAATCATCTTTTGGTTAAAAGTCAGCGTGTTAACATTATTTATTGCATTAGGTACTATCAATGAACTTATTGCATTTATCAATCTAGGTTAATGTTAATTTATAATTATACTATTGTTCATTGTTTAAATGTTAAAAATGTGTGTGTATAGAGAGAGAGAGAGAAATTAAGATTAATACATGCTGTAAACGTATTGTTCATTGTTAGTTCATGATTCTTAATGCATTAACTAATGATAACAAATTAAACTTTCTTGTAAAGTGTTACCAATGTCATTGCAAAAATGTCTCAGAAAGGTTAAATTCAGAGAAATGATACTTGGTTTGATATTATTTTCTAATGCAGTGAAATTCAGCCATTTGTAAATGTGTCTTAAAGGGATAATTCACCCAAAAATGAAAATGACCCCATGATTTACTCACCCTCAAGCCTTCTAGGTGTATATGACTTTCTTCTTTCAGCTGAACACATTCAGAGTTCAATTAAAAAAATATCCTGGTTCTTCCAAGCTTTATAATGGGGGTGAATGGTACCTTAGATTTTGAAGCCCAAAAAAGTGCATCCATCCATCATAAAAGTAATCCATACGGCTCCAAGAGGTTAATAAAGGCTTTCTGAAGTGAAGCGATGCATTTTTGTATGAAAAATATCCATATTTATAACTTTATAAACTATAATCACTGGCTTATGGTAACGAGTAAGCCTGAGTTTCAGCAGAAGAGTGACCTCTTGTGTATGGACCTAAATATGGATATTTTTCTTAAAAAAAACGCAGAAGGGCTTTATTAACCGCCTGGAGCTTTGTGGATTACGTTTATGATGGACGGATGCACTTTTTTGGGCTTCAAAATCTAAGGTACCATTCACTCCCATTATAAAGCTTGGAAGAGCCAGGATATTTTTTAATATAACTCTGATTGTGTTTGGCTGAAAGAAGAAAGTCATATTCACCTAGGATGGCTTGAGGGTGAGTCAATTATGGGTGAACTAACCCTTTAAGCGTCCAAATACTGTTTGGGGTCACTTTTTTAGGGTGCTTTAAACAGCTGTTATGTTATGTATTTTTTATGCTAAATGGATGTTAATTGATTGCAAATGCATCAGTAACAAACATCACTATTTGTTTCCCTCTGTCCATCAGGCTGGAACTATACAGGAAAGTGCCAAATCTTCGCATTCTTGCCTGTGGAGGAGATGGAACGGTAAGGTGCAATGCATGTTGGGATGATCAGATATGTCCAACCTGCTAGAAGTTTAAACATTTTGGACGCACCTCCCTCTGGTGACAAATGTGTGGAACGACAATGAACTGAAAAGTAGTGGCGAAACACTGTAATTAGCTAATAGTGGGTCTGCGGTTTGCACTGTCATGCTTTCTTACGGGTAATTTCTAGATCAATTTTTCATGCAAGATGAAACTTGGATTTCCTGAGCGCTTTTGGCATGAGTAGTTTGTCCTCTTTTGTCTAGGTGGGCTGGATTCTCTCTGCCTTAGATGAACTGCAATTGAACCCACAACCTCCTGTAGCTGTGCTTCCTCTTGGTACAGGAAATGACCTTGCCAGGACTCTGAACTGGGGAGGGGTGAGTCAACTTGTCTATAAATCTTCTTTAAATGATAAATAAATAGTTTTATACACTAGACGCCCTCTCTACCTGTGTGTATGCTTTCTCCTTTCTTAGTTAGGGGCACGTTTTTCTTACTATTGCTAGTGGAAATCACCATTTCCTCATGCACACATGCTTTTATCACACATTTCACCCTCATCACCCTCATGAAATGCTGAATAAAAGCACCTTCGAATGTTCATTTGGTTTGTTTTACACAACACAAGAGCATGTGAAAGCAAACAGCATTAGTTGGATATGATCGGGCTGCTCTGATTGGCTGAGAGGTTGTGCAGTTGGCCAGCTAAGTGCTTGTCATTGATAAATGCCGCTCATTATTTTCCATTATACTCTGACCGCGTGCCTGGAGAAACACTGGCCTTGGAATCTGGAGTGTCTCTCTCTTGTTTTTTCCCATGCCTCAATTGAAAGTCTATTATTAGCAATGAAGCGGGTATAATGATCCTCGCTGTCTACCCTGAACATTTGAAATGATGGAATAATCATTGCAATTCATGTAAAGTACTGTGTTTATGCTAGGAGTAAATAGCCCTTTACATACAGTAGCTGTGTTATGTAAGGACCTCTCGACTCAACATGATCTCTTCATATTTCAGGGTTACACCGATGAGCCGGTGTCTAAGGTCTTGTGTCACGTGGAGGACGGTTCGGTGGTGCAGTTGGACCGCTGGAATCTGCAGGTGGAGCGTTCGGCTGCTCAGCCAGAGGAGGGCACGCAGAAGGTGATCGCTGTGTTCATTTTGACACGAGGATATATGTTACGTTTATACGCTGCTGATATTACAATGTGTCTCTTTGTTGTCTTTTATCAGCTTCCTCTAAACGTGTTCAATAACTACTTCAGCCTCGGCTTTGATGCCCACGTCACCCTGGAGTTCCACGAGTCTAGAGGTTTGCCGTAGTGTATTCTAATTCATATCTCGAATGTTAGTCAAAGTTTCAATGCACTGAAGACATTCTTAATCTTTTAGTTTTAATATCCTTAAAATATAACAAATTTGTAAATATAAAAAAAACATATTTTTAAAAATGTCTAGATGTGTTAAAAATGTCTAAATATAAAAGAAATACATCTTAATATATTTTTTTAAATGTCTTAATATGTAAAAAATATGTCTAAATATTTTAAAATACATCTTAAAGGGATAGTTCACCCTAAAATGAAAAAATAAAGTCATCATTTACTCACCCTGGTGTTGTTCTAATGCCGTATGCCCTTCTTTCTTTTTTCGGACCTCAAAAGGAGAAATGTTAAAAAACAATGTCCCACTCACTTGCTTGATTCTGGTTGCTATTCACTGCCATTATACGAGCGCGAGCGAACATTTAAAAAAAATTCTCCTTTTGTTGCCTGAAAAAAGAAGGGAGAAAAGAAGGGCATACGGCATTAGAACAACACCAGGGTGAGTTAATGATGACTTAATTTTCATTTTAGGGTGAATTATCCCTTTTAATATTTTTTTTTTTAAGTATGCTTAATATTAAAAAAAAAAAAAAAAGAAAATTTAAAAGATATGTCTTACAGATCAAAATATTTTTAAAAATGTCTTGTTATTTTTATTTTCCACACTTTTCCAATTAAGCATGCTGTTTTTACTGCAATTCTTAAAAAAAAAATAATTAAAAAGTAAAATAGTCATGTTTTCCTGAATTTAAATATGTAACATTTGCTGCAAATTGAAAATTCATTAATCTTACCTAGATTTTTATTAAAATTTATTTTACCTAGATTTATTATTATGGATGTGTTGAGTATGTTAATGAGGACAGCAAAGTGATCATTTAAATGTAGTTTACCTTTTAAATGCTTTAAAATCACAGTCAATACATATATAGATATATATATTTATTTCAAAATCCTGATATGACCCTTTTAGAATGAACTCTTGACTCACTTTATTGGCTGCGCACGTGTGTGGCATTTAATAAAATGTCCTTGCTGGCCGAGATCTTTATGCATCTGTTCTTTCTCAAAGTCATAATCATTTGTGTTCCTTCACAGAAGCCAACCCCGAGAAATTCAACAGTCGCTTCCGTAACAAGATGTTCTATGCAGGGGTAGGCTGAGTTCCTGTCTGACAGAGTAAGTGTGTGTTTAAGTGGTGTGTGTGTGTGAGAGAGAGTGACTCTTAGTTGTGTCCCCTCAGGCAGCTTTCTCCGACTTTCTCCAGCGGAGCTCCAGGGATCTGTCAAAGCATGTCAGAGTGGTGGTGAGTCTGAAACTTCACCTGAAACTCCTGTTCCTCTCTGCTCATGCTAACTTTCCCAGTGTCCACCTGATATTTAACATGTTCTCTTTAATTAATTAAATTCTCTTCTGCATACTGACAGTGTGATGGTACGGATCTCACACCCAAGATCCAGGAACTGAAGTTTCAGTGCATTGTCTTCTTGAATATTCCCAGGTGGGCTGCAAAAACAAGGGTCATTCTCAGGAAAAGCCATTTATTCCGCCTTCCTTTTTTAAATCCTAAATTCTGGTAGTATCACTCTGGTAGTATGTGCCTGGTAATAAATATAAAACAACTTTCAAAACATGTTTTTCTGCCAAGCCTAGTACATTAGAAATGTGTCTGGGTTGAAGGTCAGCACAAAACATCTAATAATGGCCTTAGCGACACATTGTGTTTGTACTTGGTGCCAAGAAAAAAACAATTCCATATTACTGCGATATTTTTTTCACAACAGAGTTGAAATGTTGAGCTTGAAAAGGTCATTTATAATAAGTGTGGCTTTAATGAAGTACTGTTAATCTTCTGACTTTAAAATGACATTAAAAATGACATACTGCAGACTGAAAGCATTTACTTTAATTAGATTTTATAGCATTTATTTAACTTTTATTTATTTAGTATTTTTTAACTGAATAGATGTTTTTTTTTATTTAACCCAATATGAAATATAATGGTGATGAAAAGGGTCATGCAAACTGATTGCAATGAAAATGCATTTAAATATAAAATTAAGCTTTTAATTTAATTTGCATTACAATTATATGTCAATTCTTAATAAGTTCAATATGTTGTTATGTCAGTAGTAAATCATAGGGTCACATGGTTTCTTGATAGGGTTTCCTGAGAATGAGCCATTAGGAGTTTTTTTTTTTTTATACATTTTTTTTTCTAAAATCCCACGGTTCTGTATAGACAACTAAACAAAATAACATGCAGTTTACCAAAGGTTATGACAAAGTGTTAATTGCTGCAGTCTATTTAAAAGATATTTAATTAATTTGAATGAATTATTGTTTTAAAAAATTCGTTTGAATGAATGATTCAAAGACCTAAAGACTTGTTTCATTACTGAATGAATCAGCGTTTTTGAACAAATCTCTTGAATGAATGGTTCAATGACAACAGTCGTTTTTAATATTTTCAATTTTAACAGTCGCTTGTCGCCACCTACTGGTGTAATATTTATTTGAAGCGTTAAGTTACTTTCAAAAGGTGATTTGCTGTACAAAAGGGGTGTAACTATAAACTTTTATCCCAGTACTTCTGTGAATTTGAATTATTATAACACAGAAATAACGATACTGTGTGGTTGAAAAAGTGTTTGTGAAGCTGACATGACAACGGCTCTCTGAATCAGTGTTAACACAGATTTGAATGTCAAAGGTTTAATAGACATATCGCAGAATCGTTGTCCTTTTAGAAATAAGATCACATGGGTGTTTGAATCGAGATTGCGGTCTTTTAATGACTTTTTTAAACATGTCACCAGGACTGTCTTATGTTATATACCTCATTATACGCTGTACTCTCTCTGTAGGTACTGTGCTGGTACCATGCCATGGGGAAACACGGGCGACCACAGAGATTTTGAGCCTCAGAGGCATGACGACGGCTGCATCGAGGTGATCGGTTTCACCATGGCCTCTCTGGTGAGCAATTGGCGTTTGGCTCTTTTATTTAGTAGGCGGGACTTATTCCGCCATGTTGCGCATTGCACTTTCTCCCATTCATAGTAATATGTATATCTAAAGTCTTTGGGCCCTATCATACACCCGGCGCAATGCGACGCCAGACGCAGTTATTATTTTCACGTCCAGCGCCACGTTGTTTGAATAGCAAATGCACTCGCGCCCATCTGTTCGCCCATGGGCGTGCTGGTCTGAAAACGCTAGTTGCTAGTTTGAGGAACTGAAAACGACTGCGCCATTGACCAACAAAAACCTGGTCTAAAGTCAATAGCGCAGTATTTTTTGTGTTATTTAAAGGGCGCGTTAGTAATATGCGCCTATAGGCGGGTGCACAGCGCGTGTACACTCTGCTTATTACACACACAGGGATGCGCAGCAGCACACAAACATTTTTAAATATTAAAAATAAAAGGATTCCTCTCTGGAGAAGTGTTCAGTCTTTCCGCTCGCAAATCCCGCCGTGTAAATAGTGAATCCGCCATGGTGCAAGCGCAACTGGCTTTTAAAGGGAATGGGAGATGAGACTCTGATTGGTTTATTGCACGTTATGCCCAAATCACACCCATTACTCATTAAGAGACTAGGTACAACCCTTTTGGGCCATGCGCCTGGTGCACCGACCGTTTTTTTCCATTGTTAAACTAGCAAAAGTGGATTCGGACACGCCCTAAGTGCACCATGCACTTCAGACCATGCACTCAGATCGTTAAAATAGGGCACTTTGTCGCAACTTTATGGCTTACATGCACTTCCCTGTCCTCACCACAAGGCGGCGCTGCAGGTGGGCGGCCACGGTGAACGGCTGCATCAGTGCAGAGAGGTCATCCTCACCACCTTCAAGACGCTGCCCGTGCAGGTGGACGGCGAGCCGTGTCGCCTCACGCCCTCGACCCTGCGCATATCACTGAGGAACCAGGCCAACATGGTGCAGAAGAGCAAGAGACGCACATCTGTCCCGCTGCTGAATGAGTGAGTCACACCAAAGTACTGCCTAATCCACTCATGCACCAGTGCAAAATACATATGCGTCTTTGATAAATGCAGATGAGCAAGATGATGTTTAAAATGCATGTGTAAAAGTTTTTTTGTACTTTTTGTGAGTGTGTTTGTTTCATACATTTTTAAAAGAAGTTTTGATTCATGCATATTTATGAAACTTTCTTGGTTTTGCAACATGATATTGGACAACCTGAAGTAACCTAGTCCTGTTATTACAAGGTCAAATATTTAGAGAAACACAAACATGAGGGGCTTTTTTTATAGTTTTCTTGTTACAAAACAACAGTGACAAGAGCAAGATTCCCACCTTTTGATTTGGCATATAAGTTTTAAAGATTTTGATGGCAATAATAATGAAAATAATATTAAAAAGAATATAAATAATAAAGGATTATGCCTTTTATAGTGCCGTTCAAAAGTTTGAGTTCAGTATGATTTATTTAAATAGAAATTAATACTTTTATTCAGCAAGGATGCATTAAATTGATCGAAAGTGAGAGTAAAGACATAATGTTACAAAAGATTTCTGTTTCAAATAAATGCTGTTTTTTTTTAACTTCTATTCATCAAAGAAAACAAAAATATTCAGCGGCACATAACATTTTACAATATATTCATATAGAAAACAGTTATTTTAAATTGTAACGATATTTCACAATATTACTGTTTTTAACGATATTGACAAACTTGTGACAATAATTATGCCTAATTATTCCCATATATATTCCCAAATTCAGTACTGTCATTTAATATTCCCATACAGCACCACAAAATGTCCTAATAAATAAAAAGAAATAATTAAAATAAATAGTCATACTAGAATTTAAATGTTAATTTTGTAATGATAACGTAATGAAAAATGTTCACATCAGAATTTAAAACTATTAATTTTGTAATAATTAAAATAAATATTTTACGAGAATTACATGTTAATGTTTGTAGCATTCATATTAGAAAACAGTTATTTTAAATTGTAATGATATTTCACAATATTACTGTTTTTACTGTATTTTTGATCAAATAAATGCTGCTTTTCATTTGATTTTTTTTTTTTTTTTTTTTTTTTTTTTACTTTCTGCCCCCATCTAAATAAATTGTAATTCATGAATTGAAAACATTTTCATCGTAAAACAGGTATATTCAAATCTTTATGTTCATGAATTACATTTGAAACGCTTTTTGAATATGTTAATAAATACAAACAAAAATGAGCATCATGTCATTGACGTAAAACTCATCTGATCCCAAAACCATGTTCTTATGAACTTGGGCTCTTTGAGCAGTGCGTTTCCCGCTCAAACACACGGCTGGATGAGGTTGTGTTAAACTAACCAGTCTAACAGTAGCGGCTGCGGCTCGTGTGCTTGACTGATGAATGTTCTAGTAACAGCACTAATCCACTGCTCTTCTAGAACCTCTCTCACTGTCTGTGTGCTGCTCTGCAGTGCCTCAGTGTGTTTTTCTTTCTTTGTCTCCATCTCTCTCTCTCTCTCTCTCCTCCTTAATTACTGGTTACCCTTCATGCGTTTGTCTCTCATCTCCGTCCCTCTGCGCCTCCATCTCTCTCTCTCTCTCTCTCTGTCTCTCTCTCTCTCTCTCTCTCTCTCTCTCTCTCTCTCTCTCTCTCTCTCTCTCTCTGTCTCTTGTGCTGACTGGCTTGGCTGTGCTGCCTGTGTTCCTGTGTGGCTGCGCTGACGCAGCATTCAGAAAGTGTGCGCAGCCGACCTGCGCCGCCTCTCTGCTCCCCCCGACTCCTTCTCTGTGTAAGTATGGTATCTGTCATGATCCCTCCAGCACACACACGCACACCTTGCGGACAGAGCATGTGTGTGTGTGAGTCGAGGGTTCTCACTCGTGAGTGTTTTGTGTTTTCCGTCCAGCTGACAGTGTCTTTTTCAGGTGTTGTTCTGTTGCTGTGCATCTTAAAGTCAACATGAAATTATCAAATGGACCCTGTTTACTGTCTTAATACATGTTTCTGGTCTTATTGCACACAAGCACAGTCCAAAAAAGTGTTTGTTTTATTAACCTCTCATCAGAATTTCATAACTCGCTCTGCTGTTTTAGTTGACATCTTCTAGGCCGCTCGATATGGACCGAGCAGATGGAAAAATAATGCATTTTAAGCATTTTATCTTTCTAAGCAATTGCAGGTAGTTTGTACAATCATTTATTGCCTGTAGGGATGGAAAAAAAAGTTTTGTGACAATAATTATGCATACTTATTTCCATATACACTCACCTAAAGGATTATTAGGAACACCTGTTCAATTTCTCATTAATGCAATTATCTAATCAACCAATCACATGGCAATTGCTTCAATGCATTTAGGGGTGTGGTCCTGGTCAAGACAATCTCCTGAACTCCAAACTGAATGTCAGAATGGGAAAGAAAGGTGATTTAAGCAATTTTGAGCGTGGCATGGTTGTTGGTGCCAGACGGGCCGGTCTGAGTATTTCACAATCTGCTCAGTTACTGGGATTTTCACGCACAACCATTTCTAGAGTTTACAAAGAATGGTGTGAAAAGGGAAAAACATCCAGTATGCGGCAGTCCTGTGGGCGAAAATGCCTTGTTGATGCTAGAGGTCAGAGGAGAACGGGCCGACTGATTCAAGCTGATAGAAGAGCAACTTTGACTGAAATAACCACTCGTTACAACCGAGGTATGCAGCAAAGCATTTGTGAAGCCACAACACGCACAACCTTGAGGCGGATGGGCTACAACAGCAGAAGACCCCACCGGGTACCACTCATCTCCACTACAAATAGGAAAAAGAGGCTACAATTTGCACGAGCTCACCAAAATTGGACAGTTGAAGACTGGAAAAATGTTGCCTGGTCTGATGAGTCTCGATTTCTGTTGAGACATTCAGATGGTAGAGTCAGAATTTGGCGTAAACAGAATGAGAACATGGATCCATCATGCCTTGTTACCACTGTGCAGGCTGGTGGTGGTGGTGTAATGGTGTGGGGGATGTTTTCTTGGCACACTTTAGGCCCCTTAGTGCCAATTGGGCATCGTTTAAATGCCACGGCCTACCTGAGCATTGTTTCTGACCATGTCCATCCCTTTATGACCTCCTCTGATGGCTACTTCCAGCAGGACAATGCACCATGTCACAAAGCTCGAATCATTTCAAATTGGTTTCTTGAACATGACAATGAGTTCACTGTACTAAAATGGCCCCCACAGTCACCAGATCTCAACCCAATAGAGCATCTTTGGGATGTGGTGGAACGGGAGCTTCGTGCCCTGGATGTGCATCCCACAAATCTCCATCAACTGCAAGATGCTATCCTATCAATATGGGCCAACATTTCTAAAGAATGCTTTCAGCACCTTGTTGAATCAATGCCACGTAGAATTAAGGCAGTTCTGAAGGCGAAAGGGGGTCAAACACAGTATTAGTATGGTGTTCCTAATAATCCTTTAGGTGAGTGTGTATATATATATATAAGTTCAGTCCTGTCAAAATTAATTCAGCCATTAAAATATTGCCATACAGCACCACAAAATGTCCTAATAAATAAAAATAAATAATTAGAATAAATAGACATACTAGAATTTAAATGTTAATTTTGTAATAACGAAATAAAAAATGTTCACATCAGAATTTAAATCTATTAACTTTAATGATAACGTAACAAAATAAAATTAAAATGTATAACATTTTATATATATATATATATATATATATATATTTTTTTACTCTTCTGTTTTATTTTTTTTAGCCTTTTATACCACCATTTTTGACTATATGCACTGCACATATGGAAAGTTATTATTTAGGTAAAAATAATTGTAATTCAGATAGCTAAATGCTTTATAAAATGTTGCAGATAGTATTTACAAAATGTAATGATGGTTAAGGTAACAGAAATAATAGTAAATAACGATTCATTTGCATATGTCAAGACTCTTTCGAGGGTCAATCATGTTGACTTGAATAAGGATGACAGATTTGGTCTAAACAGACCAAACGGCCCCAGAAAACATTTTTATTAATGACTACAGTCCTTTCTGATCTTTACCTGTGCTTTTGTGAAACTCATTTTCACTTTTCCTTTTAGCTCCTCATCATCTGGCGTTAATGCTTTGTTTTCATAGTTTTCCATTACGATTCAGCATAATCATAAAGTCCTTTAATGTAGAGCATTATCAGCGAGCAGAAGATAAAACCAAGAAAATGTCTGTTCCACCTCCACCTCTGTTGGTTACATATCTCATATAAATCTTTTTATGTGTCATCGGTTCTGATTTCTTGTCGTCTGCATATCGCAGCCCTCATGCGGTCCCTGATCGTCTGCGACTGCGCGTGAACCGCATCATCCTGCAGGAGTACGAGAGCATGCAGTTCGACAAGGAGCGTCTGCGTGACATCTGTAAGTTCATTGTAACCTTTCCCACAGTTCAGTTCACATATCACGATTCCTGCTGTAGGAAGGGTGAGTATGTGAAGTGACTGTATGCCAACTCTGTGTGTGTGTGTGTGTGTGTGTGTGTGTGTGTGTGTGTGTGTTTGCTTGTTCAGCTACTCCTGTTGGCATCGTGGTGGTGAGAGGAGACTGTGACCTGGAAACCTGTCGACTGTACATTGACAGGCTGCAGGAGGTGAGCACTTCCCATGATGCTCCTGTCAGTGCCCTTTCACTGAGCATTAAATCAATACAATTACTGCCCGAATGTATACTGCCGTTCAAAAGTTTTTGATCTGTACGATTTTTAAGTCTCTTCTGCTCACCAAGGCTGCATTTATTTTATTAAAAATACAGTAAAAACAGTAATATTGTGAAATATTATTAAAATGTAAAATAAAAATGTAATTTATTCCTGTGATCAAAGCTGAATTTTCAGCATCATTACTCCAGTCTTCAGTGTCACATGATCCTTCATTCTAATATGCTGATTTGCTGCTTAAGAAACATTTATGATTATTAGCAATGTTGAAAACAGTTGTCAATTTTTTTTTCAGGATTCTTTGATGAATAGAAAGTTCAAAAGAACAGCATTTATTTTAAATACAATCTTTTATAACATTATAAATGTTTTACTGTCACTTTTGATCAGTTTAATGCATCCTTGCTGAATAAATGTATTAAGTTCTTTCCCAAAAAAAAAAAAATCTTACTGACCCAAAACTTTTGAACGGTAGTACAATGTTACAAAAGCTTTCTATTCCAGATAAATGCTGTTCTTTTGAACTTTCTGTTCATCAAAAAATCCTAAAAAAAAAATTTCAAAAAAAATTGATAATAATAATCATAAATGTTTCTTGAGCAGCAAATCATCATATTAAAATGATTTCTGAAGGATCATGTGACACTGAAGAACACAGGAATAAATTACATCTTAAAATATATTCAGATAGAAAACTGTTATTTTACATTAATATTATTTCACAATATTACTGTTTTTTTTTTTTTTTTATAAAATAAATGCAGCCTTGGTGAGCATAAGAGGCTTCTTCTAAAAACATTAAAAAACTTTTGAACGGCAGTGTATATGTTAAAACCTACAAAAGCTTTTTTGCTGGGACATAAAACTGAATGTTTCTGGTCCTGTAGTGTTTAGTCATTGCAGTTGCGTCATCTAACCTCATATCATCACCATCATGTTATACATTTTGTCGACAGGATTTGCATCAGGCGCCCTCTGCTGGTCACAGAGTGCACTACCAGGTAAATGCCTCAACAGGATTAGACAAAATTCAGTCAAATTCTGTTTTTACTCTTTGTACCTTTTTAGTGTTGTCTTTTACTGCATGTCACTGTTGTTTCCTGTGTTTCGTGTTTATCCATTGGCATACGATGTGCTAAAATGACTTGATTTTTGACGTTGGATATATAAATTTAGTCCTGTCAAAACTGTTAATTCAGCCATCAAAATAGACCATAATATTGCCATACAGCACCACAAAATGAATTAAAAAAGAATTCATGTTGTAATGATAACTTAATAATAATAATAATAAAAATATTCACATTAGAACATCTATCTATGAAATCTATTAATATAGTAATGGTAAATAAAATAAATGGTTATATCAGAAGTTAAAGCTATTAACTTTGTAATTCTAACTTAATAAAAATAAATATTACCACTAAATATTCACATTAGAATTTAAATCTATTCATTTTGTAATGATAACAATAAAATAAATATAAAAAATATTCACATTGGAATTTAAATGTATTAACTTTTTAATGATAATGTAATATAAATAAATATTTAAAATAAATATTCAAATTAGAATTTAAATATATTTTGTAATGATAACTTAAAAATATTGACATCAGAATTTAAATCTATTAACTCTGCAGTGATGACGATAAATTAAATGTTACATTAGAATTTAAATATATTAATTTTGTAATGATAACTTAATAAAAATATTCACATTAGAAATTGAATCTATTAACTTTTCAGTGGTATCATCATAAAATAATTATTCATAAATATTTAGAATTTAAATCTAATAATTTGTAATGATAACTTAAAATATTCACATCATTCACATAGTTTAAATCTATTAGCTTTGTAAAAATATTAAAAAGAAATATTCACATCAGAATTTAAATCTATTAATTTCATAATGATAACTTAGATTAAAATTCTGATGTGAATATTTGTATTATTAACTTTGTAGTGATAACATAATAAAATAAATATTCATAAATATATTTAGAATGTAAATCTATTAATTTTGTAATGATAAAATAAATGTTAAAAATACACATTCACATTAAAAATTGAATCTATTAATTGTGTAATATTTTGAGTTGTATTATTTTAAATTGGAGCATAGTGGGAAATGAAGTAGTCTTCAACTGTGGTTAATAAAATAAAAGTTATTTTATTAAATATAGTGATGTATAAATAAATGATACCCCAAAATACACAATATGTTGTGTTTATGAGTGAATCATACTGAAATTCTTACTATTGAAATGTGTGTATATACTATAATAAAAATACAAATAGTTATGGGAATTTCATTTTATTTTAATTCAATTTCTACTTCCTTTTTATTCAAATTCACCGTCCTGTGACGCCTCAATTCAAATTCAGGAACTGAATTAGATTTTAAAACAGCATCTTGTCGAACTGTGCCTCACACAGAACTCCTGTAATGTTTCACGTGTCTGTTCTCAGGATGAGAGCACAGGTTTGCCATGGCCGAGTTCAGCTCACAGACTTTCATCCAACTGGAGCTTCCTAGACTGTGAGTCTCTGCATCTGAACTGTGTTTCTATTCTCTATACTGTAAGACGAGACATACCTTTTGCAAATAAAGTTAGTTTAAGTGTGTGTTCACACTTCATGTTTGGTTCTCTTGGTCTTGATATTTTACGGTTTACACTTGGTTTAACTGCCTGGTCTAAACCCAAATTCGAGTGCTCCCCACCCCCTCACCCCACTCTGTGGACTGTTCACATTGGCCGTTTCTCAATATGCGTTCTTAAGCGATCTTGAGTGCTTGTGTTCTCGTACTACGCCATCATTCACCGTCGAAGTTCACTTCCAATACTCAAGAAGGCAAGAACAGAGGATGCATGAAAGTACTCGGATGTGTTCTTGATATCGAGGATGCATCAGATGCAGACTTGAGAGACTCAACTCGAGACCGCTGGAAAGATGGGTCTCGCTCCGCTTCCAAACAAACTCTGGTGTGGTTCGACTGAAATATGAACGCAACACAGACCAAAGACATCTAAAGGAACCAAAAACCGGATATGATGTCACAAGATGCGACCCTATAAAGGACAGATTGCTCATTTTCTCATCATAGGAGAGAAAGCGCTGCTCTTTACCATTCAGTACAGGCATCAGAACCGCGTCTCCTTGCAGCAGATCTTTGTTTGTGTGTGACGGACGAATTCCTGTCGCTGTTTTGACTCCATTTCACATTTTATAAGCTCTTCACGAGTTCTCAGCTGGTCAAAATACCATGTACGCACATACAATGAGCGCATTTAGCCCAGAACACATTGGTTTGGATGTTCAGTAAGTTCCATCGCAAAATATATGTAATAAAACCATTTTTTTTTTTTTGTATCTTTAGGTTCTGTGTTAAAAATGACAGTGTGAATGCTAAGCGAACCAGGACTAGACCAGTCGCACCAGAGTTCATTTTAATCGAACCAAGTGTGACCACACCCTAAGGCCGTGTGTCCACCAAAGCGTATTTTCCCCAATTGTTTTCAATGGGAGCGCCGCATTTTTAAAACGGCAGGAGCGTAACGAGACGCTGAGCATGTTTTTCACGCTGAACGCTGGGCGTTTTTTAACGGTCGCCGAGAGTTGAAGAATGTTCAACTTTGGGTAATCCGTATCATAGCAAGCAAAGCGTCTCAGCTCATTTCCAGCAGTGGCTAAAAACGCTTTGGTGGACACAAGGCCTAACTGTTTAATGCTAGCTGAATAACAGTTATCTAACTCTATCACCCCCTGGAGTTTTATGACCTCCACAGTAACACAGGAATGTGTGTTGTGATTTGTGTACTTCAATGTACGTAATGTAATAATCATCACGTCACTGTACATTATGTTTCCAGCTACATCAGCCGACCGCTTTTATCGCATAGACAAGGCTCAGGTATGATGATACGGTGTTATAATATGTATAGAAAATTAAAAATATATTGGAAGCTGCATAATGTGCACTTGTAATGTGTGTACATACAGGAGCATCTCCACTTTGTGACTGAAATATGCCAGGATGAGGTTTTCATCCTGGACCACGAGGGCCCAGCGGTGAGCCAGGTCCGAGCTCCTGGAATGCCAGATGTGGTGGTGGAACCCAGTTCCAGGTGAGAATCATTGATCGTTCCTTTCAGTTTTATACCTCACTGCTCTGTGCAAATGCATACGCAGAGCTTACCATTTTATTTTTGCTCTTGTTTCCTTATTGCAGTGTTCCCCTGACCTCAGACGAACAAGGTACAGTACAAACGCAAGTATTTATTTGAAGTGGTGGAGAGATAGTAAACAGGTCTGGACTTTTTAGAAGTTCAACTCAGAGAGGTTTTTCTGTCAGAAGTCGTGGGATAAACCCATTGGTGATATTCTCAAAATGGCAGCCAGAAATTCCCAAATGCATGTCATAATTGCTAGGTACTTGCTATACCTTATGCATGACTGTTACTCATAGTGACATGTGTTGATTAAAATCCGTTTTTTCTAGCTCTGTTGTCAGCTGCTGTTAAAGGAGACCTGTCGGCGGTGAGTTTTTATTTGATTTGAATCAGTATTTTATTGAAACGAAAGTGGAAGAGTTTTCTAGAAGTGCCTGTTATCCCACATGACTCATCAGGGTGGTGCACAGTAATACATGATGCACTGTAACTTGCGCAATCAGTAGAGTTTATGTGGCAAACCAGTGTTTGTTGTCTAATTCAAAGTAACCATGCTCGCTCATATGCTGTTGACTCATTATCTGTCCCGTGTGTTACAGATATCTGGCTCCTGCGGCTGCGGGGTCAGTCTGTTGGTGCGGGACTCTATGGGCTGCACCGCTCTGCACTTGGCCGCCCAACACGGACACACGGAGGTTGTGAGTTTAATTTTAGAACACGGTGAGTGTTGGAACGAGCATCTGGACACGCACCCTCTTGTGCTTGCGTACTCACTCAAAGTTCAAAGTTCATTTGTCATATACTTAACTGGGAAGGAAGGGAGTTTTTTTTTTTTCGGTTTGAGATACCATCACAAAAATTATAAACTGTATATTGTACTATTATATATTGTAATGACAACTCATCAGTTAAATATTTACCATCTAATATTTTTCTGCATGATTGAATGTTTTTAAATAAACACTGACAAAAACTATACAAGTTTCAGGTCTGGACGATATGACGATATATATATATAACATTGATTGATATAAGTGATCACCCGGATTAGAAACATGACAAGCCGCACAGTCGCATCATGTGGCCAGTAAAAACACGAACCACATGCTTCATAGAACACGACAACACAAGAACGCCCGGCAAATGAAAACACCACAGATGGAAACTCGAGTCTGCGACTTGGACTCGAGTCGTACTTAAGACTTACGACTTGACTTGGACTCGCGAACAACTGACCTGAGACTTGACTTGGACTTGACATGGACTTGAAGACTGAGACTTGTGGAAAAAATGCAAGTCTTTTGGCACGGCATTCCCGATTACGTTCTCTATTTACTACCCCCATGACAGCACGAAACACCACCTTTTACTATTCATTCATTCACAAATATGTGCTGCAGCAGCAAATATCACAAAACATTTCTAAACACACCAAGCCAGCGAGCGTGTGACGCATCTGAAGGCACGCAAATTCATCACCCATTAGAAAACTGCTGTTAAATAAATTAGCAACAAATAGTAACAATATAGTCAAGCCTTACCTTACAAAACTTTGTCATTTAATTTGAAAAGCAAACAATTAATCAGAAGGGAAGCTGCGGTGTTGCACAGCAGCAGAGGCTTGCTTGCGGTCCATTTTCAAGAAGTACACATTTCCATGTCCTTTTCATGTTTTTCCCCAAAGTAGGCTATTTGCTAGCATATGCATATAATCCAGATTTACCAAGTAAATTTGCATCTGGATTACACGAACACTTTCATACGCAATTTATGACCCTGTCCGACTCATTTCCACAAACGAGACGCAGATGGAAATGTTGTTCTTTGTGTCGTTTACTGTAACGCTTGTCCATACACAGGTTTTGTTACTGCCGGCGCTCACTGGAAGACTACATTATCCAGCATTGCTTGAGATCTACAGCAAACTACGGCAACTCAAATAGCTCAAAATACACAGCACTTTTTCTCCCTTGTGGTGGTTCTAAATGGTATAATTTTGTACAAAGTTGGAAAGTAATAGTAATGATTTAAGTAGTATTGTGTGCTTTATTATGCAGTTTTAAGGTAAAAGTAATCTGTTTTGATAGTTCAATACACTGTTAATTATAACAACTAGCTGAAAAAAAAAAAAAAAATATTGCTAAAAATAGAACAAAGACTTGACTTGGACCCTAAAGACTTGAGACTTGACTTGACCGGAGTAACGGAGGCTTGAGCCACTGATAGCAGACTAATGCAGTTATTAGAGACAGAGAGAGAGAGAGAGTTATCAAGTATGTATGATTTACCCGAGTCTGTGCGTCTCTCAACAGTGTTCGGCAGCAGCATCTCTACAAATAGCGAAACTAAGTTTATCTGCTCCAAGAACAGAGCCGCTATTACATCGCTAGTGAGAAAAGTCTTGTTGATTTTTACATCTTTAAAACTATTTTACTGATAAAATCGCGCTGACAACATGTTTCTGTGCGAGTGTGTGTGTGTTTGAGTGAGAGAGAGTGGGAGAAGACTTCTGCGCACTGTGTGCCTCAGCATGCGCTGACCCCGCTCTGTGATTTTACGTGGCCTAACACTTCGTGGCTGAGTTGCTGTTGTTCCCAATTGCTTCCACTTTGTCATAATACCACTAACAGTTGACCGTGGAATATTTAGTAGTGAGGAAATTTCACGAATGGACTTATTGCACAGGTGGCAACCTATCACGGTACCACGCTTGAATTCACTGAGCTCCTGAGAGCGACCCATTCTTTCACAGATGTTTGTAGAAGCGTCTGCATGCCTAGTGCTTGATTTTATACACCTGTGGCCATGGAAGTGATTGGAACACCTGAACTCAATGATTTGGAGGGGTGTCCCAATACTTTTGGCAATATAGTGTACTTTTGCCATGCGTTTCCCTGAAAATAATTGCACACCTTAGAATGTTCGTCAACCAATCAGATTCAAGCATTCAACAGCCTCATAGTATAAATATATATAAAACACATGCAGTTTTGATATCAAAATTCTGTTTCTTTCAGGGTCAAAGCTGATGTTGGACTTAACTGAGAGAGACACGTATGTAGTTGTGGATTGATTATTTGTGTGATAGTGGTGTAAACTGCCATTATTAGTCTCAATTTCTGTTTGTTTTGTTTCAGAGGTGACACTGCATTGCACAAAGCAGCTTCCCAGCAGCACCGTGAGGTATGCAGGCGTCTGCTGGAGGCTGGAGCTTCCCCTAGCAAAACCAACTTCCTGGTGAGAATCTACTTGTGTTTCCTCTTTGTCTCTGTAGGGCTGTGACGGTGGCAATTTTTAAACTTGGCACGCCTTACCAAGTATGATAACAAGCAGTGTTAAATAGAATTTGAAGTAAAAAGGTATCTGTCCTGCAGTGTTTTTTCTACTTTACCACAGTAAAGGACGCGAGTAGGTATAATAGACCTAATATAAGCAAACGAAAGGAAGAAAGGTTTATAATCCCCTGCGAAAATGGGTGAGACGTAAGTGAAGATTTGGGAAAAGAAACGAGATGTCCATGTCCAGTGGAATAAAATGGAGTAGGCCTATTGTTAAAATTCACAGAAAATTGGGTGACCAGATCGCAAAACAAAATAAAAAAGCTGACAAAGCATTTGGCTTGAATCCATATGTTTCCATGGCTGCGAAGTAACATTTAATTGCTAACCTATTATTTCTTTTGTAAACAAAGCTGTGTGCTTCACTGCTGTGGTAATATTCATGTAAAACAGCATTCACATAAAAAAAAAAAAAGTGTTTTGGTGGACCACCGCCGGTGCTACTCAGCCACCACGGTGGTGCGGTTGTCAAGTTTACCGGCACAGCCCTATGTCTCTGCAAGAAATAGTAGTACTAGTGTATAAGCACAACTATGCTTGGTGGTCACATTTTTGCTATTGTCCTTTTTAGGGAAAAACTCCCAAGGATTGTGCCCTGGACGCCGGGAACTCCGAGTTGGCGTCCCTCATGGAAAGCCAGCCGGTAGCTGAGCCCGCGGCACACGAGGATCTGGAGACGGCTGTATGAACGGGCTCACTCGCTTAGTGTTAGGAAGATTTTTACCCACAGAAAGTGGCTGTCAGCACTCCTCCGCGCGTCTGCTCACACTCGAACGAGAGAGCTTGAAGGGGGGAAGAGAAAGAAAGAGGTGTATCGAGAGCGCCTCGGGCTGAGAAAGTCCTCGGTGAACAGGAAACTGTTTAGCTGTTGTTTTTCCACTGATGTCGCTGTGGGTTTTTTTTTTTAATTGTAGGCTCTGACCTAGCATTTATTTATTGCTCTTATTTATTATAACTATTTATTCAAAGATGGATTGGGTTTTGCTGCATCACTGGTTAGGTTTAGAGACACAAAAGACTTGCTTTCGTGCATCATGTCGTGTGCCAAAGACACACAGATGGGAAAAACATCTTCTGGTCATCGGTTCTGAGTTTGTTTGAAGGAGATTTTAAACTCAAACCCCAGAGGTTGATGATCGGAAATCTACACAACTACAGACTTTACAGAATCTGTTTCCTTCTGATTTGTTTGTGTGCCGTTACAGTGGCGTGATTGTGAAATTATCTTACGACGAAGAGAAAACATCTGAGCCATTTTCAATGCAATATGAATGGATGACATTTGTGCATTTATCTATTTAATATTACATTACATTAATGTTTCAAGACAAGCAAAGGAACCGGATGCGTTTTTTCCATTGATGGCAGCTGATTTTTGGCTCCATTATGAGGTTGCGTTGGACAACGCTGGCCTGCGAGAAGAAAGACTAAACCAAATGAACGCAAGAAAGACACTGACGCAAGTTGTACCATGTCCTTAGTCCTGTACCATGTCAAATCACTCACGAGGGGAAATGCATGAAAACGGCTGCCTGTAGGATCGCGCTGAGCCTTTGTGAGATACGAGAGATCTGCTGTTATCTTGTATTATCAGTTGAGATTTTAACACATTATTGTGCATGGAATTTTGTTACCTCTCTGGATGTTTCTACCCCTCAGTGATTATGTAATGAAATGGCATTATCTCTTTTTTTTTTTTTTTTTTTTTTAATTTTAAGTTATATGAAAATTGTTCAGTGGTTGTATTTTTGCTTTTTTAAAGTCTTTTAAAAGATGGGAATATACTTGAATGTTTTAGTTTTTTCTAATTTCTAAATATCTATTTTAGGTGTGTATGAGGTCACGGGGTGAGTAGACATGGTGGAGATGTGACATATGGTGTTGCACAAGCTAAAAAAAAAAAACTGGGAATGTTTTCTCATTAAAGGGCAGTCGGATGGAAAGCACCAGTGTTTTGTGTGTTTTATGGACAGTCATAGATGACCCTAATGTTACAGAAACTACTGTAAAAAATAAATAACATGCATTGTCTGCACTCTTGACTCAACTAACCCCAAGTATGGACATTTATCTTTCTTCCCTTCTTTATTGTCCTAAATGCTGTAATGCTGTATGTGCAAACGTACAACTCTTTACATTCTATTTACACTTATAAGAGACTGTTTAGGGTCTAATTTAAGGGATAGTTCACCCAAAAATGAGAGTTTCTTGTAGCCTTAGCACTATTTATAGTATACAAATCAAGCACTATTTATTGTATACAAAGAGCTAAGATAATATAAAGCATGTCAATCTGCAGAATAAGCTGAGTTTGAGGGAAATCAATGAGTCATTTGGTTTGATGAAATGATTTGTGTTGATTCATTGAGTGTGACTCACTCTGTGGCTCCGCCCCGTGCTTTAAAAGGCTGAACTTTCAGTCTTCTCCCGCATAATATCACTGGCAACGAGTCATGTAAGTGTTTTAACTTTGATTATATTTATTCACTTAGAGAAAATCTTAATAGTGACTGTCTTTGACTGTTGTCCTGTTTTTCTTAAAGATGATTATGTACATTTAGTTCACACTTCGGTGACTTCAGTCAGTTTTCGTCGAGAATGCTCAAAACATTTTGTCATGCGTGTGATTTGTGTCTAAATTTAGGGAAATGTCAAAAAGTAGTCGGGAAACAAATGTCTTGAGTTCATGTAGAAGTTTGGCGAACATGCCCAGACACGTCAACTATTTACGCAGTGACGGCGAGTTCACTATAAAGAACGAAATCTACCGTAAATGTTTCATGAATAAACGTACAGATGAAATCACTTGATTGTTAAATTAAATGTACGTTAAAGGCATATCCATGGTCAAATACGCTTAAGCTCGAGACTTCCATTGCAAGTATATAAATTCATGTTTTAGTTAGTTTTTGCCAACAATGTTAAAGTTAGAATACTTACTCTTTACGTTTAATTAAATTTCAACATAACCTCATATGGTTAAATTAAGCTTCTGGTTGTTTATGTTTTAGTGGAATTTAAACTTTAAAAATATATGATATTTAAAAATGTTAAAAGTTAAATTAAGCCCCTGATTTGTAATTTAAATTTGTGCTCAGTCATGTTTCCTCATGAAAAGTTTTACAGATAAATAAATGAATAGGAATTTGAAAAATGTGTAAAATGATGTATATCCACATGAGCGGATGACTCCATATCAGTAGCCTATAAAAATCAGTTTTACAGTACTTAATGTGGTGTATTACTCAATTATTAAAGGGACAGTTCACCCAAAAATGAAATCTCATTTACTTACCCTCAAGTTGTTATAAAGCTGTATGAGTTTCTTTCTTCTGCTGGACATAAAAGAAGATATTTTGAAGAATGTTGGTAAACAAACAGTTGCTGGTCCCCATTGACTGTATGGGGAAAAAAAATACTATAGGGTCCATCAACTGTTTGGTTACCCACATTTGTGACCCAGGACCACAAAACCAGTCATAAGTCGCACGGGTGTATTTGTGGCAATAGCCAACAATACATTGTATGGGTCAAAAGTATCGATTTTTTTTTTTTTTTTTTTTAATGCCAAAAATAATCATTAGGATATTAAGTAAAGATCATGTTCCATGAAGATATTTTGTAAATATATCAAAAATGTATTATTATTAGTAATATGCATTGCTAAGGACTTCATTTGGACAACTTTAAAGGCGATTTTCTCAATATTTAGATTTTTTTGCACCCTCAGATTCCAGATTTTCAAATATCTCGGCCAAATATTGTCCTATCCTAACAAATTATTCATCAATGGAAAGCTTGGTGTATATTTAAAAATGGTGTATATTAAAAAAAAAAAATTACCCTTATGACCCACATTTTTCAAAATATCTTCTTTTGTGTTAAACGCAAGGGAGAAATTCATACAGGTTTAGAACTTGTGGGTTAGTAAATGATGACAGAATTTTCATTTTTGGGTGAACTATCCCTTTAATACTGCTCAGTAAATGAGTTATACTGAGTGCACCTATAAAGATTAGGTTGCACTCAACTTGCTGATCTCAGTGTTTTGATGAAGTGTTGATAACTGACCAGGGATCAGGAGCAGAGGAATGGTGATGTCCAAATTCCTGCGGCGGACAGTCTGGAGTTCAGACTCCTTATGGCGTACACCCGCAAGAGACGACCCATGGACACCCGTCTGCAGCAGGACATCCCAGAGAGAGAGCCGTCTTCAGCAGAGCCGTCTGAAAAACACAAGAGAAAACACAGAAAGAGGAGATTGAGATTATCTTTCATTTGGAAATGCATTAAACCCAAGACAGATGATACACCTGTACAGCAGCCAGCGATGCTAGGTGAGAAGAGTGAAATATAACATTGATCTTCAAATGTGTTTTTTTTTATAAAACCTTCTCTATAAAATGAGACTGGAGATTCCAGCGTAAGATGTGATATCTCTTCTCTCAGATTCAGATGGGAAAGTGGATGAGATGGAAAACATGGTCAGTGAGTTGACAGAGATCTCAGACTCCATGCACTTCACTTCATGTGAAATAGAATCGGATTGTGATGGTGAGTTCAAGCTCATTCTTCTCTTTTGATTTCTGTATCTGATCTAAGTTTTAGCTGTCACCGAGTTGTTTCATTCAGAGGAGATTGCAAACTGAACATCTCATTTCCGTTGTCTCTGCAGATGTTGTGCAAAGGCTGGCGGAGCTCCTCAGAGTTCACGGCGATGAGCTGGATGAAAAGGTCAGTGGAATGATGTCATTTAATGATGAGATGTTAAACCTGACCACCAGGTGTCTCTGCAAAAACACTTACCTGCACTTCAATGGTGTCCATTGTGCTTATTTTATAGTACATAATGTTTTTCTATCCCTTTACTGGCATAGTAAACAGTTGATTCCAAAAGTCTGCAGACAATATTAATAATAAAAATTAAAATTCATGTCATTGTTTCAAGATAACTGTTTTTAACTGTGCTGTTATATAATTTGTATTGTACTGCACAATAGAAGTATTTTCATAGTCATTCTATAATTTAGGGTACATTTCACATCAGAAAAAAAGTGTAAAAACAATATGATTTCTCAAATACAACTAATTAGTTTCAGTTTACACTGAACAGTTTTATCAGTGTAACATATCTGCTAGTTGCAAAGCTTAATCATTAAACACCATTTTGATATTACAAAAAAAAAAGGGATGGTGAGTTTGTCAACTATGTTACAGACAAACTGCATGCCACTTCATACACCGAATAAGTGCTACACTTTTAGTGCCACAAATATTCAGGGTTTTTTTTGTCTATTCTGCCATACAGTGATCAGGCATAACATTATGACCTAATATTGTGTTGGTCCCCCTTTTGCTGCCAAAACAGCCCTGACCCGTCGAGGCATGGACTCCACTAGACCCCTGAAGGTGTGCTGTGGTATCTGGCACCAAGATGTTAGCAGCAGATCCTTTAAGTCCTGTAAGTTGCGAGGTGGGGCCTCCATGGATTGGACTTGTTTGTTCAGCACATCCCACAGATGCTCGATTGGATTGAGATCTGGGGAATTTGGAGGCCAAGTCAACACCTCAAACTCATTGTTTTGCTCCTCAAACCATTCCTGAACCATATTGCTTTGTGGCAGGGCGCATTATCCTGCTGAAAGAGGCCACAGCCACCAGGGAATACCGTTTCCATGAAAGTGTGTACATGGTCTGTAACAATGCTTAGGTAGGTGGTACATGTCAAAGTAACATCCACATGGATGGCAGGACCCAAGGTTTCCCAGCAGAACATTGCCCAAAGCATCACACTGCCTCCGCCGGCTTGCCTTCTTCCCATAGTGCATCCTGGTGCCATGTGTTCCCCAGGTAAGCGACACACATGCACCCGGCCATCCACGTGATGTAAAAGAAAACGTGATTCATCAGACCAGGCCACCTTATTCCCTTGCTCCGTGGTTCAGTTCTGATGCTCACGTGCCCACTGTTGGCGCTTTCGGCGGTGGACAGGGGTCAGCATGGGCACCCTGACTGGTCTGTGGCTAAGCAGCCCCACACGCAACAAACTGCGATGCACTGTGTATTCTGACACCTTTCTATCAGAACCATCATTAACTTCTTGAGCAATTTGAGCTACAGTAGCTCGTCACGTGCATCAATGAGCCTTGGCCGCCCATGACCCTGTCGCTGGTTCACGACTGTTCCTTCCTTGGACCACTTTTGATAGATACTGACCACTGCAGACCGGGAACACCCCACAAGAGCTGCAGTTTTAGAGATGCTCTGACCCAGTCGTCTAGCCATCACAATTTGGCCCTTGTCAAACTCGCTCAAATCCTTACGCTTGCCCATTTTTCCTGCTTTCTAACACATCAACTTTGAGGACAAAATGTTCACTTGCTGCCTAATATATCCCACCCACTAACAGGTGTTGTGATGAAGAGATAATCAGTGTTATTCACTTCACCTGTCATAATGTTATGCCTGATTGGTGTATGTACAGTGATTATTTTATTTTTTGCAGATATTTGTGTAAAATTCTCAGCATGGTCACTAAGGACAAGAACATTTTTATCATGAATCTACTTTAAAGATCATTTTTAGGGATGCACGATCAATAAAAAATCACCAATAAAAAAAATGTAGCCGATTTATTAAAGCCGATAAATAATGGATTATTTCCTTGAGCTGAGACACTTCAGATGCGCACTGTTCGCCATGATGGTTTTGAATTGCTTCAAGTATGATTGGAATCACTTCAAAAAGGAAAATACACTTATGTGCAACATGTTCAGCGCAAGTCTGTCATATAGGCTGCATAAAATTACAATGAGAATTGTGTGCTTGGGACAAAGCTTTTAATGGTGAGATTTTTGTTTTTAGAATCAGGCTGAATGAACATTATATAAAAACTTTGGATTTAGATTTATCGGCCAATACATTGGTTATCGGCTTTTAAATATAAGGAATATATATATATATACAAAATATTCATATCGGTGCATCACTAATCATTTGGATAGTTTTAAGAATATCATGCAAAACTCCAGTCCATGTGGATGTGAAGAATATCAAAACCAGCAGTCTAGATATTTAAAATATTTATATAAAAAAATCAGTCAAAAAATAGTTGACAATGACAGTAACGTAGTTAATGCAAGTAACTTGGTAACATTACCAATATTTTTCTTGATTAGGTTAACCTCACATTTTAATATTTATTTGCAATAAAATCATAAAAATATTGCAAACCACAACAATGTACCAAACATAGTTGATGGGCAGTTAATATACTCCTTGACAACAGGTCATTGGAGATAAAATATTGTAAAAAATTAAGAGGATATTTTCCATTATGTATTTAAAATATCTGACACGGAACAAAATAGATGTGTTTGCCTTGAAGCGGTGCTGCGTGACCGATCAGTGTAAGACATCAAAATACTGCGAGAGCGATTCGAAAGCATACGGAGTTGAACAAACCAAATGACATCACATGATCATTTTTTAGTTTTCAGGTGTTTGGTTAGTAACATAGTTGACAATTTTTTTTCAGACATTGATCAAATTAAATATTTTCTTATTTGAAAGAAAATAAATGTAAAATGTTCCCGGTTCAGTTAAGTTGTTATTGTCAGTGTTTGTGGTTGTTCTGTTTGAGTGTTTCTTATCTCTGAATCTCTTCTGCAGATTAAGGCAGACAAGGCCTTACATAAAGCGCTGCAATCCCCTTTCAAGTATGGCTTCTTCAAGAAAGTGATGGATGCTTTCTGTAGAAGTATCACTATAGAACTGCCAACAGAACAGAAAGACCAGAAAGTTGACGTGGCTCTGATTTGTGAAGCCACCAGTCAACTCTATGGCGTCACCTACCATCCAATGAACCATGTTATGGGCTTCGGTGCCAAGTATCTACAGGAAAAATACTCTAAGTGGATTAGCAGAAACATGCATGTAGGCAATGTAAGTGACAGTATAATTATTCACAGCAATGACATCTGGCCTGATAACAGGATTAATCTTTAGTCACAGTGGCATTTTCCCTCCCACAGGGAGAAGTTGGAGATGACGAGGAGGTCCAGTGAGCTGGCGAGATGTTGTTCTCACATCACAGACGTGTTTCTCAGGGGCACAGACACTTTATTCACTGGAAAAATAGCTTTTCCAGTGTACCGGCAGGGATCTTTTTTTACTAGGTCCTCTGAATACCTGAGGCCAAAAAAGAGCAAATCATATATAGAGCCAAATACAAATGTATGTACACCAAACGTCATTAAGAGTGCTATGGATACTGCCTCAAAACTTTATGCATTAAAAATCAGGATACATCTTTCCTATCAATTTTTCATTTATTTAATGAGGCATCCAAATTGTTATTTGTCTTTTTGTTAAAACTGTTTTTGTTTTGAAATGAACACATTTGATATTTATTTACATTAGTCTATAGAATGCAATTGCCATTAAGATGATATGAAAAATGTTTTGCCTAAATAATTATATTTTTTCAGTGTTATAATAAACAACTTTGATTTGTCATTTTTTGAATCTCTGTCATTTTGTCTGTTTTCTTTACTACACTATATGACATTATAAAAACTTTTCTAATTAATAGGCTTGCCTCTTCCAGTCATTTCTGAGAACAAATGCTTTACAGAAATGACTGGAATAGACAAACCTGTTTGTCAGAAAAGGGTGTAAATATTTATTTAGGTTTAAATATTATGCAAAATATACATGCAAAAAAAATATTTAAATTAAATTTAGTTTTTATTAAAGTTTTAGTAGCTTTTATCATTTTTATTTGTTTTATTAATGTCTATGTAGTTATTACATATAGTGCATCATGTTCGTCTAAATGAAAATGAGAAATGTTTTCTTGGGAACTAGCTGAAGTAAAGTAGGTTTAAGTTTTATTTTAGCTAAAGTTTATTTTATGGTTCTAGTTTTAGTTAACTATAACCTTGCTTCTGATTTGGTCTAATAACTGTGGGTGTCTGCGCGAGTGCGCGCACACGCATCTTGGTGAAACATGACACGCGCTCTGTGCACCTGTCTTACCTGCTTGAGCACCAGTCCTCCGTCTTAGAGAACTTCGGCGAAATTCTCTCAAAGCCTGAGAAATGTCTTATCGCAAAGCTCCACGAACAGGCATCTCAGATCTACAGGTGTTTCTGTGTGTCCTCTGGCGCACTTGGTAACGCTGGCATGATGCATCACAGTAGGAAGTACTCGCCACCGCGCCACTGTGCCGTCGGGACGCCGCTAGCGGAGCCGCAGCTGAACCGATTACCGACCTTTCGGGTGGAAGAAGTTTACCTGATGGAGAAGAATTCACCTAAAGGCAAATCCAGAATGCGCAACGCGAAGGTGAAGGCGGTGAGGAGAGCTCCGTCTCCCCAAAGGCCACCCGTCTCTCCAAACCCCGTGAAAAGCGACGCGCTGCCGAAGGTGGCAGAGAACGGAGGAGCCGGACAGCGGTCTAGAAAGAGGGGCTTCAAACCCCCAGATGTGAGGACGATATTCGACCCGCGCGTGAAAGTGGAGAGAGGAGAAGGACACTCGTTTTGTGAGGACGCGACGTACGCCTGGTGCGATGTGTGTTGCTCGTACATATTTCAAGATGGCTTGACATGCACAGGTGAGAACTTTATATTAGCCTTCTACAGATTTGACCATTATATGAATAAAGAGAGGTAGGCTAATCAGTTTCAAACAATGTTATTTATAACATTTTTGATAATGTTATTATAAATTAATATATTACTCTAGAAAAGGTCAAATCTCCACTATTGTGCTGTTGATCAAGACACAATGTTGATGCAAGAGGAATGACGGTTTTTAGTGTATTGTAAGTTACTTTGGATAAAAGTGCCTGCTAAATTGAATTATATTATAATATTTCATAAAAACATCATAAACTCAGTGCATGTTCTTCCTCACACACTCATCTACAGGCATGTGGACGAACTGGTTTGGGCTTATAAATTCCCAGAGTTGCACCTTCAGCACCCACGTTTATTTTACAGTACATATGTCACAAATATGTCTAGTATTTATACATGACAATGCGGAAGTCAGACCTGTACATGTAATCATAATTCATTTAGGACTCAAATGATATGCACTGAAATGGTCGCTGGAAATGGCGGTTGACATTTTCATTCCTGACTGAATACCTTGCATTGTTTTCAGTAGTGAAAACATTCCTAAAAATCATATGCAAAGCATTATCTGCTTCCACCCACAACCAAATTTGTATTTTTTATTCCTTAGAAAGCATGATCATGTGTATTTGCAAGTGTGTTTTTGATCAAAAGAGACCCAAATGTTCCCCAAATCATTCTCCTTAATATGGCTCTCTGTGTCACTTGACTGAGGTTGTCTATTCACAAGTGTTAACTCAAATGGAACAACTGGACAAAGTTTCACTGAGTCTTCTTGCTGCTTGACTCGAGTGATCAGGTAATTGAGAGCGAGAAAGCCTCTGGCTCGGCTGATTAGGCTGAAAGCCTGTTTTTAGAGCAGCCATCCAATGTTCACTCTGCCCTCTCAAGTCGACTAGCCTTTAATTTTGTTATTAGTACATTTTAAGGGGCCACTTACAGATGCTGGAATATGTGGACAGAGAAAGTGCTCTCTAACTTGTGTATTATGTGAGAGTAGGTTTGTGTAGTGTTTATGTGGGCGCAATGATGTGGGTTATTGACCATGTTTACAGTAGAGTACATATTAGAGTAGTAGAGTAGAGTAGTTACATAGTAGAGTATATATGTGTGTGTGTGTGTGTGTGTATTTATATATACATGGGTGTTAAATGATAAATCAAGATATTTTCCTGTTTATATAAATCTAAATAAGACAGTAAGAATATGCTTGTATAAAACGGTATTGTGTGGAATTTAGCAGCGATGTTATTGTTAACAAAATAAAATTGGTAAATGAAATAAAGCTGAAAGAAAATAAAAAATAAATATTGAAAAACTTAAAATTAGAAATGTTTCCATGACAAATAACTGAACTGAAGTTTAATATACTGAAATTACAACATTTTAAAACTAATATAAAATTAAATTATAAAACTGATATAAAATAAATTATTAAATAGAAATATTAAAAAACTAATTAAAACAAATATAAATAACACTGAGATGCAATCATTTCACGTGAAATATTATAATAATACTGTTCATTTGCATATATCCAAAGTATAAACAAAAGCATTATGAAAAAGCGGAAAAGAACGTTCATGTATATATTTATTAATTACATGCATGCAGGAATATGCATAAAGCATGCTAAATTTAAATATGCTCTTTTATATGAAGGACAGCTTCCTTCTTCTTATGCCACCTGTAATATCAGGAATGTTGTAATGGAGTTTTCTAATGGACATAATGACTTAATGAATCTTTAATGCAGTGAAAGCGCCTGTATTCTGTTTGATTTCATTCACTTCACTGCAAATAATAGTCTGTATGTACAGTATACCTAAGCAAAATGAACAAAGATGCCTTTTTTCCACCTCCATGGGTCTCACAACCTTTTGGCCTTCCTAGCTCGACTGTATTGTGTCCTGCTATTTGACACCCACCTGTTCGCTCCCCTCATGTCCATCTGTCTGTTTGTGTAGCGGCAGTGACAGTGTGTCTAGAGAAGGCACACCGTCCTGTCACAGCAGAACCATGGCTCACAATGGGCTTCCGCTCAACCAGCTGACGCAGTCGCAGGGGAACCACGGGGGCCAGTGGAACAACTGCACACACACACTGGCTTAATGACAGGAGGCTACAACCGGGTAGTAGTTAGAAGCTGTGATGCAGGTTCAGTGCTGAAGGGAACACATTTTAGCCAGTAAATGCTCAGAGGTTGAAGTAGGACTCGATGTTGTTCTGGTCGGGCAGTGGACTGTAAGTCATGGGTCTGGGGAAAGGGTTTGGAAGAACTTTAAGAAGACTTACTGGAATCCTCTTTCGCCTTCCAAAAGTGATGCGGCGCTCCGGTCGACTGGAAGTTAGTCTGCTGTGGAAGTCATCCGGTGGGTCCAGATCTCTTTGGCTAATTTAGGCAAATGGAAGTTAATGACGATAATGGGCAGCGCAGTCCCTGATTCATTGCAAGTCTATGGAACAATGAGGACAGATATTAGTGTCGTTTCTAGAATTTATCTTAAAAAATGTAATTACTCATAAAAAGTTTTTTTTTTATTATTAATCTGTATGTGTTTAGTCAACTATTGCCATTAACTCTTGCTTATACAAAATAGGCATTAATAAACAATCTTGATAATTTTTCCATTTAATCATGCAAATGTAAGTGCGTGCATATGCAAAACTCACTGTCATGATGCTAGGTTGCTGGTCATGGTTTCTAGTCCATTGATATGAGGTTGATTACTGGCACAAGTTAAAAGAGGCATTCACCAATGGAAATTATTTTAAGCCAAAACCTAAACAATGCTGGTCTTCATTAAACTGAATCTAAACTGTGATGTTCAGCAGTGCTACATTAGCATAGCTAGCATCACAACAAACTGTTACTGTGGTCTGAGATTGTTGATCACAAAAGGGATGAGCAAGTTCTGAATGAGTAAGTTAACATACTAATTTTCTTCAGCACTGACTCGTGTTGCTCGCAAGTTTAACTAAACAGTCACCAACTACTAGACAGTGATTGCTGTGGACTGTCATTGTATTTTGTGTGTGGTATCATTGTGTAGATGTTGTGTTTCTGTGGGCTGTGGTGTCTCAGTTGACGTACAGTAATGTTAACTTTACACTTTTCAGGCACAAATGCAGTGCTAAGTAGCGCAATTCCCACTCCCACCGAGCAAACACAGACCAGAGCACTAAAAACATCCGCTCACCGTCCCGCGGTGAAGGACAGGGCTGAGTCTAAACAGCCGACACCGATGTAGGAAGAGGTTCACGATAACATGCCAAATAGTTTGTCGGTTTAACATTAAATGGATGACTTAAGTAATGAAAACTAGTTGCAAAGGAATGGAGTGTTTTCTTGACATTTTGTCACAGGCAGGTGCTGTCGTGACCTCCGGACGGTGATGCATGTGTCCCGTCTGCAGTGTGTTGTTTCAGCGGCTTGATCTAATCCCAGCGTGGAGCCAAGCTGGAATGGAGACGACCCTGTTGTGAACAGAAAGCAACATGAGAATATCTATTCTTATCTTGTTCCTGAAACAGCACAGACACAGACTGAAACAATAGTTATCTATGTGATCAACTGAGCAAGGACAGGCTCGGCTACTTTTTTAGTCAAGATTTGCAAAGTTTTCACAAACATACTCTATTGTTTTGGGAGTCTGACATGAGAGAGACATTTGACAAGGAAATGGCACCATCAAAAATAAGCAACATCATATTTCCCCTAACAAAAAAATAAGTATACATTTTAGTAAGTATACTTGGGTAAAGTTCCATTATATTTTATGTAGTAAGTATACTAATATTAATGTACTAGCAGTATACTTGTAAGTGTACTATTTCAATACTATTTGGGTCTTAATTGGACATTTTTTTGTGTATAAATTATACTTTAAGTGTAACAGAGTTTACAATTACGTTTTTCGTTTGTACTGCAGCTATACTACAAGTGCACTTTATACTGATAGTTTACTAGTTAAATACTTGTAGCACATTTTTTTTAATTTATTAAAGTACACTTTGAAGTATACTCCAGTAAACTACTAGTTTCGTGGTTTTATACTGCAAGTATACTTGTAATTTTTCTTAGCATCATACTTATAGTTTATTATTTATATATTATGTTTGCACTTTAAGTATACTATGTTCAGATTTATTTTCAGATTTTCTTTATAAATCAATATTTTCAAATGTAAAACTACAAGGAAAAATTATTTAATAGACTACTTAATCAAAAGAGTAAACAACTACAAGCCAAGTATACTTGGAATACTTAATTACTTTTAGGTATATTTCTATCAAAAGAATCAGTAAAAGTATAGGCCAAATATACTTTTCTTTTCTGTCTTTTCTGTCAGTATAAGTCAAGTATAATTAAGTGTAATTTTAAGTATATTTCTGAGAAGTATAAAAAGTAGACAAAGTACATTTTCTTATTTTTATTTTATACTAATAGCAGTTTTTTTTTTTTTGTAAGGGCGACAAAGATAAATGTAATTTTGTCAGTTTGAGGGACATATTTTATCAAACACAAAAAGGGTTTACAAATGTTTTATGGTTTAACATTTTTGTGAGGATGGAATAAACATTATATGGAAAAGTGAAGTAAAAAAAAAAGCAGTTGTGAAAGAAGAACAACACCTCCACCTGTCCAGAACAAACACCTGTTAAATGAGAGAGAGAGAGTAAATAACCACCTGGTTCATGCTCACAAACTGCTTGTACTGAGATCAGAAGCTGCATTTTCCTTAGCATCATACTTATAGTTTATTATTTATATATTATGTTTGCACTTTAAGTATACTATGTTCAGATTTATGTTCAGATTTTCTTTATAAATCAATATTTTCAAATGTAAAACTACGAGGAAAAAGCTGCATTTTCCTTTAATTACAGATCCTTATGTGTTTCTTTTCCAAGTTGTCATAGTCAGTCAGAGTCTATGGCAGACGTTTACTATGTACTAGAAGTACATACACTTGTTCAAAAGTTTGGGGTCAGTAAAATTTCTCAGTAAGAAACTAATACTTTTATTATGCAAGGATCCATTAAATTTCTCCAAAGTGACATTAAAACATTTATAAATGCTGTTCTTTTGACCTTTCTGTTCATCAAAGTATCCTGAAAAATATTAAGCCGCACAACTGTTTTCAATGGCTTGTAAGCTTATAAGCTTGTTTCTGTCACAGAATAAAACAATTTAAAAGATAATTGCATCTTTTTATCTAACTATTAAAGTCCAATTTGAAGGATTCTACGAGTTTTTATCTCACACTTATGACTTAATAACATGCAATTGCGACCTTTTTCTGACTTAATAACTAGTAATTGTGTTTATATCACGCAATTGTGAGAAAAAAAAGTCGCAATTTTATTCAGTGGCGAACAAGTTTCTAGTTTTCAACAATGATAATAATAAGAAATGTTTCATAAGCAGCAAATCAGCATATCAGAATGATATTCAGTTTCATGCTTTTTGAACTATTTATTATCTTGCATATTACTTAGAATGGATTGTATGATCATTGAGATGCTGCATATATTTTCTTTTAGAGTGTTAATGAAATCAAACGTAAATTACCCTTAATAGTATTTAGTTTTGAGGGTGGTAAATATTTAGAAACTGAGACTGCTGTGGGAATGAGGGTGTCTGTGTTATATGAGCTGTCTGTTGTCGGTAATGTGTTTGTGAACGAAACATTTAAGAACTTGAATGACTTGTTCTCTGTCAACATGCAAAGTTTTAGAAACAGAGTCCCAAATATTGCACCATCACGCCACAGTCTCCAGGACAGTATTGTGTGTGTGTGTGTGTGAATTTTTGCTCCTGATCGATTGTGCCGTCCCTCATTATGGGAAGTGCAATTAAGGAAGAGACAGGCCTGCACTTCCCACCCGCCCCAGAGACCAGAACAGACTGTGTGTGTGTGCGCGCATACATTAGCTCAGTTCCTACACTGACAAGACCGCAGCTCTGTGCAAAGAATGGCACTCTAAGCAACCATTACCCATCATGCCCCAGTATTAAAGATCCACTTTCATCACACCCTTATCATTGCTCATCCTCAGTGTCATTCTGCTCTCTGCTGATCTTTAAAAGAGCAGCGTTCCTCCTGTTTCCCAGAGGAATATTTTATTGCTCAGAGATGAGCATCTCAGTGACTTTGTCCTAGATGTCTAAAATTCTAAAGGAGAAATAAAAAGACATATATGAGATAAGTGATTAGTGTTGACGTACAGTAGAGTTATGAAATGAATGTGGACAGCATAGCTCACATACTTTGGCCTTTGAAGAATTCATTGAGAAATGTTTGAGATTCTAACTTCTGATTACAGACATTGGTAATCTGAGCGCAGTGTGAGATTTCTGAGATCTCTTCTGAATCTCTAGAGGCTCATATGAGTTTACTGGGGACCATTTGCTCTCCATTTAATCTTGTTGCTGTTTAGAGGAAAAAATATTAACAAGATCTTATTTGTGACCTTGTCTGTTTGAGGGGCCAAGATTCAATTTGGGTATTTAAAACCCAGAGGAGCAGAAAGTGGATTATGGATACAATGTGCAGGATTTAGATGGCTGTCAGTAAAGATCTTAATGAGTTAGTGGAGATAAACCCTCTTTGCAAGCCACTTTTAAAGACCTCATTAAGTCAAATTTGGTCTTTTTGTGGCATTTAGTGCACATGTCAGTTCTGAGGTTAACATACCTTAGTGTACTTCCTAAAAAAGTTCCTTTTCTTGGGCCCTGTTTACACCTGGTATTAAGATGCGTTTTGGTTGATCAGATCACAAATGGACAACACTAAATGCAGGTGTAAACGGGATCTAAAATGCTTTGAGCTTGTCCACTCATTCGACCTGATTGCTTTCATAGTATATATGCTCATGTGGTCGAGTGTGTTCAAACAGCCACAAAAGATGCCTACTCTATATCGGTTGAAGACTTGAGTTTGGTTTGAAAAATGCGAAAAACGCGTACCAAGCACGTTCTTTTACCATTCCTGATGTCTAACACACACTCACCGTGTTCGGCTGGTCTTGCAGCTGTCAGAGCAGAAACGAAAGCTGATGCTCGCTGTATGATTTTCTGACTTCTCCGGTCACGTTCTGCGTGAGCTTATTTCACCCATTAGATCGGAAGATCTGAAAAAGCCCATACATTTTCCCGCCCATAGACCCTCCCCTCAAAGAAATCAGGACAGAAGTGATTGAAAGTGGACAAAAGAGGCAGATTAAAATACCAGGTGTAAACAGAAATGTGTCTCCCTCGTCTACTCGTGACCAAAACAATCTTAATACCAGGTGTAAACAGGGCCCACTGGATAATAAAAAATACTGATGACTCATCTTGCACTCTGTGTGTTTTTTGTCTAATCAAATGCTCTATAAAATGGGAATGCCTCTGACTAACAAGTAGCAAAGCATCTGCATTGCTGTGACGTAAACTAATATGAGAACAGTAAAAGTAATCGTTTAATAATCAATTTAATTGTTTAATAATTCTGAATATTAAGGGTGATGTATTTAGGGTGTTTACAGTGTTGATAAAAATACATTTAAACACAAAGTGCTTCCCTCATCACCTATCCTGTACGTGTCCATCATTTTATGGCCAAAACGTTCAGCATTTGACAGTCAAATCAATCAACTCAGCACACTCAGAGAGAGAGAGAGAGAGAGAGAGAGAGAGAGAGAGAGAGAGAGAGAGAGAGAGAGAGAGAGAGAGAGAGAGAGAGAGAGAGAGAGAGAGAGAGAGAGAGAGAGAGTTACATACAACTGAGTTACCTTGGAGATCGCATGGGCGGCAATGAGTTTGTCCTTCTGTTCTGAGAGTGGACTGCACAGGATGAGCGTTTGTGTTTCTGATGGCATGCCGTGAGTTAAGCTTTCGAGACAGAAAGCATCATCACTCATATGCTTGTGTGGGATGGGAGCAGCATTCTGCAAACTTTACGGCAAAATTACTCAGCGTCAATCTTCAGGTAGGTCATAACAGCAACAGGAACTGAAATAAAAGCACCAAAGGGATTTTATTTAGCCAGTGAAAAATGCCTCATGAAATGTATGTTTGCATGAATAAGCAAGTGTATGTGGTTATGCGTCATGTTTTCTGTGAACAGTGAGGATTGGAAAGCAGAGGACGCTCTTCTTAGTGTCTAATCATATTTAATTATCTATCCATCCAATGCATTTGTGAGATGGATTTTGTTTCAGCATCAGAAAACATATTGTATTCATACATGTATTCATTCATATGCATGTGGAAGTATGCATAACTTTCACAGGCAATACATAAAATATATACATGTAAAATACATTACTATAAAGATCGGCCTTATTTTAACAAAGGATTGTTGAATTCTTTTCAATTGTCTTAATGTGTTTGGTGTTTTCTTACATCTTCCTTAAACATGTGATTATACTTTTCTACACTAAAAATTTGCATGTGCGGCATCTTATTTGCAAACCGATATTTCCATTTAGCCCACCAGAAAAACCACCGTATTTCACTAAATCTCCTATTGAAAAAAAATGATGTCGTTTGCTGAGGAGAGGTGCTGTTGCTTTTCTAAACCAAATTTTCACCTGGCGGGTGAAAGGATGGATTCATGTCGTCTAGAAACCGGAGGCGGTGGGCTCTTGTTACCCATAACACCTAGCAATGTGGTAAAACCACACAAACTAACTTTTTTTTTTTTACAAATGTACTGCAATGTTATTGCATTGCAGCAGCGAGTTCAGTTCAGTTTTAGGTATAAAAGTCTAAAAAAAGTTATTATTTTTAAGCATATTGTGGGAGTAACTGCTGTCTGTTCTTGTTTCCTCTCCTCCAGGTTGCAAATACACATGTCATGCTCAGTGCCGAGACCAGGTGGCGCTAGACTGCCATCAGAACGGATCCGTTAATGGCTGCCCACTCAGCGCTCTTGCTCAGGACCATCTTAACAACAACCAGTCCTCACACAGCGTGAGTACAGAGTTTATTTGTGTGCACTTTCACGTTTGCATCCACATTCAGTTCAATATAATCTGAAATACAGAAGCTAAACTCTTAGAGCAGGGGTGCCCAATTCTGTTCCTGGAGGTCTACCTACCTACAGAATACAGATCCAAACCTGATCCAACACACCTGTCTGTAATTATCAAGTGCTCTTGAAGATCTTAATGTCCTGGTTCAGATGTGTTTGATCAGGGTTGGATATGAACTTTGCAGGAAGGTAGATTTCCAGGAACAGGATTGGGCACCCCTGTCTGACTCAAGAATGTCAAGAATCACAGACATCTGCTAGTGATTATTAGGTGTGACCACAAGGGGGAGAACAATTCCAGATACACAACCTAAATTAGTCTCAGTTTTGCTGTAAGTGTAGCAATGTTATGTTAATTCTTGGTCACCTCGGTTTTGTGTGTTATTTGAATCTTCATTGGCAGATAAGATTAATGGAGCTGAGATCATGTGTTGAAGTTTTCTTCTATGGGTGTGTTTCAGTTATAGTTTGGTCATAGTAATTGTTGCTTTTCTTTAGTCTTCACTTAGACCTGTTTAATGGAATGGTGTGACTTAGCTAAAGGATGATACACTGTTATTTAGCGCCATATGAGTGTTAACACACACACACACACACGGGCGCGCACACACTCTCATTCCTATTGCACTTGGCCTGGAAATAACAATGGCCGGATATTACTCTTGGGCAGAATTCCTCTGGTTCCCATAGTGTCCAGTTTTGTTCTCATGTGCCCCCAATGCTCTGAAAACTGTGCAGTATTAATGAAAGACGAGCAGTGTGTGTGCGACCTGGCGGGGTCAACACACAGGTTAGTGTGGTATGTGTGCTATTCACACTAATCCAGGTCTGTCAGTTTAGTGCGGCGCAGGAAGAGATATTGGAATATGTGAACTGCTGTGTTACTGAACTGTATTGTGACAGGTTGGAATAGAAAAGTGTATTGATTTACAATCTTTTCACATGACCATCCTGAACCTGATACTGTACTGCAGACGTGAACTTTTACTAAAACTTCACTAGTGTGAAGTGAAAAGCTCATTACTTTATAGTGCTGAAAAATTAATAAATTATTTAAATATTATTTAAAGTAAAGTTGTAAAGTAGACCTGAAGATATGCAGTGTGTGCAGACAAGATTTACATTAATAAGAAAGAGATTTTTTAGCATTACAGTAGTGAGAATTTGAGGGGAAAATGTGCTTAATTGTGATGAAAATAACTTTAATAGTCCTAAAACTAACTTAATTTTCTTTATGCAAAATACAACTTTTTTTTTTTCATTTTGGAGGTAAATATGACTGACCCTGACATTTCTTTGTGACATTAGCTGTTTCCATCCACATATTTTTATGCACATTTTGGTATATCACATAAAAAACGAATGCATAACATGACAGCATTTATAGAGTTTCGTCTGCATGCTCTGAGGCACAAGTCATTTCTGATGTAGGAAAAAAGAGCCTCAGTGGCTTCTCTGATTGCAATAACTTCCATTTTTATTAGCCTACAGATAGTTTGCGCCAATTTCACAGGAAGTGTCGATTTTGTTCACTTCTTTTTTTAGCAAATGTTGTATGCGATTTTCCAATTTAGCACATAAGTTAAATTCGAAACTTTGGATGGAAACATAACTAGTGACCCACATAGCAAAGCTCTGAATCATATATGTTATGATAAGCTTTGTAACTGACAAATCTCAGCTGTCTTTTAGTTTGACTTTTTATTGTTACAGTTATGCCACAAATGTGATGTTATGTCCCATCAGATTTTTTGACATACCAAATATTAAAATATGAATTATGCCATTAATCACATTATGCGGTTAGTTTATTTGTATCATGGATGTTTAGCACATAGTGCACTGGTAGATGGTGCCGTATCGTTTGTGTGAGGTCTTAAATTGGTTCGTTAGTAATTTGGGATTAAACATGGGTGTGTACATTCTCACAGGACCGTGAGGAACCAGCTGTCTGTGTCAGTCTAAACATGGACGAGTCTAACATTCATTTTAGTGTGCGTGTGTTTGACTCTTCATACAGACCCAACATTCCAAACCAGAAGCCCCCCTCCCCCAGAAGACAGTGGGTTGAGTAAGCCACGTTACTCAGGGCCAGACAAGGTCACACAAACTGCTGACGGTTGGGAGAGGGATGTACATGTAGGGAGGACAGGGTGTCTACATGTAACACCCACTGAACAATGCAAAAACAAACCACTGATAAAATTATGGTGAAATTACATAAAAAAATTAGGACATAACATCAAGTTTGTTGAGCAAATGTAATTCCCAAAGATTATATATATATATATATATTAGTGCTGTCAAGTCGATTAAATCGCGATTAATCGCATCCAAAATAAAAGTTTACATAATATATGTGTGTACTGTGTATAATTATTATGTATATATAAATACACACACAAGCATGTATATATTTAAGAAAAATGTTTTATATTTATTTATCAAATATTTATATTTATATATAATATAAATATATATACAGTATATACATGCAAATATTTCTTAAATATATACATGAATGAGTGTGTATGTATATATACATAATAATTATACACAGTACACACATATTATGTACATATTACATATTATGTAAGCTTTTATTTTGGATGTGATTAATCGCGATTAATCAATTTGACAGCACTAATATATATAATTTAAATACTTAAATATTTATTTTGAATTCGTTTTTATTTTATATTTTCATTCTAATTTTAGTTTAAGTTTTAGTAATATTATGTGCTTTTGTCATATAACTTTAATTTATAATCTTACATTTTTTTAAAACTATGATCCAGTTTGAGTTTTTTTAAGTTTAAGTTTTTATCAATATTTATATTTTATTTTTATTTCAGCTTTTTTTTTAATTACCCAAAACAAATATTTACAATATGTAAACTGAATTCCTAATATTTGGGTAAGAGGTAAATATCCAAACCAAGTAATATAGTTTGTTATATTACAGTCTTGGCTCAATTAATCCAATTTGAGCTATTTTATAAAAGATATCTTAATAAATCTACAAGTATGTCTATTCATAGTGTAAGGGTGATTCATATCTGAGACTTTGGATTACTGTAAAGCTGTTGGCATGGGCGACATTTGACTCTCAAGGCAGGATTTTTTTTTTTCCTGCATCAGCTAAGTATTCGCAGAAATTTTGTTACTTGTTTTTTTTTTTTTTACCTTCTTTCTTATTTAGGCTACTCATTTAGCCTATTTAATAATTTACTTAATTTTGTTATCACGGGAAATTACGCGCTCAAAATGTGAATCATTAGCCACTTTTACACCATTTTCTTAGAATGGTAAGGAACGGTTCCAGTTCCACTTGAGCCTGGTTCGGTTCGGCACGATTACAAACCGTTCTCGGCACAGTTGGCTAACTGTGCTGGTAGAATCCGTGAAGTGATGTCACAACTCAGAATCGGTCTGTTGCCTGGCTACTGGTTTCTCTGTAGCTGGCTAAGCGCTCTATTTGAGCAACGTAAACACAAATTAATAATAAAATTAAAAGAAATATCTGATCATCCTCCATAACGCGGTCGCAATTTCTCATATCTTCTGTAAACTCTTGCGTTACCAAGGCAACGACTGACGCTTTTGTATGACACTCCAAAGGGCGTCCGTTATCAGCCCCACAGTGGAAAATGAACCCGTAACCGTACCAGCTGGCCCGGAGCGGTTACGCAATGAACCGTTCAGCCCGATGGTGGAAAAGTGGCTATTGTTTGTCCATCATTGTGCGAGCAACTGGTGATAAAGAAAAATGCCAAGTCGCATTATTGAAAATATTTGCATCTTAAGCCATTAGGGCGAGACAGTGGATATCAAATGGCAATGTGCAAACTTTGCGCTAGAGTTATGCGGTGAAGAAGTCTCAAACGCCAATCAGTTATTCACTACAGAAACCGAAAGTAAAAACTAACCGAGCTTATGGCATCTGGCGCTGCATATTCTCTTAGAAACGATGAGAGATTAATCAAATTTATTTTCTTAATATTTCACTTGTGGCCCATTGTTAAAAAAAAAAAGTATTTTCGTGAATCGAGAAGTATTTCAAACAAGTTGTTTTTGAAATGAGGAGTAAGCAAATCTAACTAATCTTTCCTCGCAGCGCGTCGGTTATGCGTTGATGCGCTGTGAAATATTGCGGCGCATATGAATTGTAATATTAATTTAATAAAAATAGCCTAATCATAATAATAATTTAATATGCCTTGCGTGCCCGTCCGCTACTCCAATGTGAAGGGCTACACGGCGTCCACAGACACTACATCAAAGCAATTAACTGTTTTATCCAAATCCACATGAATGGCCCGTTCAATGTTCAGTAGCTTAGTCTCTCCTGTCTCACGTCGTCGTGTGTTTTCAGTCGGCGCAAGCAAAAAAAATTATTTCACACAATGTGCTGTTCATCGGCACAGTCAAGAATAACTTAAAGAGGTTGCCGTTTACTAGACTGTAGACTATCTTGACTAACAGTGAGTTTTTCTTGCTTATGCTCTGAACGGGCCATTCATGTGGATTTAGATCTCGCTCAGGACGCGCGCTCTGTGGAGGCCTGACTGAGAACTCCAACTTGTAGCGGAGCTTACGGCTCACATCGGGAAACTCCATGACTACAATAAATATGCCCCCCCCCCCCCCCCCCCCCGACTACAATAAATATGCCCCCCCCCCCCTCTGAGAAAGAAACAGAGGTGTAAATATGATCCAAACGAAAAGGAACAAACAGACAGATGTAGGAAAGAGAGAGTTTCCTGTCAGGAAACACAGGATGCCTGCAGCATAACCGAGTACACACACACACACACATCTTGGTCTTGCACACATCACATTAGACTAAAGCACAGATACAAACACAAAAACACAGGTGCATTGACCACAATAACTAATAAGCTCCAATTGTGCCACCCGTTTGCGCATACCAACGATCACTGTAAGCCATCAGGAGAGACCATCAAGGAAATTAAATCGACATCATTTTTTATTGCAACACCACGTTTTACAAAACTTGTTTTGTAGTTAAGTGCTCCCAAAAAAAGCATGTTAAAGTTCAGATTCAGCACAAGTATGCAGCAGGATAATGTGTTTGTTTTCTGTGAGGCAGCAGTATTTTGGCAGGCGTGAGCTGAATGCTGGGAACTCTTTGGGTGGTGAAGCTGGTCGAAAATGCAAGAGGCAAAGTTTTAACTCCACCACACTAACCACACGCCCATGTGACTTCAAGAAATGGGGATACATGTTACACAGTCTGGTCTCTCTTGGTCAAGCTTACTGTATGTTTAGCATTGAATTTTGTTCATGCAAGCCGATTACTGTCAGTAGAGAAGGACAGATATTTTAGTAAAAGTTCACGTCTGCAGTACAGTATCAGGTTCAGGATGGTCTTGTGAAAAGATTGTAAATCAATTTGCTGATTCACTTAGACTGACTGGCTCTGCGTCACATTGGGCCTAGAGTTTATGCCTGCATAATATTTCTGCCTTCAACTGATGTCAGATGTCACAGATAACATGATGTTTGACTAGGTTAATCATGCTTTCTATTGGAACATGTGTAATGAAGCATCAGTGCAGAACATGCTAAATCCACCCTCAATGGGTTGGCCCAAAGCTCAGCTGATCTTTGAGTGCTGAAATGTAGCCTGTAAAATGTAGGTATTTTAGCATTTACTGACATCTGATTTATTTATCACACCTCAAGCATTGCATTCATTGTGTAGGGTTAGATTGACATTTGCTTAGCTTAGCTTTGGCAGTTATTGCTCCAGTAATGCAGCTTTGGAAAATTTTTGGTTCTTTGCTGGATTGGAATGCTACAAGAATTCATTCTGGCTTTTAACAGTCACTTGATGACATTCCTAAAGGAATCTACAAATACCCTCCTATGTAGGTCAGGCCCCTTGACCTTATTGATGGACCACAATCTGCGACCATAATTGACTTTTAGTTCACGCGACTTTAAAGAAGACAAACCCTCTTATCCTCAGAGCAGAATAAGCAGGTAGGTCTTCTACCCTCAGGTCTAGGATTAAACGCTCTCTATTTTAAGAGCTAATCCCGCCTCTTTTTTTTAGATCTTCATTCAGTCAACTAGGTCAGCGGTAACTATCCAGTAAGCACCTCACATAATGCTCACACACTGATCCAAAAAACCTTCTGGAACTTACTATTGTATTTCGCTGGTTTCCAAACGCTGTAAATGTTTCTACGTAATTACAATTCATCAATGCATGGATTTTTGAGTTCTCAGGTCCTGAGAGAGTGTTTTTTTAATCAAGCCTATGTTTGTAAATGAAACCATGGAGCCCCTAAAACTGAAGACCCTTTGACAGAACACTAGCGAGTGGTTGCTGTGGCTACTTCTATATCAAACAGTAATAAAGTACCTTTCCATGGAAAAGTGCACCCAGCTTCTCTGCATGTGAATGAGTGTTTGCTAATTGCTCCCAGCCGTCACCATGTTCAGAAGGACTGGATTAGCCGACAGGCTCAGATGGATCTAGAAATAAAAAGCTCAGCAACAGGTTGGACTGCACAATGTATCCACAAACCTTTGGGATTGATAACAAACCTGGATTTTTCTGACTCTAAGGGTCCTATTTTACCGATTTACGCACATGGTCTGAAGCACATGGCGCAGGTGCACTTAGGGCTTGTCCGAATCCACTTTTGCTAGTTTAACGACGGAAAAAACGGTCGGCGTTGGTCCAAAAGGGTTGTCCCTATTCTCTTAATGAGTAATGGGTGTGTTTTGGGCGTTATGTGCAATAAACCAATCAGAGTCTCATCTCCCATTCCCTTTAAAAGCCAGTTGCGCTTGCACCATGGCGGATTCGCTATTTACACGGCGGAATTTGCGACTCAACGCTTCTCCAGAGAGGAATCCTTTTATTTTTAATATTTAAAAATGTTTGTGTGCTGCTGCGCATCCCTGTGTGTTAAGCAGAGTCGCATATAGGCGCATATTACTAACGCGCCCTTAAAATAACACAAAAAATACTGCGCTATTGACTTTAGACCAGGTTTTTGTTGGTCAATGGCGCAGTCGTTTTCAGTTGCCAAAAAATAGCAACGTGCCAACAATGCGCCTGAACACACCTCATTTTCAGACCATGGGCGAACAGATGGGTGTGAGTGCATATGCTATTTAAACAATGTGGCGCTGGAAGTGAAAATGATAACTGCGTCGGGCTGAAACTAGCAAAAAACACTTGCGTCGCGCCTGGTGCCGCGTGTATGGTAGGGCCCTTGAATTGTAAAATAACCAAACTATACTTAATATAATTTATAGAATCATGCATACTCTACCCAGAGTGAGGGGATGTTGTATTCAGGTCAAATTTGTTCTAACAATTCACCAGGCCTTATCTTCATCCTTCCACTTGCTTTTCATTCAATGGAGCTATTGTAGGTTCAGCCTAGAGAGTTTGAATCAATCTCTTGTTTATAGAGGTCAGGTCCATCTCAGCTCAATGTTTATGTTTAGATAAAACTATTTAAACCAAAGTATAGATGCTTTCCTGGGGTTCAGACTGCAGAATGGAAAAGATTGTAAGATAACAGATCTTTGTGCCTGTATGTACTGTAGACACCAGATTGACATACAAAGAGTCTTTAAAGACTTCAAGAAACCTTCTGAAACCCACCACAAGACAAGACGGAACCTGTACTGGGGTTAGACTGTTAACTGTGGGTGTGCATTCTGGTACCAAATTTCCTTCTATTTAGTCTTGCTTTACTGTCTGGATTTGTGAGGTTTGGCTGGAGAAAAGACTATGATTTCCATCTAGGGATAGTGAACACTGATTGTGTAGAAAACCCTGATCTCGGCTTGGATCTCGCTAGCGTTTAGACTGAGAAGCTGAGGTCACTGTCTGTTTCAGCTTCCCTCTGATTCTTGTCTTTTTGAGATCACTATTCATATCTTGAGCATCCCAAAATAGAAACTTCTGGAGTATCTGAGCAGAGGGAAACTAACACCTTTAAGTGTTAAAAAAACCTTATGCAAAATACTCCTTTTGGATGTCGGGTGCTATGCTTTACAGTATTGGTTTCCTCAAATAAAAATAGATTAAAGTCACTTGTGATTTTTGTGTGTAAAGGTGTGTAAAGATTTGCCACTAATTGAGTCTAAAATTAATTTTCATAATTACAGTCATCTTTGTCAGCAAAGAAATTCTCTAACGTTACCCTGATGCAATGGTCTCTTGAAGTATAATTAAAGAGCAAACACTGTACATGTAGCAATTTGTCATGACAGGTTTAGCCTTATAATTTGGGACAATTAGAGGACTGAAACTGCTTTACGCTCTGACCTCTCAAACCACACCCTGCCAGACGAGATCCGACATTGAGCGTAATAAGGTGTGTACTTCCTGAGGTCATCCGCACATCCACAGTAAACTCTTTGCACGTATGTAAAAGAAATTAAGTTGATTTGCGAGACATTCCGCACGCCTTAATGCAAATGCCGGCACATAAACAGTGCCTGTATGCTGGGAACATGAGCCACTCCCCTTAAGCAAAGGAATGTGGGTAATGTATAATGAAGGCTATGGCCCACAGCCAGACAAACTACAGGTTGCAGTCACAGGTCACCTCTGTGTCCATCTTGCCAAACCCTATTGTTCTGTAGTGGACTTAAAATGAGTCTCCTTGCGGAGTGAAACATTTTCACACGCTCCTTGGCAACACTGAAATATGGAGGGCACTTCCACTTCAATTTATTGTGCATTTCAACAAGTTTGTGTTGCATCAGCAATTGAAACAAAATTATTTCTTCTCTAGAATAAGAATTGTTTTTGGGTGAAAATTGATGTTGATGGCGATTTCATATGAATTCATACAATGAGATTTGTACGAAAGCATACGATTCTTAGAATAAAAAGTAAGCATGAAGCTCCACTCCAAAACCTAACTGTTGCTAACAATTTGTACGAAAACATACAAATGGGATCGACCAATTCACAAAACGTGAAATACTTTTACGAATGGCTGTGAGTCTGTGCTACTGTAATTAGACATTGTACTGACCTACCACTGATGCCTTTGGCTTGCATGATTTGGCCGTTCCTTTTCTGACAGAGTATTTTTAGGTCTTCTCCATGTTCTTGGGTTTAAATTAAGCACTGTCCTTCCACAAACCTCTTAAAAGCTGCAGTTTGTGGGGCGTGGTTTGCCCTGTCCTTGATCTACTGCAGATGTTGCTTGGATTTCACTCTTTGGAATGAATGATGGGTTTTTTTCTTGACTGGGTGGGCTGTTATCATATGTGACGCACTGTAAAATACAAAATATACATGTATAAAGTGGAAAATTGTTTGGAAACATAATAAACTAAAACCTCAAAGCATCTGTTAACACAGTAAAGACGATGTTTGTGCTCTTTTGGATTGGCGCTGTTTGGCGGTGGTTGCAGTTATGAATTTCGCTGTCATGGGTATAGTGGAAAATTTGCTTAGGATATCATAAATTTTGTGCTCTTTTAAGCACTTAATATAAAACAAAGAACTTTCCCTTAAGTTACATGTGTTAAAACTTTCATGTAGGACAACTTTCTAACTCTCCAGATATTTGTGATCTATAAAAGTGGGACCCAGCTTCTTTGGATAAATTACAAAGAGCAGCTAACCCCAAAAATAATGGGTTTGCTTGTGGAGCAGATCCAAAACCACACCTTAAGTCTGACACAAGTCATAAAAATGAGGCTTGTAATTTGTCAATGGATGAATGGGTTTATATTTTTTTACTGGATAGCAGCTTCCACATGGATGTTTGCTCAGGTCTTTGATCACATGACCTGAAATGTGAGAAGTTGTAAAAGTGGTGGCAGCCAATTTCCTCTGTGACCATGGACACACAGGTCAGTGTCCAAACATGTTAATTACCATTCACAGTGTTTAAGGTGTTGTTCTCACGCTCGTGGCAAACTGTTGGTCAAAGTATTACCTTGAAATATACGTGCATGCAGGCCCGTCGCAAGGGGGGTGCGAGGCTCTGTACAAATCACGTGCGAGGCCCGGGTGGGGATATTTACTGGGGTCTACTGTTGCTATAGTTACGAGCAATTTGTTGTTTATGTGGATATTTAAGGGGGAAAAAATTATATTCAGTTTAACAGCATTAGGTTCAAGAAGTTAAACTGTGTAACTGAATTGCGCAGTGCGCACATTTTGACGCTTAAATTGTGTTCTAAATTATGAATGGGTCAAACGTTTTGCAAAACGGCCTGAATCCACTAGCATTCGTTTGAACTGCTCTCTCACTGAATCATCTGAACCGATTTCTCAGTCAGTAAAATAAACAGACTGTATTGAGAGAACAACCAGCGCTGTTTTAGTAGTTTTCCTGAACATGCGCTAAATGGATGTCTGACTATTTCGTTGCTTTTTTCAGTTTTCAGACTTAAAAACGTTTAAAACATCTAGAGTAGAATACACTTATTCTGCGGTACCGTTGCTCTCACTGATGCTCCGAAAGGTGCGTAATAGTTAGGGCATAAGCTTATTTAACTTTATAGTGTTAAATAAAAAAACCTTTTGTGCGTACCGTCAGATGAAATCCTGCATGCGTCCATGCTTTCTCCGTCCATGCAATAAAATGCACATCCTTAAATGAGCGCGGATTTCTAGCGTATTTACTTGAATTTCTCAGGTAATATATGGTTTGACCCATTTCAGAGGCGGCCAAAATCAGAATTTGAATGGACTGAATAAAGCTCTACGAACTTGACGTGCGATGCCGAGCTGATGACATGTATGCGCATGAATCAGTCACACGCAGTCTCACGCACAGAGAAATATTGTAAGTTACTGCATAATACATTTTTAACAAGCAGAATAATACAGCATCACGATACACATAGTCTTATTTTTAGCTATGTCTTTTAACTATAGTATTTCGAAGGACAAAAACATGAACTTTAACTGTTGGCTTTACATCATCAAGTCAGCTGTCACTTTACTTTGCGCGAGGCCCTGTGCGGTCGCACACTTGGCACAGCTCTTGCGACGGTAGTGCGTACGTGCACACACATCTCTCACAGTCTGTCATCAAACTGTCTTCCACTTTTACACAGTTTTAGTCCTCATGTTTGCATTGGTCCACAGCTACACCCTTTCATATGGGCGTACTGCCTTGTATTAAATGCCCCAGACCTATATTTTTAGCTCAGATGGTAGGCCTGCACCAACTTCAGAAGTAGTCCATGCTATGTTTCAAAGAAGGAAAATAAGAAAACTTGCATCTGTATGTTGCATACTTATAGAGGTAAGTGAACTTACATTTAAAAAAAAATGATTTCCAGCTGTATTTTTTATCATTGGACAGAGAAAAGGCGTTCATAGTATTAATTGTGATTTGTGACTCGATCGAAGCCGTTATAAAATTCCCGCCGCAATTGATTTAAAACGGCTGCTGTACGTTGCTTGGCAACAGTGTGTACACAAACACACTAATAAACTATATCACTTGGATAAATAATAATTTCTCCTGATTATTACTACTAATACATTTATCTTTTTTTTTTTTATTAAACATCGGTTTATTTTATCTTATTACCGAGTACGTTTATGAAAATAACTTTATAAAAAAAAAAAAAAAAAAAAAAAGAACATTAAATAGGTACGCAGGTAGGGGACGCAGCAACAGGAGCCAGTGAATGAGGAAATGCTTTCTCAGTGTGGTGTATGTGGGTGTGTTCTCTTTAGCGAGTTGCTCCGGTTTATTGAACTCAGTTTAGTTTGAGAAGTGTTTGGGAAGGACTCGACTGGGCGCGTTTTACTTGATATTTTAAAACATTTAAAGTGTTTTCCACACGTAGTACGTTTATTAGATATAGACATTGCATATTTAAACAGAAACGGGAAAGGTTTTTTTTGGAATTTGGCGACTGTTTCGTCTTTTTGAGAGAAATACAGCCGATGGTTAGGGAGCGACAGTGACTCGCGCGTTCACGTTTCGCAGCGTTGACTCACTCCGGTTGACTTTTTCATACAGTACAGTATATGTGCGATATAAAGCCTGTTTTTGGATGTGTCCGAGTTTCTCTTCAAATGTCGTGGACGAGCACAATGAGTAGTGGATACAGTAGTTTGGAAGAGGATTCAGAGGAATATTTTTTCACTGCCAGAACCTCCCTGTTCAAGAAGCCTTCGGTTAAACCCACGAACCTCAAGGTGAATATATACATTTATTTAATTATATCCGTTTATTTATTTACTTGTTTGTTTCTTTGTTTTGGAAGCGTACGTGCCATATTGTGTTGGTATAATACAGGTGGGATCAGGTGTTGCTTTGAATTTAACGTTATAGTAAAACATTCACAGCAGCTCATTGATTTATAGTGTTTGAAAATTAAGACGATTTTAGTTTAACAATAAGCATGGCATACTGTATTATCTCACTGTTATTTAACTTGTGCCATACGTACATGTTACAGTATGAGGTAGCTATACCTGCAGGCATGTTTTAAGATATTAATGACCATAAAATAAATCCTCTTTTGTGTCAGAAATAATGAAAAAGTACACACTGAATGGACATTGAAGATGATTCTAAAATCAATTTTGCTTTGTTTCTCATCTTTTATAGGCTTAATAGTGGATTTAGTACAGTAAAGCACACTTAACACTAGTTTGTTTTGATTTATTATGCATATGATCATTATTATGGGTGTTATTTGATTGCTTATGACTTCTGGTTTGTTTAAAAAGCATTACGTCATGCCATCATGGCGTGGAAGTTATGATAAAGTAGGTCACTCTCAGATCATGAAAGCTGTTTCAGTTCAGTATCTTTTTCATGCTTGGTGTGGTGTCAATTGGCTAACATCAGCATGCCCGTATCAAAGACAACTGCTTATAATTTCAGTTTTATTTTGCTGGTTGCTATTAAAACTCCAGTCAGTGTGACTGACCCCATGTGATTTGAATATGGCATCTACACGGTCATGTGTGACTGTGAGAGGGGCTCAAAGAGAAAAGATTCATAGTATTACCCCCACACTTCTGTCAATTACCCGATTGTGAGAGAAATGTCAGTGGAGACCAGTTTTCACGAAGTTAATGCTGTCATGTGACTTCCATTTTCTGGGGGAAACTGTTGTAGATTGTTTTACTGGGTGTCTAGGGCTCTTTTCCAAAACCCATTGTCTGCCTACATAGGCAGAATTTTAAAGGGTTAGTTCACCCAAAAATGAAAATTCTGTCATTAATTACTCACCCTCATGTCGTTCCAAACCCGTAAGACCTTCGTTCATTTTCGGAACACAAATTAAGATATTTTGATGAAATCCTAGAGCTCTCTGGCCCCTCCATAGACAGCAAATTTAGTTACCACTTCCAAGGTCCAGAAAGGTAGTAAAGACATCGTTAAAATAGTCAATGTGACTCCAGTGGTTCAACCTTAATTTTATGAAGCGACGAAAATACTTTTTGTGCGCAAAAATACAAACAAAAATAATAACTTTATTCAACAATTTCTTCTCGTCTGTCCGTCTTCTACGCTGTTGACGTAGTGTAAACAGTGGCAGAACGGCGGCTCATCATTGGCTAGCTCCTGCGTCAGCATCACACGTGTGCGTTGTGGTGCTCACAGCGTCAGCCAAAGGTAAGCTGATGTTCTGACATAGTGCTTCAAAAGCGCTGCACTGTATTTACTACGTCAACAGCGTAGGAGACTGGCACAGATGAGAAGAGATTGTTGAATAAAGTACTTTTTGTGTGCAAAAAACTAACAAAAATAGTTCTCGTCGCTTCATAAAATTAAGGTTGAACCACTGGAGTCACATGGACTATTTTAACAATGTCTTTCCTAGCTTTCTGGGCCTTAAAAGTGGTAATTAAATTGCTGTCTATGGAGGGGTCAGAGAGCTCTCGGATTTCATCAAAAATATCTTAATTTGTGTTCTGAAGATGAACGAAGGTCTTACGGGTTTGGTATGACATGAGGGTGAGTAAATTATGATAGAATTTTCATTTTTGGGTGAACTAACCCTTTAAGGCATCATAGGCTTGTTGCCAACGCAAAGGCTGTTCCAAAAAATAGGATGCGTTGCAGCAAGCTCAGGGAAAGCGTTCCAAATCATTCCATTATACTTTAAAACAATTTTTCTGCCTTAGAAGGTAACTGACTCAAAAAGCAAGGCAGCTCACTCAGATTTTTTGTGTCTGTTATAAAGTCTTGATGTATCAAATTCCAGACTTTTAGAATGCACACGCTACACATGTGTATGACTATCCATTGTGTAATGTAGCAGCTCAAAATGGAATGAGTCACACAGCTAACTTCCTGTTACTTCATTCTGACAAAGATGACCCCCCCCAACCCCAACTATTTCATCATCAGCAAAGCTAACCAAAAATTCAAAGGGCACTTCAAAGTATGTGCAAGACGCAAATAGATACTGTTGTAGATACAAAAGTAGAGTGTCATTATCAAGCGGAGCAGAAATGCCCTTTACTTCATCTGTTTTGTCACCTCTTGCATGCCACAAATGCACTGACCCTGGGAAACAGCTGCTCGGGCAGGCATGCAAAACAGCAGGATCATGGGGGTTTGTGTGGGCCACAGCGCTCGGTTCGTACAGAGAATCATTGTGACCAATGGCCATAATGGCTCAGTTCATTGGAGTGAAAATCAGTTTGTTTTGTTGCACCGTAACTTCAGAAAGCAGTACAGGTGCAGTCTATACATTTAGACAACAACTGCATTCACTTTCTGTTATGCAGCCAATTATCTTTACAGTGGAAGAGAGAGTGTGAATTGTGTTGTTATAGTTAGAAGTGCTGAAACAGTTTTCCTGGTTTTCTGAGAGATTTGCTTTTCAAGACAATGTAGTGAAAAGGGTTGTAAAGAAAGACGGACGTTATCTCCAGTCTGCAGGCTGTTTTTGTAAGTCAGGGCCTGATTGAGGTGAAATTTAATTAGTGATCATACACAGACAAAACTCAAAAGTGTCTGCTGTGAGGGAATACAGAAGCTCATGTTCGTAGACAGCCACTGACTCTACCTGTAGATTATTGCAGTTGTGTGCTTGTTTACAGTATCTCACTTTGTTTTTGTGGCAACGTTCCAGTTGGTGGCGAATGGTTTGTGCGTGACGTCATTGGCCTTGAATATTCGCATGCTTTGCCAACACAGGCACTGAAAGCACAAAGAAACTTAGCTCTGAACTCTTGTGAAAGTTTCACATCCATTGTTTAGCTGTTCCACAAGGTTTTCCAGGTTTACCCTGAGCTTTCCGCTTGGCGTGTTTTGGTCGTCAGATACTGATCAAAGCATTTTGAGTCTTTACGTTAATTCCTCATTAGGGATCAGGTGATCGGTCAAACGATTTGGACCGTTGACGATGTGAATTGCGTCTGGTAGGTGCAGGAGTTCATGCACTCACTGAGCAGTAGATGAAGACTTTCATGTCAGCCACACTCAGAAAGATAAAACTAAATCTTGAAGGATGTTAATGCAGACCTGAGCTGACTCCAGTCTCAGTTTACACGAGAGCAGATCCAGGAATCCTTCATAGAGTTCGACTTGCTGTAAATCCAGATAGAGCAGCCAGGAGAAGAGTACGTGTGCTGGAGACGCTGTTATTCAAGGGACTAGTAAATGTTTATATCATACTACCCATATCTTCTCAAACAAACTAGAATGGATATTTTTCCACTGCTATGTGCAATTCATGACAGACCATCAAAAGATGGATTAATAGGCCACATTGTAAATTGTAAAAGCCTGGCTGGGTAAATCTCACAAAACCAGTCAAAAGCATGTCATTTCACCCCAAAAATGAAGAGAAAGAAAACACAGCTCAAACAAAGAAACTCAAAATGTGGGTTTTTATGTGTTTTTATATTTATAACATACAATAACATTAAGCAACATCACATGACCAGGAGTGCTGAATATCATCACGATTGAAAATGTGACACTGATTTCATATAAACAAGTAATTAATATTCAGTCACTTACATTTTTGTTATATTTCAGCAGCGAAAATAGTTCCAAACAAAGATCACAGCAGAACCATAGCGCATCTCACAGCAACACTTAACCGTGCAGGGCTCGCAAAATTTCAAAATCCCTGGTAGCCCTTCGGGCAGGCACTCTTGAGATTTTGGTAGCCCGAGAAGAATTTAACTAGCCAAAATAAAAAAGACCATTTTTATGTAGAAAATTGGACTGGAGTCGAAATATCAAACAAAAACACATGTATTTGGTTCTAACTGAACTGAAATTTCTATGAAATTCTGTCCTGACCTGTCTTTTTTGGATCAGCAGAACTGAAATACTGGTGTAAATCCATGCGCCTCTTAACATTTTTATACACACACACACACGTCATCGATTTTCACAATTTTCTCCACTGTGCATGCAATCTCTTTAATTCAGCAACAAAAAAATAAACAAAGTAGTAAGTTCTTTGGCAAAATTACATTTGCTTAATAGCCTAATCACAATCTTAAATTGTCACTGTTTCTGTCAGTGCAGCTTCCCGAACACACAACACTAAATATGTTCACCCCAAGCTAAGACTGGATATAGGCTTTATTAGTTTACTGTCATATATACACTGTGTTTCACAGAGTTGCTAAGTTATTAAACAATATTTAACATAAACGTGTTTTATATAATGACTACTAGGAGGTGTTCTAGACGTAGGCTATGTTTTCCTTTATTGGGTTTCCCTGAGGAGTTGAAAATGAAAGTAAAACAGTAATGCACGTTCGTTGCATTTTACCATGAAATGACAGTTGTGTCAAACACAATAATGATTTATCTCTCATCCACCCACAATTAATTTGAATGTTATTTATTTTTTAGTACTTGGCCCGCCCGATCGGTGGATATAGAACCGCGTATCGCTAACACGCACGCACACACGCACGCACACACACACACGCGGGCGCGCGTTAGCAGAGCATAAACAGCGCTTATTTTTCCAGCGCCCATGTTAACAGATTAGAGCACGTACACCGCACGCAGAGGCGTTTAAATGATTAAAACTAGAAGCATATCTTAACTTTAAGGTTACTTTTATCATGTAAACTACATATATACAGCATGTTATATGTGTTTGGGACAGAGGGGAACACGGTCGCATTCTCAGCAGATATATGCTGCCCATAATAAATCAAAGCACAAGACAGACAGGAGTCGGGGGAGAACACCGGAAAAGATGACAGAATGGACGATACTCGTCGGTATAGTACACAAGCGCAGCGGTTCAGCTGCGCGCAAAAAACGCTGCCAACGTGAAAAGCACAACGGGCGGGCGCGCGCTGCTCCCGCTCTCCATACGCACAGCTTCTGCACTGCTTGTGCGTGCGGTGTGAAACCGATCAGCTAAACTTCACTGCGGTCAAATCAGCATAATCAAAACTTCCCCGTAAATTCAAAAAATATTTTAAACAATCTCATAACATTATTTAATGCAGTTGTAGTTTTTCAGTGAAATTAATTTTATTGGAAACAGCCCTATAGTGTCTTATTCTTATTTAATAATATATTGATCAAATTTAAGAATTTAAAATGAAAGATGAAGCATATATTTAAAACAATTAGGGAAGAAAATGCCCTTTATAAAGGTTAAAATATCATAAATATGCAGATTAAAATATGTCAAAGCTGACTGAACACTAATGAGAACATTGCTTCAGAATAAATTATATTTAAAACACACAAAAAAAAAATTTCACATTTTTTTTCTCGACAAGCGAGTTTTTTACTTTGACAAATGAATTACTTGTATGAAGGACAAGCACATGAAAAGGCTTAATGTCGAGCCCTGCAGTGGTTTGTGCTTATTAAATAATATCACAGTGCAAATAATCTCAATGGTTCTGTAAATATATTTCATTCTGTTTATGCAAGATATAAATGTTTACCATTGTGGCCTGGACATGTGCTTTAAAACGGCTAGTGGTGTCAGGCCGTCACATGAGGGAAACTGTTTAGAGAAGGTGATGTAAAGCGATCATGCTGTTTATACTGCGAAACGCAAAAGTTTCTCCAGACAATTTTTGAGCCATGTTCATACCATGAAAAAACTCTTTTTGTGCTGCTGTTTTGTCTGAATTCATGCTTTATGCCCTTGCATCACAGAATGGGAAGAATTTCACTTTGTTTGTTCGTCTGTCATGGCTGTCACATGAATGGATCGACAGGGTTGAGTGGTTTCAGATCCTGCATTACACAAAACCAAATTATTAAGAATTCAGAATTCTTAAATTCTGGAGCAACGTTTTTGACTGTTTAGGAAAGCATTAGACAAGGCTGCAGTAGGCAACTATGTTATTCATCATCATCAAGTCCAGCTAAAGAGAGCATTGCCGTTTAATCTGATCAGCCCACAAAGTAGCATTGTGCGTCATGGAGCAGTATTTGATTATAATCCAGGTGTGTGTTTCTCCAGTGGCCTATTACAAGCTGCTTTTGATGATAAAAACATTTAACTGCACCTTCTCAAAGTCTACATCTATTTTCCAACATAAATAAGCAATACATGGATTAACAGCTGTTAAACCCTCAAGACCCCTGTCAATCTGGTTGCTTTTGAATGTCTGAGAGGCATTTGATTTTCCTCATGCTTTGAAAATAGTTCAAAAGTGGACATTTACGGACATGCACATCCCACTCTCTCCCTCCCATTGTTTGCGGTCACGACTCTGTTAGACTCATGTGGATCCACATGTAGAGCATCTGGTTGCAGTTTCTCAGAGAAGAGCTGTAATTACAGTTAAGAGGAAGATAAGACTAGATGAAGGCGGATGTTACGGTCCATCGGCTGAATGTCACACAAAACCTCAGCCCAGTCAGCAGATAAACTGTCCAGCTGACATTGGGAGCAAATGTCATGGTTTGGGAATTACTTGTTGAAGTTTGGCATCTATGTCAAATAAAATGATAATAAATGTGTTCTGCTCATGTTTCATAAACTAGGCCCAATGTTCGAACATTGCCATTGAATTAGAACAATAAATCTAGTCTGAAAGTCCCCTTTGCTACATCTACATATAACAGTCTTTCTTTTTGGCCCATTTGCAGTTGTGATGATGGACTAGGTCATGTTTAATTTCAAAGAAAGCTCTGTGCTATCTGTGTTTTACAGTTGGAGATATGGATCCATCAGGAAATGGCGCTTAGACTCCAGAGTTTTCCTCGAGTTTTATCGCTTCCTGGATTTCATTAGATCTAACATTTAGCAGTTTTGTTCATGTACCTCATTCTGGATAAATATTTATTGAAGCTTCCATTATCCCTATCATTTTAATACCTAAAATGACCTTTAGTCCTTTCATCTCCTTTGTATCAGTTTGTATATATAACTTCCATGTTGTTTGAATTAAATTGTTTGTTAGAAGAAACATACCCACATTTCAGTGAGGAGATAAGGCACACAGTTTGGTGAATGTGACTTTGAAACCGGATAAGTTCTTGAGTGCATAGGTCACATGGCTGCACCTGGCATGTGTCACATCTGATCTCAGCCTCTTTCATTTTACCTCTTTCTTTTAAATCATTCCTAAGCCATCACTTTTCTGGAATGACATCATCGCTGAGCACTGTGGTGAATGTATCCTATATCCCCATGAACAAAGGTCCTTTTTATTCTCATTATCTCCATAGCTATATCATGATTTTTAGTGTTAGATTCAATGCAGAATCTTTTGTTTTTGCTGTTCGTTGCAGATCTTCTAAACTTAGTTAAAACTCTCTATACTGGGTTAATTTTTGTCACAAGTAATTGTGCTCAGAGAGTACATCCTGTTAATGATAAATTTGAAAGACTCTGTTGTTTGTTCTCCAACTACAAATTAGGTGGACATGACTCTGTTTGACGTCATGTATCTTCCCCCTTTGGCCTATATTTATGACCAAGTATATCAGATTTGGCATTTAAGATGGATATTTTCTGGTTTGTGATTTCATATTTCAGCTTTGTGTGGCATCTCCTCAATCAAAAACAACAGATGAGCGCCCGCCACAAAGTTCGAAAAGCCCTCTTCAATTACTCACAGTTGCCCACAGCTGAAGTGAGTGGGCAGATTTCTTCAGAATTATGACATGGGACATCATACAGTGAGGTTGTATTTCATTTTTCTTTGAGCTCAGTGAAGGCCCTGTACTCCCCATTTGGCCTGACAGGTTTGTTATGATCAATCGGGCTGCCCTGGTGAGTCAGACAGCTCCACTTCCTCTCTGTATGAATCAGCCCAGGATCATATTCAGTTCTGCGTTGTGCATGAAGGACGAGTCTTTTTGGTTTGTAAAGGGCTAAAGTTCCTCACTTTCTTAAGAAATCTTCTTTCTGAGAAAAGCAACAGACTTTTTTTTACAGTATAGAGTTGCCTTCAGCTGCAAGCAAAACAAACCACACCCAGTTTTTATGTTTCAGCTCATATCCTATGTTATCAGTAATCTTTGAAGCCAAGTTTACCCATAAATCCTAAGTAAGTCACAAACACCATCTTGGGAATATTGTGAAGTGCCTACAAATATGTTTGAAGGTCTAGAATGGCTCTTCTTGATCAGTGACAAGTACAACTCTGAACTTTGAAACCAAGCTGTCAGTCACAAGTTACCATCCCAGCAGAGCTTTATGACGTTGGGATAGAAATTGCTAGAAGGCATCGGTCAAGCTTTCCAGCAGCTTGTAAGAGCAGCTTGTAAGAGTTCTTGAGGGGCTCTTGTGTTATTGTTGACCTGTCTGTAGGGGAGAGCAACAGAGGAGATGAAAGATCTTTTCCACGTTCTTAGCTCGCACACGTAGTGCCGTTCAAGCACGCCTGGCTTTCATAATATACATTTACGGTATTTTTTTTTTTTTTTTTTTTTTGCTCCCTAGCCATTCCTTGCAGACATAAACAGAGTTATGAAACCGTGTCAAGGTTTAAAGGACAATGTCTGATGGGCATATAAAGGCATGTGTACGTTTCCATGTGAGGCGATGTTATAGTAATAAAATTAAAGACACCCATGAGTCATATACCTGCATGGATAGATAACCTCATGGACTCGGCTTGTTGCGAAAGTATTTAGATTTATGCAAAGAGAAAAACCAAAAGCAGGGCTCCAGACTGCGACCAAATGGTCGCATTTTGCAAACTTTTTTCCTGCTGGTGCGACTACATTTTGTTAGAGGTCGCACTGGCATCACGTTGCCCAACTGATAAGAGCTGCCATTTCTGTTACATATGAGAAACATCAAATGGCAAACGAAACGAAAGCGGAACGGAACAGCGCTACTCGCTTGAGCTGGCTCATACACGGGCCAATCTCGATCACGCAACATCGTTACTACACAGCGCTGGGAGATCTAGTGGGAAGCGGTGCAGAATTCTCTGTTATCTCTGTTACCACAGATGTCAGATCAAACAGCTCTGACGTGGAAACCAGGAAAAACCATTGTTGCATGAACGAAGTTCAGGGTTTTCAGTCCACAAATCATAAATATTCACCATGGACTTAATGTAGTAACACCCCATGGTATTGTGGCAGAAATAGTTGAAATTTTTTTTTTTTAACATTATTCATCTCAGGGTTCGTACAACCTTTTGAGGGTGAAATTCAAGCACTTTTCAAGGGCTTTCAAGCACTTCACACTTTTTCCAGCACTTAAAAGCTCTAAATATTATCCAATTTTAATGTTATTTTTGTGATGATTTAAAGGTGTAGGCCTCTTTGTGGCAAACAGTTTTATTTAAAAAAATACATGAAATTACCACTATAAACAGTAGATGGCGGCTGAGGAGCACTTATTGACTTATTAGCAAAATCCACTCCTTAATATATGGAAAAAAAGTAGAACGTGACAGTCTCATGAAAAACAAAAACTTTTCTTCGAATTGTGACTGAATTACCCAGAAAACAAGTAAAGAGTGCGCCTTTTATAATCACTGAAACTGTCTGTCAGTTCAGTATGATACTATAAAAGAACAATGGTACATTTAATAAGAGTAGAATATTAAAATTTTCCCTATAAAAATTAGGTTTTTGCACATTACTGTTGTTAATAAAAGTTATTTTTATCTCCATATCAATTCAAGCTCAGTGCTTCACTGGTAAATTTCCAATAAACAAACTTATTTACACTTATTAACAAGACAAAACGCAAAACAATAGTAATTTTATGATTAAATTAACTTTATGATAAATTTTCTTTACTTGTCTGGAGCCCTGAAAAGACATTATTTTTTGAAGAGTTGAAGATTTGAGGCAACAGGTATTGTAGGCAATGCAGCTTTAAATGGAAAATCCCCAAAATTCCAGAGTATGACACTATATTTTTGTTTCACAACATGAATTGTTGTCAGTGATGTGACCAGTTGATGAGCTTTGGTGTGAGTGTTCACCAAGCTTGCAACAAGTTCCTTGGTGTTTTCGATTCCTCTATTCTTGTTGGCCATGGTTTCCTGTCCTCTGTAAACCTCCCTGCAGTTCTGACTATTCTAGAAGCACATCATGCAGTCAAATCGGCCTACTGTCCTGCTGAGTAGGAAGCCACACAGAATGGTCATTTTTATGCCTTCAGTTGTCGAACAATCACCCAGTGACTGGAGTCCAGCCTTTGGTTTGCATAAGGCTATTGACCAGTTCTGCTGCTCGCTACAGAAACTCCATTAGCTGAGGAATGCGTTGGGGAGGAAAGGTGTGGTGACCAGGGACTTCCTGTGGGGTAGGGGGATTGAGAAGGGGCTGTTTTATTAGAGCTTGCAGATCAGTGTACATTGGCAAGCGTGATGAGTTGCAGTCATTATAGGCGTGCCCAGAAATCCCCTGCAAAAGCTCAGCTAAAAATAAAAAGCAGGTTGTCTTTTGATTGCCTTCTTCGCTGAACCTTTTTCTGATGGTCACGCTCATCTAATTCGTCTGTCAGTAGTGCAGATGATATCAAGCAGAAGTCAAGAGTTTGTCAGATAGGTGTGCCCCTGAAAAACCAGTTCGGTCGCACCTCATGTGTCCTGCTCCATTTAAGTCGAGTATGCCGTGACCACCATGTGTGACAGAAATCAACTAACACATGACTGAAAACAAGGAACAAAAACCCTAACTTTACCACATGCCACACCCTCCTGCTTATCAGCTCTCTAAGGACACTATGGGGCCTACAGAGTGCAGAGTTTACATTCTCCCCTTAATGTTTTGACTAATGTTCCCTCAAAATACACGTGATTGATCTCTGACAAGTAGAGATGGTCCGGTTGGACCTCAAGGATACTTTTAACCTGTTCTTCTTGTTCCCTGTCCTCTCTGAATGAGTTGCTCCACATGAGAGCGAGGACACAATTCCTCACAGCAAGGGAGGTAGAGCTGCTTTTTCTGTCGCATTACCTCATCGGCTTAGTGTTTATTTTGCCTTTGTCACACTCTGCTTTGCAGAGGCATCCGTGTTAACCCTGTCCTTCCTGGTTTAGTTCTGCACAGCCTTCTGTTCACATTGCTGATGGTGTCTGCTTTCCCAAACATTACGTCAGCAATACCTTGACAAACCATTCTTAGCTAGACAAATCAACGTGAACTCCTGTAGGACTACATTGTTGAAAAACCATGTTGGGGCTCTGAAATCAAGCTAGCGCCAAGTCTCACTACTTTGTGGGCACCAATCAAAGTTTACATGACCGACATTCATGGTTCAGCCTGGCTAATGAACAACCTTCAGAGAGCTGATGGAGACCACATCACTGAACCCATAGGCGGCACAAGCTGATGTGGTGAGCTGCAATCCCTTGCACGCACTCAACAGCTTAACGGGCCCCGCAGAGACGCTCTTGCCCCCTCATTTAAAAAGCTCTTACCAGCTTTTGTTGTGGTGAACGGGGAATTAATGGGCTTGTAGTTGTGACTTCATATAAGAGTGTTTCTTCTGGTTAATTGGTCTGATCTAAACACATGACAAAATCCTAAAAAGTATTGTTTTCCATTCTCATTTGTGCTTGACAGGATGGTCACGTGATTAAATTAATGACCTTCTTGGTGTGACGGTTAGCATGTCCAAAGTAGTGGAAAGACTTCTTTTCTCTCCAATATCATGAGCCACCTGTCCAAGCAGTCTCAACCATAAGATATCTGATTGCACTAGTTTAGCAGCTGATACTTAGTTAATCTGTTCGATGTCCCCCATTTAATGCTCCTGAAGGCGCTATGGTGAGGTTAAGGGTGTAACCAACCCTTACTAGAGTATCACAGTAATGGATATTTGAGCCAGTGGACTGTTCTTCCAAACTTGAGATGGGTCAGGATAGTCGACTAGTCTCACTAGTGAGTTTATTTAGATGGTAATACTTTTGTTGGCATTGCTTTAAAAATCATTTTGTAGACGCAGCGTCTCTGTGTTAAGGTGCTCTGCTTTAGCATGCTAACATTCAGCATAGGGAAGGGATAGGGATGCATTATTTGCCGGATCGGGTATCGGTCAGACAGGATCGATCCAAATCCGATACTGTGCATATAATATTCTTTGTTATTGTTAAGCCCAAGTGCCCCACAAAAGGCACAAAAACATTATAAAGCTTCGTGCACTATATTAAGTGTTCTGAAGCCATGCCATAGTTTAACGTGAGGTACAGATGAATATTCAAGTCATTAAATTCAAGTTTACGTAAATGCTTCCCTCCGCTGCGTCTGTCAGTCATTCTCCATTCAGCTTTCAAACTACAGCTTTGTGCCGCTCTGTATTGGAGCCTTTCGTATTATAATACTTTTGCGCAATGAAAGATTATTAATAGCCTTTCTTGTTCTGCCCTATCTATAATATGTTGCTGCCTCATTAAAAAAGCTGCGCTATACATTTAAAATAAATGTCTTTTAATTTCTTAGTATGTATGCCCTATTTCTATAAATATATTTACGTGTTTTTCCTGAATGTATTTTACAACGTGTAACATTTTACCAGATTTAGTGCTACACTTAGTCACTTTTATTTGTTCCCCACTAAATGTTTTTTTTTTTTCACTAAATGTTTAGATTTTATACAATTATTGTGCACTCATGATTTTTCTAGAGTAACTTTTGCTGCTGAATTATCCACTAATCTAGTTTATCCACCATCTAGTTTGTAGTATTTTTGTCATAGATTGTGATTTTATATATTTTTTTAATTTGTTGTTTTTCTTTATAATGAAGTTGTCTGTATTTAGTAGATTGTGTTTAACACACAAAAGAGTGATTTCAGTTTTTAAACAAAACTGCACTGGTATCGGATTGGTGTCGGTATCGGACGATACTCAGAATTTTTGGTATCGGATCGGTTCTGAAAAAATGGTATCGGTGCATCCCTAATTCAGCATGGGAAAAACCCTCTTTGGGAATTAAATTATAAAGTGAAATTAAATATGAATTCATATAAATATATATTAATAGTTATTTATTTACATGTATTTAGTTATGTTGCCAGTTATCCTATTGTAAGACTGCACTTACTGAAGAAAGAATAATGCAAGAATTATATAGTTGATTTTGAAGTGTAGTAGTTTTGCTCGTAAACATGTTTATTCTAAGAGCTTTAGGGCTTTATTATAAACTTAAGAATTTTAAAAGGTGTTTAGCCTTTAAGTAGATGCTTTCTGGATATGAAAACAGTGTGAGTCATGCACTGTAAAGTTCAATGCACGCAACCCCAAACCACCTGTTATTCCAAAATCCCCAGGCAGTCTTGGCCCTTGCAGGAGGGGAATTACGACTGTCTTTAACAGTTCACACACAGTATTCAGCCTCTGTTAGCTGAGAAGGTCCTTGTCCATTAATGTGTTGTCACTTCAGCCCAGGACTGTTCCCTTATAAGGGGCTCTCTGCTTTTGTTTTGAGCTTTGAGCGCTCATGAAAGTGGATCAGCTTCTCGGTGATATGACCATGTAAGACCAGAGTGCACTGCACATTTCATACAATTTTCTGTTTGTAACTGTGCTGTATTGTTCCAGAAAAGTGCATTATTTTAAATACTTAAAGGGTTCGTATCATGGTCATGTCATTGGCTTAAGGAACAAGAATATTACAATTATATTACAAATAAAAAAGATTGAAAATGCAATTATTTGTTTACCCTGCTGCTATCTGCTGTGGGATAATCAGTTTGCTTCATCTGAGAAGTATTGGAATAATCTATATCTGTCATTATGCTACACATGGATGTCACTATTTAAGAGGATGTGTGGGCTGTTTTGGGCTCCCGCATCAGGAACAGGCTCCTGACAAAGAAGCCTTTGCTTTGAATGGATTCATTATTCAGCAGTACTGGAGTCATACCTCTTCTGCTGTCAAAATGAGCTGCGGGTTGACCTGTGCTGACCTTTGTTTGCTAAATGCTTATGTTCATTGTCTGTGTTTCAGGATGTGGAGAAAGAGAAAGAGCTGCGCACTCATCTCACTCATGAGGAGATCAGACAGAAGGTCGAACAGTACAACGCCGACTCACGTGACCACTTTAAAATGACACTGGTGAGTTAATGATCTCTGGCAATTACAAATAGATCATAAAATAATCTAATCGTTAATATTTTTCAAAATTCAAAAGTCCATCCATAGCTGAAAATCTATGTTTGTCAGCTAAAATCTCCAGAAGATATAATCTAGAATTTTACTGCATGTACACTGAGCAAAATTATAAACGCAACACTTTTGTTTTTGCCCCCATTTTTCATGAGCTGAACTCAAAGATCTAAGACTTTTTCTATGTGCACAAAAGGCCTATTTCTCTCAAATATTGTTCACAAATCTGTCTAAATCTGTGTTAGTGAGCACTTCTCCTTTGCCGAGATAATCTATCCACCTCACATGTGTGGCATATCAAGATGCTGATTAGACAGCATGATTATTGCACAGGTGTGGCTTAGGCTGGCCACAATAAAAGGCCACTCTAAAATGTGCAGTTTTACCGTATTGGGGGTCTGGGGGGGTCCGAAAAACCAGTCAGTATCTGGTGTGACCACGATTTGCCTCACGCAATGCAACACATCTCCTTCGCATAGAGTTGATCAGGTTGTTGATTGTGGCCTGTGGAATGTTGGTCCACTCAAAGTGTTGCGTTTATAATTTTGTTCAGTGTATTATGGATTTAAAGTAGGGATGCGTGATATATCGCCCACCATATCGGTATTGGCCGGTATATTAACATTTTTTGTGTTATCGTTATCGGCCCAATAAGAAAATATATTAAAGCTGATAAGTAATGGATTATTTCCTTCCGCTGAGACACTTCAGATGCGCACTGTTCGCCATGATGGTTTTGAATTGCTTGAGAAATATGATTGGAATCACTTCAAAAAAGGAAAATACACTTAAGTGCAAGTCTGCCATAGGCTACATAAAATTATAATGAGAACAGGCTTAGATTTAAGATTTAGATTTATTGGCCAATATATCGGTTATCGGCTTTCAAATATAAAGAATTCTCGGTGCATCCCTAATTAAAAGTTGTTATAAAATATTGCAGAAAGCCATTAAAAAAAAAAAAAAAAACATATATAGTATTAAAAAGAGGACCCTCTGTAGACACTCATGACCCCAAAACTAGTCCAGGCTGTCAAATGGAATAACCTAAGAAAAGTCTTGAAACTTTTTTTTTTTTTAAACAAAAAAAACGTAATATTTTATTACATTTTGCTCAGTGGTTACACCTTTTAAAAACATGTATAACCAAATTAAGTACAAATTGCAATTTTTTATTTTTCAAAGTCCCAGACTTATGATTGTCTCTTTTAATAAAAGCTTTATCATTGTCCATGTTGTAATCTGTTTATCATGCTTCCTAATGTATCATGTGACAGTCATAAGGACTTTACCACTGTACCTTTGTCCAGATCGCAGCTGCTTATCGCAGACTGTTTCTGTGCTGTTTAGACTGGACTAGACTTAATTGAGCCACCGTGGCACAAACACTTTGTATTAGTATATCTGACATTTTACTCATTAAGCATACACCGTGTCTTGGATCATTAAGTTTAAGGCCTGTGTTCAGTGGGGTTGTGTGTCAGTGTGGTGGAGAGCAAGCATTGAGTTTCAGAGGAGGTTTTGTGAGCTGTAATTACCCCCCCCTCCCCCGTGTCTCGCCTGTAGCCTGCAGTCACGGCTGCCTTTTGGACTAATGAGCTTACAGACAGAAGGACCTCAAATCTGAGCTCCATCTGGATGCAGTCAGATAACACAGCAAGATGTGCTCGACAGTGTTGAGGAAGTTGCTTTGAAACTGAAGCTACTCATCAAATTAAGCAGTTCTTTAGTTAACAAGTTACTAAGAAAAACAATAAAACATATAATTAATGATTATTTGATTATTTAACCAAAGCAGTATTTATGTGGCACACAAACTGTGAGGATCATCTACTTGTACTCCTTCTAGGGTTGGGCCAATAGACAATGCCATCGTCCATCGCCGATGGCTGACAGACATCATAATGTTGAGCCAGCATCGTGATTTCCCCGCCCCCCTGCAAATAATGAAGTTGTTCTTGATCACAATACAAATTACATTCAAAACAGTTCAATAAACAGAATTTAAACACTAAAGATTTTATTGTGCAAAAAAACGCCAAACGAATTATAGGCTACTAGATGTTTTACACAAGCTAAACCAATGATATTCAAATGGCGGACCGCGGCATGTTTACATCCGGACCGCGAGACAGAACGGTAGCACCATTTTCTTGTTTCTAGTTGAAGTGAGCAGAGTGTCAAAACAGCGGTGTGGATCACACCACAAGCACTCAGGATTGTTTGTGGTAATGATATTTCAGCGCTATATCCTCTAGCAGTTTTATCTAAAACCAAACGCGCTTCATTCAAGCTCCGTGCGCGTTCTCTCTTTCTCCAGACGCCACATTACCGGAGCTTAACGCTCAAACGCAACCCCTCCGATGTCAATGTACATCGCGATGCTTCACTGTAGACATCGTCTGATACCAATTTGGTAGACATCGCCCAACCCTAACTCATACGTTTACTTTAAATACAACTATAATATATTATATGTATGTTTTGAAATTATCTGGCTGAAAGGAACTGTTTTGCTGAAAAACTAATTGAGAGAGACATTCTTAGAAAATACATTTGATTACATTTGTCCTAAAAACAGTGATGTAACATTTTGTCGAACTAAACTGCTGCTCATTTGAGAAAAGCGTACTTGTTGGCTAACCCTCCACACTGGTGCTCATTGATCACAATAAATCTTTGCTGTTTTAGTCATAAATCTGAATGTCTTTGTTTGTCTTTCCTGTCTCTGCCCTGCAGAATGCTAACGGCATGTACACAGGCTTCATCAAGGTGCAGATGGACCTGCGGAGGCCCATCACAGTTAAAGGAGGCGGGGCAGGAGGGGTCAAAGGTCAAGAGGCGTTTTACCTTCCACGCGGCTCCATAAACACCCTGCACATCAGCAGCACCAACACGGTGCGGCAGGTGATTGAAGCCCTGCTGAAAAAGTTCACCGTGGCCGACAACCCCGCCAAGTTCGCCTTGTTCAAACGCTTCAGCAGAGAAGACCAAGGTGAGACGCGGAACATGAATGTGGAAAATGCATCAGCATATGTGTGCGTACAGTACATGGTAATGACTCAGGACCCCTAGTGTATACAGTGTGTGTTTTGGCAGGGCCAGATGCATTCCTGGATTAGGTCAACATCAGGAATGTGTGTGTATTTATGAACGTTCTTGACTTCTGGCACACACACATACAGGACAGGCCTGTGATTTTTAAGCATACAGTGGGGAGAACAAGTATTTGATACACTGCCGATTTTGCAAGTTTGCCCACTTACAAAGCATGTAGAAGTCTGTAATTTTTATCATAGGTACTCTTCAACTGTGAGAGACGGAATCTAAAACAAAAATCCAGAAAATCACATTGTATGATTTTTAAGTAATTAATTTGCATTTTATTGCATGACATAAGTATTTGATACATCAGAAAAGCAGAACTTAATATTTGGTACAGAAACCTTTGCTTGCAATTACAGAGATCATACGTTTCCTGTAGTTCTTGACCAGGTTTGCACACACTGCAGCAGGGATTTTGGCCCACTCCTCCATACAGACCTTCTCCAGATCCTTCAGGTTTCGGGGCTGTCGCTGGGCAATACGGACTTTCAGCTCCCTCCAAAGATTTTCTATTGGGTTCAGGTCTGGAGACTGGCTAGGCCACTCCAGGACCTTGAGATGCTTCTTACGGAGCCACTCCTTAGTTGCCCTGGCTGTGTGTTTCGGGTCGTTGTCATGCTGGAAGACCCAGCCACGACCCATCTTCAATGCTGTTACTGAGAGAAGGAGGTTGTTGGCCAAGATCTCGCAATACATGGCCCCATCCATCCTCCCCTCAATACGGTGCAGTCGTCCTGTCCCCATTGCAGAAAAGCATCCCCAAAGAATGATGTTTCCACCTCCATGTTTCACGGTTGGGATGGTGTTCTTGGGGTTGTACTCATCCTTCTTCTTCCTCCAAACACGGCGAGTGGAGTTTAGACCAAAAAGCTCTATTTTTGTCTCATCAGACCACATGACCTTCTCCCATTCCTCCTCTGGATCATCCAGATGGTCATTGGCAAACTTCAGACGGGCCTGGACATGCGCTGGCTTGAGCAGGGGGACCTTGCGTGCGCTGCAGGATTTTAATCCATGACGGTGGTTTTCTTTGAGACTGTGGTCCCAGCTCTCTTCAGGTCATTGACCAGGTCCTGCCGTGTAGTTCTGGGCTGATCCCTCACCTTCCTCATGATCATTGATGCCCCACGAGGTGAGATCTTGCATGGTGCCCCAGACCGAGGGAGACTGACCGTCATCTTGAACTTCTTCCATTTTCTAATAATTGCGCCAACAGTTGTTGCCTTCTCACCAAGCTGCTTGCCTATTGTCCTGTAGCCCAGCCTTGTGCAGGTCTACAATTTTATCCCTGATGTCCTTACACAGCTCTCTGGTCTTGGCCATTGTGGAGAGGTTGGAGTCTGTTTGATTGAGTGTGTGGACAGGTGGCTTTTATACAGGTAACAAGTTCAAACAGGTGCAGTTAATACAGGTAATGAGTGGAGAACAGGAGGGCTTCTTAAAGAAAAACTAACAGGTCTGTGAGAGCCGGAATTCTTACTGGTTGGTAGGTGATCAAATACTTATGTCATGCAATAAAATGCAAATTATTTATTTAAAAATCATACAATGTGATTTTCTGGATTTTTAGATTCCGTCTCTCACAGTTGAAGAGTACCTATGATAAAAATTACAGACCTCTACATGCTTTGTAAGTGGGCAAACCTGCAAAATTGGCAGTGTATCAAATACTTGTTCTCCCCACTGTATGTGCACTCATGTGCCAAGAATACACCATGCCAGCATAGTAAACACACATACACACCAGCTGTTGTCTGTGCCAACCTGTTGAATGCAGACACTAACCACCCTCGTTCCCCACATTTCATTCCCATACAGGGACATTCTGAGCTGGGATGGGTCAGGATGGTCAACTTTACTAGTGACTAGTTAGTTATGGAGTCATTTTTTTCAGGATCAGTCACAGGCTTGCAGAGCGACATCAAACAGTGAATTCCTGAGCACTGGTTTTCCTTCCATAATGTCTAAATGTTTCCAGTCCTCCATCTTCCTCTGACAGACCCCAGCCACTGTCCGAGCCCCCAGTTGACGTCACACACGCGCATAGCAGGAAGCCAGGCGCACATATGGCTCAGTGATTTTTAGTACCTGCTTTCATAATCCATGCGCCGGGTTGGAATGTGCTCTGGTTTATTTGACAGAAACGAATCATTACAAGAAATGGCTCATAAGAGTCATTCATTTATGAATCAGACTACACCGCTGTGAATATTTATTGAGAAAAGATGTTATCTTACGCAGTATTTTTATCTGAACTCTTTTAATTCAGACTGCACATTTAAAGCAAAATTACTTAAAATCACTGTTTATCATGTCAAAAATACAAAAATATTCTGTATTATCCATTAAATCCAACTGTCAAGTAATATACTGTATCTATGTAATTTTTATTTAAAAAAACTCCACCTTTAGTAGATCCATACTATTTATTTTTTAATTTTTATTTATTTTCTTATTTCATGTATTTAAGTTGTCTTTTTATAATTATTTCTAATATATATACATATTTCTTTTTAAGATTCCACATATTTTAAACCTAATATTCTCTAGTCAACTACTTGTTTTAATATACTACATTTTGTAATCCAAATACAATATAAGACTGCAAACAATTTTGGTTCGCTGTGGTACAGGCGATTCAGTCGCAGTCAATTGATTAACTGAGCGTCATAGTACTTTGGGGAGATATTATGCTCATCTTTAGTTATTTTGTAGGAGTGTTTGTGTAGGAGCCAATAACTGCTGCTGCCAATGGGGGAATTTTGCTGAGGAGGCTGTCTGGAACAGTGACCTTTTTTCTCTCCACCGTCTGAGATCATTTTCATGAAGTCTCGCCACCGTGAGAGATCTCCAGCACATGCATATGTGAGACGTTGTGTTTGACAGCTGTTTTTAATGCGTGTTACGGGGCCGTCGAGCTCTTAAACAGCCCGTCTAGACTAGATGACTTTAAGATATGCTAAAGTTTAGATGCTGATAAACTCCCATCTCAGAGCTCATTATAGAAACAGACAGACCCTCATGTGTGATATCACAGCGGTACGGCCTATAAAAGAGCATGAATCAACCGCATTAGTGTAGACATAATAACAGCCCTGCATGTTCTGATTAACCCCTGCTGGAGGCAGAAGGAAGCCCCCATTAAACAGGAAGTGAGATTCCTCAAGAATGAAGAAATGCAGGTCTGCGCCCTCTTGCACACTCTGGGTGGAGGAAAATCTCCCTGATATTAGGTGGTGCTCTTCCTTTTTTCGTGCTAAAAGTTTGTTTTTGCTGTGAAATTTGGCATGAGATCAACATTCAGTAGCGGTGTCCTCTTTGTGGTGTGGCAGGCCATTATTATATACAATTCCAAGTGCTTTAAGTGACATGAATTTATATGCAACTTTTCAGAGAGGGTCTCAGTTACTGTTTATTTATATAGCTCTTTATACAATACAGACTGTTTCAATGCAGATTTACAGTGAATAACAGGAAAATATTGATCAGTGATGCAAACAGACTTTAGTTCTGCTATAAAGCAGTTTAAAAAAGAAAATAGTAAGCAGTCATTATTCAGGTGAAATCAGTTTAGTGTTGATTCATTTCGGTTCAATAACCGTGTAAAGTTCATCAATAATGAAATGAGTTGACTGTTTTCTTCAGAACTGCTTTATAGATGAATTTGTGTCATCGTCCAGCTCAGTTCAGTTCTCATTCAATAGAGTCAGTGCATTCAAGTCAATAATATTGACAAATATTAAGTGACCTTCCTGATGCATCCCTAATTCTTGCCTGATGTAGTTTATTTTTTTGCAGTGAATGTCTGGTTCTGTGAATGAAGTGTCTGTGATGGTAATAGTTTGTGTTTCGTGTCTGTATGTGTGCAGTGTACACCTGTAAGCTGTCAGAGAAAGAACACCCTCTGTTCCTGCGTCTGGTGGCGGGACCCAGCACTGACGCGCTCAGCTTTGTCCTGAAGGAGCAGCAAACCGGCGAAGTCATGGTGAGGTTTCTCTATATTTTACACACCGTAAGAAGTTTAAGATGCAGTGGAATGGTATATTGTATATATGGATAATGAATATTTTAGGCCTCCCTAAAGTAGGTCTAGTGACGTCCTTGGCATTTAGTGGATTATGTTTAACACATAAAAGAGTGATCATCAGTTCCACACACACAGTAGTATAGATATTCTATGATGATCCAAGAAAAAAAAAAAAAAAACAGCACTGGTATCAGATCGGTATCGGATGATATTCAGAATGTAGGTATCGGATATGGATCATTGTGAAAAAATGGTATCAGTGCATCCCTAGTTTCTATGTTACAGTGAATCTTAGGCATTCAAAGATTCACATTGGTTATTTATTGAAAGGTAAAGAACCCCCATCATGCCTTTCTTGTCAACTCTAATGACTGTTAAAAATATTTGAACTGGAGTGCACTAACATTTTTATTCAGATATGTATTTGGAAAAAGTATCACCTGAAATTATTTTAGAATTTAGTAACACTTTATTTTAAGGTGACACAGTTAAACATTACTACATGTACTTATAATAGTAATAACAGTAAATTATGCATAATTACAAGTAACTAACCCTAAACCAAACCGTAACCCTAACTCTATAGTAAGTACATGTAGTTAATTAATATTACTCAGTACTTATTTGAGTAAGTACAATGTAACTACATCACCTTAAAATAAAGTGTAGCCTAGAATTTTTGAATTTTTGTCTGAATAAAAACCTATATTTTTATTCAGCAACGAAGCATTAAATTAATCAAAAGTGACAGTAAAGACATTTATAATGAATTCTATTTCAAATAAGTGCTGTTCTTTTGAACTTTGTATTCATTAAAGAATCCTAAAATAAAATATAGCACAGTTTCCCCAAAAATATTAAGCAGCACAACTGTTTTCAACATTTTTTTTCACGTTTTCAACAATGACTTCTGAAGGATTATGTGACTGAAGACTGCATGTGACTGAGTAACGATGCTGACAATTCAGAATAAATTGCATTTTTTTAAAAAACATTTCAATAGAAAACAGTTATTTCAAATTGTAATAACATTTTACTGTTTTTAATTTATTTTTGATCAAATAATTGCAGCCTCGGTGAGCATAAGAGACTTCTTTTAAAAACGTTTATCGACTCTAGACTTTTGAACAGTAGTGTGTATAGTTTTTTGTTAATTGTTTGACTTTTGTTATTCACTTTGTTCTCGCCATGAAGGTAGCCTTAATGCTGACATGGCATTAAAAATAATAAATAAATGAATAAAATGAAGGAATTAACACGTATCTTCCTCTCGTTCATCAGTGGGACGCCTTTTCCATCCCCGAACTGCATAACTTCCTCCGTATCCTGGAAAAAGAGGAGCAGGACCAGATCTTTTCGATAACCAGACGCTACAACGCCTACAGAGAGAAACTGGACGAGGCCATGAGAGCAGCGGGCGGCCCGGGCTAAAGCTAACGAACTGCAGCACTGCTGCCTCTAGTGGTCACTGTCTGTAATGAACACTATTAGGTGTTTCTGTGCCAAGTGGACACCCCGTCTCAGAACTCAGAGGAGAGCACTGACCTCCCAAAATGCACCTCAGGTGCCATATTTACCCTTCCGCCCTCTTGTGATCTCTCACGGTTTCAGCCGTCGCAGTTATTTCTCATGTTTTCTGTTCTTTTACCTCGTGAAGTTGTGAATGATGCAAACGTGAAATTGTTTCTTATTTAATTGTTGGATGCTGTGGTTTGTAAATATTTCTGTTTGTTGTTTTAATTTATGTGGGTGAAGTTTTATTCTTTTGTTTATTTTACTGAAAGAGTCTTATTTTATTTTAAATATGCTTATTGACCAGAAACTTACGGAATTGGGGATTATTTTGTTTTATATTAAATACCAATTCAGTCATAGTGTGCCCTACCAAAGATAGTGTTGGCATTTGATGTGCTGTTGAGGACAAACGGACGTGACCTGAAAACCATGCGAGGCCAAACGGACAGGAAGCGTATGTTTGTGATGGACAAGATTGAATGTGATGATGTAGGGGCAGGAAATGAGGACTAAAGCAATGTAGCATGTCATAATCATTAGTTGCTGAACGGATGGCATAAATGCAAATTAAAAAACAAGTTGAATCAGAAAAAGTATGCATAAGCGTTCTTAGGTGATGTGCTAGAATTGGAACCAAACGGATTTCAAGAAGTTGGAAAAAGGAGCATAGAGGATGTTGGAAAGTATGCAGGAAGTGTCACGCAGAGCTGGAGATCTGACTGATGTTGGTCAGGGTCAGACCAGACGCTCTTTCTCAGTGAATGATGGGTCATGATGACCTCTGCTTTGAGCAGATAATCAGTCAACAGGGCATTCGTTGTTCAATAATCTCATCAGCCCTGGAAAATGCGTCAAAGAGGACGTCTTTGGGACAAATGACTGAATCTATAAGTAATGAAGTTGTTTGTTTTGATGCTACAGCCTGAAAATGGTAGATTTAAGCTATTGCAGTGTGATCTTCCTTTCTTTCTGTGATTCATATGTATAATCACACTGATCTGATTTGCTGTAGCCGTAGGATGCAAAGTTCTTCCAAAAGTTTATTTTACATGCATTTCTTCATGGCATGGAGATGTATCTGAAACATTACTGTTGTGAGGTACAGTAAAATAAACACAGACACGTTAATGGTCAGTGCTCCCTTTGTCACAGCAGCACACAACTTCAACACTAATGGCGATGATTTTAAATGATACTTGTGTATCAGTAGGTGGTTTAATATGTATACACATTTATATTTGAATTTCTGTATGCTAGTGCTGCATGACGGTTTTCTGATGGGTACTGCAACATTAAGTCTATTGTGACACATGCATAGCGAGGTAGTGACACCTTGTGTTCAACTGCTGTAACTACATCTCTGCAGTCGCACCTGTGTCAGTTAATTCAATTGTTTTAGACACAGATTGTGTGCTTTTTTTTTCTTTCTTTGTTATTATTGGTTTTATAACCTCTAACCAAAGATATAGTTAAAATGCATAGTTTAATTTAAGTTTGAAACAAATTGCCTGGTGCAATCAGTTTGTACACCTCAATAAACTGAGGTTAAATTACAGTATCTATCTAACTTTAATTGTAAACACTGGGTTAACTATAAATTAGAGTAATTTGTGTAATTATTGTGTGAAAGTAACATCACAACAGTCTCAATATATGCAATCGAAGAGGATTTGTCAGGGGAATAAGACCAGTAATTTTATAAATGCTTTTTGGGCACTTTGTTTTAATTCAGGGAGTTATTTTGTTTTATTAGTCTTCATCAGATGCCTATTGTCTTCCACTGTCTTTAAATGGCATTGCATCTAGTGGAAGCTCAGTCATGTTGTATTTTTTTTAATTTTTTTTTTTTTTTTTTTAATAATTAAAGCTGTTTCAGTACTTGATTTTTTTTTTTTTTTTTCTTCATAAACAAGCTTTTGTTTGTAGAGTAAGACTGTGAATGAATGTTAAACTGTATTCACATGTAGTAAAGTGTGGATACGAGTGAACTGCTTCAATACTTATAAGTATACGTGCATGTGTTATATTAATTCATGCATATTTTATGGCTGTTTTAGGACATCACATGCCAGTGCTGTTGATCTTTCTGTTTAACAGCATAGTTAGACAGTTTGCTCACAAATCCCATACTCTGTATTTGCCAAAAATTCTCATTTTGTTCCACAGTTGTAAGTTACGTGGTTTTGTGGAAGTTTATGAATGACGTAAGTTTCATATATATCGAAGATAAAGTCAGGACTCTGTTGGCATGAATATTGTCCTTGAGAGGTTTAGGAGAGCTTCACTAAATATGCATAATTAGAATCCAAATGAATCCAGATGTCAGGCATTTTTGACAATGATGGAGGTTCTTTAAGGGTTTGTATTGTTACCAATCGTGGCCTTTCTTGTTAAAGACATCGTTTCTTTAAATAAAGATGAAATGTTTCTCAAGTCACTGCAGCCGTCATCTGTGTGTGAAGGAACTGCCTCCTCTTGGAAGGATCATGCTTTTGGCATAAGCTCAAAAAGCTGTTTTTTTTTAATAATCTTTAATTCAAACACGTTTTTATTCAAATGCATAAAAGTATCTTATACTTATTAGAGGGGCACTGCACACAGGGTTACACCAACAGTTATTAGTCCATTTACTAGCTTTCAACATAACGCTAAACTGTAAAGATTTGTTTGAGGCCAAGGCAGCCACACACGTGAATGATGTGCCCTCTGCTTGAACCCGTCCTCGTCGATGCCTCGCCGCACACTTCATGAACACACGCTGAACTTTATACAACTATCAAAAAGGCACCAAGACTTAAACATGTAAGTTTACACCATTTATAAAGCCAGAATATCATATTAACCATGAAGGAACTTACAAACGCTCACTTTGGATAACTAAACGTCGTCTTTTTCATTGTTGTTCACTTCTACAGTGTAGTGTACTTCACATTCTTCACATTCACAACTCGTCACGAGCGAAAGCGGTGAGCTGTAGTGAAAAAAGCGGATTATTTGTGTTATTTAGTAAGAAAATCGCCTTTCTTTGGTGCTTTCGCGTCTTTTGTGTTAATGAAACATTATTTTACAACCTCTGATTATGATATGTACTTATTAATAAAAGATAACACGCGAGTCTGTGCTGCCTCAAAATCTTAATATAGGCTATATTTACTTTGCACATGTTCACAAAACATGATGTCATGATATATTTTGATGGGTTACCATTATAACCTCCTGAATGCCAGCATTCGTTCTTTTATTATCATTATACTATTTAGCTGAACATAATATATTATTATATCATTATGTAATATTTAATTAATAAAAATATTATATAAAATGTTATATATATATATATAATCATATATATATATATATAATCATATATTATTATGATTAATACTATTTTTATTGTTATTTTTTGTTCTGTCAAACGATTAATCGCGATTAGCATCCAAAATAAAAGCTTGTGTTTGCGTAATATATGTGTGTACTGTATATAATTATTATGTATATTTAAATACACACACATGCATGTATATATTTAAGAAATATTTATATATATATATTGTAATTTAATTTTCTTATATACTTTGAAAACATTTTTTAACATTATAATATATATTATACAGTGGTGGTCAGAATTATTGGCACCCCTGGTAAATATGATCAAATATGGCTGTAAAAAATAAATCTGCATTGTTTATCCTTTTGATCTTTTATTCAAAAAATTCACAAAAATCTAACCTTTCAATGAAGTAAAAGAATTGAAAGTGGGGGGTAAATCACATTATGAAATAAATGCTTTTCTCCAAAACACGTTGGCCACAATTATTGGCACCCCTAGAATTTTTTATGAGTAAAATATCTCTGAAGTATATTCCCATTAATATTTACATTTTTTAGCACACCAGGGTGACTAGGAACATGAAATTGTCCAGCTATGATGTCTTGCTCCACAGGAGTATAAATATGAGGAAACACAAAGGCCAAATTCCCTTAATCATTCATCACAATGAGTAAAGCAAAAGAATATAGTTCTGATGTGCAGCAAAAGATTGTTGAGCTTCACAAAATAGAAAGTGGCTGTAGGAAGATATAGCTAAAGCATTGAAAATTCTCATTTCCTGCATCAGGGCAATAATTAAGAAGTTCCAATCAACTAAAGATGTTACGAATCTGCCTGGAAGAGGACGTGTGTCTATATTGTCTTAATGCACGGCGAGGAGGAAAGTTTGAGTGGCCAAAGACTCTCCAAGGATCACAGATGGAGAATTGCAGAGATTAGTTGAGTCTTGGGGTCAGAAAGCCTAAAAAAACAAAAAAACAAACAAACAACCCCTACATCACCTCATGTTGTTTGGGAGGGATTCAAGAAAAATCCTTCTTGCTCATCCAGAAACAAACTCCAGCACATTCAGTTGTCACACGACTGGAAATTCAAAAGGGTCCTGGTTCTGTGCTTTTTGGCAGCAAATCCACCAGATGGCTTTGGTGCAAACAGGGATAAAAAGTACCCCATGCCCACGGTTAAAAATACCGCTGGATCTTTAATGTTGTGGGCCTATTTTTTTGCTGGAGGTCCTGGACATCTTGTTCAGATACATGGTATCATGGATTCTAGCAAATACCAACAGATAAAAAATCAAAACCTGACGGCCTCTGCTAGAAATCTTATAATGGGCTGTGGTTGGATCTTCCATCAGAACAACGATCCAAAACAAACATCAAAATCAACACACAAATGTGTCACTGAGCACAAAATGAAGTTTCTGCCATGACCATCCCAGTGCCCTGACCTGAACCCTATAGAAAATGAGTGGGGTGAACTGAAGAGAAGAAGCACCAACATGGATCTGGGAATCTGAAGGATCTGGAGAGATTCTGTATGGAGGAATGGTCTCTGATCTCTTGTCAGGTGTTCTCCAAACTCATCAGGCGTTATAGAAGAAGACTCAGAGCTGTTATCTTGGCAAAAGGAGGTTGCAAAAAGTATTTAATAAAAGGGTGCCAATAATTGTGGCCAACGTGTTTTGGAGAAAAGCATTTATTTCATAATGTGATTTACCCCCCACTTTCAATTCTTTTACTTCAATGAAAGTTTAGATTTTTGTGAATTTTTTGAATAAAAGATCAAAAGGATAAACAATGCAGATTTATTTTTTACAGCCATATTTGATCATATTTACCAGGGGTGCCAATAATTCTGACCACCACTGTATAATGTAATGTAATGTAATGTAATAATATAATATAATATAATATAATATAATATAATATAATATAATTAATATAGACCACAACCCCAAACATTTGGTTTTACAGAAAAGCCCAGAATGTTCTCTTTAATTTACATAATGACATACAACTGTGAGATGTCTTTGCCATATTTATTTATTTATTTATTTATGCAGGCAAGGGCAGAGTTCTGTAAGGGTTGTATTGTTGGCAGTTGCAGTTGGTTTGTATCTCATTCCCTCCCCTATTGATCCTGAACCGTACATGTGAGTCTCACTTGCCTTTTCTTTGTAATTCTCTACTTTGCAGTGAATTCAGCAAAGAGATTCCAGTCTTGTTGTGATGTATGTTTTCCCGCTGATGAATGTTTTCCAGGTTTGAGGGACCCCCACCTGCTCTGGAGGGCCCTCTGGCAGTGAACACACGGCTACAGAGAGGTCGACGGCTGTTTTCTGGTCAACTCAAAGGCCCAGAGTCTTTTACGGCAGACCAGAACGGTGAGCTCGGTCTTCTGCTTTTGTCTGTTTGTTATTGAGAAATACAGGCAAGTTTGATCTCTTCATTGTATCTCTCAAGGAAACGTCTACACAGGCACTGTTGACGGGAAGCTGTGGAGAATCAACAAGGAATCCCTCACTTTCATCACTCAGATGGGCCGGAACATCCCTGAATGTGGTAAATCAACCATTGCACCAGCAGAAGACGAGAAAATGCTCGTGCAATTCTACCTGAATCCTTGGGCTGGGTAGATTAGCTACAAATTGTAGTCAGTTACTGATTACAAATTACATGACAAAAATTGTAGTTAGTAATGTAATCCATTACATTACACATTTAAGGTAATGTAATCGGACTACTTTTAGATTACTTTTGACCTAATTCGTTTACCACATTGATTTGAGCAGGATAATCTTCTACCATACTGATATAAAAGTACAAAGCAAAAGAAAATATGTGACCCTGGACCACAAAACCAGTCATAAGGGTCAATTTTTTTTAATTGATTTGCTCATCTGCTGAATAAATAAAACGCTTTCCATTGATGTGTGGTTTGTTAGGATAGGACAATATTTGGACAAGATACAACTATTTGAAAATTTTGAATCTGAGGGTGCCAAAAAACCTAAATATTGAGAAAATCGCCTTTAAAGTTGTCCAAATGAAGTCCTTAGCAATGCATATTACTAATAATAATACATTTTTGATATATTTACGGTAGGAAATGTACAAAATATCTTCATGGAACATGATCTTTATATCGATACTTTTGACCCATACAATGTATTTTTGACTATTGCCATAAATATTACCCGTGCGACTTATGACTGGTTTTGTGGTCCAGAAAATTTAAAGAGATAAAAAGGTAGTAGGGAGAATCAAAGAATTATGAATAATTTAGTGCCATTGTGAGAATATGTAATCAATAAAAAACTAACTGTAGTCTGATTATGAGTAATTCATATTCACTTCACGTGCCCTCTGTGTCTGGATGAATATGTATCGGCTGTTATGGAGGCGTTCACTGGCTCGACACGTGTGGAAAAACCCGACAGTCCCTGTGTCCTGCTGCCATCACACATTAGACATGCTGAAGTGATTCACAAAGACTTGAGTGTTGTTGTATCAAAGGCCCAGCTGTTCAAAAGAGTCTTGAATGCAGATGTCTTCATTAGAGCTCTCATTCCTTATGGTGTGGCTTATGAACATTTGATGGCTCCCTATACTATATTTAACCAGCCAGAGCTTTTTTTTAAAGATTCTAAGGTATTCTCTAGTGAGTCACTAAGCAGAATGCAAAATGTGCCTGTCAGTTAGTAGATACCACTGTTTTCCTGGTACAGATGGTAAGTTATCATGCTATATTTGCATAATGCCATTTTGTTCTTCGTATAGGCACAAGTACGGACTATGAGCCGGTATGTGGTCGTCCACATGGTCTGCGATTGGACCGTGACGGGCAGCTTATCGTGGCCGACTCTTACCAGGGTCTTTTCAAGGTTGACCCTTGGACTGGAGAGAAGACATTGCTATATTCCAGCAAAGAGGGTCTGTAAACATTTGAGTTAAAAAGTGTGTGCTTTCAAATGTCTCAAAAAAGGAGCTTATAATCAACTGCCCATTTTTATCTCAATTTACTGTATATTTTCTTCTATACTTAATATTAGCTTTTTTTTGCTTTGTTGAGTTGTAAACTCCCAAAGGCCAGCAAAAACATTTTGGTGTGTGTGTGTATATATATATATGTACACTCACCTAAAGGATTATTAGGAACACCATACTAATACTGTGTTTGACCCCCTTTCGCCTTCAGAACTGCCTTAATTCTACGTGGCATTGATTCAACAAGGTGCTGAAAGCATTCTTTAGAAATGTTGGCCCATATTGATAGGATAGCATCTTGCAGTTGATGGAGATTGTGGGATGCACATCCAGGGCACGAAGCTCCCGTTCCACCACATCCCAAAGATGCTCTATTGGGTTGAGATCTGGTGACTTTGGGGGCCATTTTAGTACAGTGAACTCATTGTCATGTTCAAGAAACCAATTTGAAATGATTCGAGCTTTGTGACATGGTGCATTATCCTGCTGGAAGTAGCCATCAGAGGATGGGTACATGGTGGTCATAAAGGGATGGACATGGTCAGAAACAATGCTCAGGTAGGCCGTGGCATTTAAACGATGCCCAATTGGCACTAAGGGGCCTAAAGTGTGCCAAGAAAACATCCCCCACACCATTACACCACCACCACCAGCCTGCACAGTGGTAACAAGGCATGATGGATCCATGTTCTCATTCTGTTTACGCCAAATTCTGACTCTACCATCTGAATGTCTCAACAGAAATCGAGACTCATCAGACCAGGCAACATTTTTCCAGTCTTCAACTGTCCAATTTTGGTGAGTTCGTGCAAATTGTAGCCTCTTTTTCCTATTTGTAGTGGAGATGAGTGGTACCCGGTGGGGTCTTCTGCTGTTGTAGCCCATCCGCCTCAAGGTTGTGCGTGTTGTGGCTTCACAAATGCTTTGCTGCATACCTCGGTTGTAACGAGTGGTTATTTCAGTCAAAGTTGCTCTTCTATCAGCTTGAATCAGTCGGCCCATTCTCCTCTGACCTCTAGCATCAACAAGGCATTTTCGCCCACAGGACTGCCGCATACTGGATGTTTTTCCCTTTTCACACCATTCTTTGTAAACTCTAGAAATGGTTGTGCGTGAAAATCCCAGTAACTGAGCAGATTGTGAAATACTCAGACCGGCCCGTCTGGCACCAACAACCATGCCACGCTCAAAATTGCTTAAATCACCTTTCTTTCCCATTCTGACATTCAGTTTGGAGTTCAGGAGATTGTCTTGACCAGGACCACACCCCTAAATGCATTGAAGCAACTGCCATGTGATTGGTTGATTAGATAATTGCATTAATGAGAAATTGAACAGGTGTTCCTAATAATCCTTTAGGTGAGTGTATATATACACACATACATACATATATAAATATATAATATTATAGTATTATATAGTAGTATACTAATATTAGTATATACAGTTGTGGCCAAAAGTGATGTCCAAAAGTGGAGGGGTATTTGTTTTTAGTGACCCTACAAGTTCAATTAAACCATCAAAATATGAGGAAAGTATTTTAGATTTTTTTTTAATATATGAGGGAGGAACAAAACACTAAACTTGGTTAAGGTATTTATCTGACAAAATTATTTGGCAAAAAAAAAAAAGCCAAACTACAGTGTTTTTTACAATGCAAAAAAAGCTTACAGGAAAAAGCATACAATGACTGCAACATAATCAGTTATTAATATTTCATTGGTTCTCTCTTGTTTTTGCATGTGTTCATAATTTCTTTGAATTACAGCCTGGCCAAATATTATGATGGCATAATTTGTCATGTTTCATTGCGTTATCACAAATAAAACAAATTGACTCCAAGCACAACTACATAATATGCTTACAATATCTTTAACAAATTTTTAATAATATTTGGATAAAGGGTGAAGATCACTTTTGGCCACTACTGTACTTGCACATATTAGTTTTCTTTATCTCAGTCTACTTTACATTTGCTGCTTTGCGCAAAGTTGAAGACTTAATAAAAACATATTTACTTTGATTCCAATGTTACCTTCCTGCGATTTATAAGAGCATCATATTTAAAAACCCCCTCACATTCTTCTTCTAAGGAGCTGATGGGATTCCCTTTGGCTTTCTAAATGGCCTGGAGATTTCTAAAAACGGAACCGTGTTTTTCACGGACTCCAGCAGTAAATGGGGAAGACGTCATGTCCGTTATGAGGTGAGTGAGTGACAGAAGAACAGGGCATGAAAATTGACAACACAGTATTTTTACCTGCACTAAAGGCTGCTTCTCTGCAGGTATTGGAGACAAACTATCTGGGCCGCCTTCTCTCGTATGACCCCGTGACCAGTCACGTTCGGACACTGTTGGATTCTCTCTACATGCCTAATGGCTTTGCCTTCTCACCTGATGAGGACTTCTTGCTTCTGGCTGAGACTAGTATCGGACACATTATTAAGTAAGAGCTTTTTCATTTTTTTTTAATATATCCACATGTTAAAGTATCTTGAGGAAATCTTCTATCTGTTTCTCAGGTTCTGGTTGAAAGGACCTAAAGCAGGCACTAAAGAGATCGTCCTTAACAACATGATTGGTTATCCTGATAACATTCGCCTCAGTGACCGTGGCACATTTTTGGTGGGTGTAACCACTGTTAGATTCCATGGCCGACTTTTCCCACCGTTCTTGGATCTGATTGGTCCGTACCCTGCTCTTAAACGCTTCATAGTGAAGGTGGGTAAATCTTAAATATGTGGAGTTTAGGTCAGCTCACAAGTGACAAAAGTGAAATCTTGATGGTGAACTCTCTTGCAGCTCATTCCTCTCAGCTGGTACAACACTCTGTTGCCCAAGTACGGGCTGATTTTGGAGCTGGGGCCTGATGGAGAGGTGATTGACAGCCTGCACGACCCCACGGGCAGCCTAACGTGGGCCGTCAGCGATGTCTTCCAGCAGGGGGCGCACTACTATCTGGGCAGCACTGACTTGCCGTTTCTTTCTGTGTTGGAGGAGTGGAGCTGACCGTCTGGCTCTCTTACAAGTGGACTTACACATGGGAAAAGTAGGACTTTAGATAACCTTTTGTAGATAATGTAAAATTTTAACAACGCACTAAAGTCTTGTGAGAAAACTACATGTTGTCGTAACTGTGAATTCTGTGATTTAAAGAGGACCTATTATGTTTTTATGTTATGTTGCTGTTTGAAAACCATGAAAAAGGTCTGCAAAGTTACAAAACACAAAGGGAGTTGTTCTCTATATCAGTGCACACTGTTTCTGAACTCTCTGAAATGCCTCCATTGTAGTCTTGAGTTTTCATCCGGGAACAAACACGTCACAGTATCCCTCATTTAAATAATTCCCGCCCAAGGCATATGCAAAATAAAGGGGCGAGGCCTGGTTGAGTTAGTTAGTAGTGGCTGCGTTTAAAAACGCATACTTCACACTATGTAGTAGGCGAAAAACAGTATGTGACAAAAGAAGTATGTCCGAATTCACAATTATTTATAAAAGAGAAGGCAAAAAGTACCCAGATGACCTACTACTTCCAGCGAGTTTCTGAAGTGTGCATACGATGGACACTTTACTATCCTATGAGGCCACAGGAGAGGATTTGTGAATGGCAGTGAAGCGATGTAACTGACGCTGGTAGGTCACATGATCATGACAACATGGCGAATGTAGTACGTCCAGATTACATTCATACTATGTAGAACATACTTTTTTTTAGCATACTTTTTTCTAAATAAGTACCTACTCAAGAGAGTATGCGATTTCAGACGCAGCCAGTGTTAGACTGGGAAGAGAGGTGCTGCTTTTTTGTACATTCAAGCATGAAAACCTTGAAATCAACACTTTGTAAAATGACATAACATGGCCTCTTTAAGTATAGTTAAGCCATTGTAGTTTGTCTAACACAGACCTTTACCTTTTAACTGTATTAGTAGTCGAAGTTTTGTTTGTTTTTCTGCAGTGCAAAATGCACTGTCCATAGAAATGTAAGCATAGCTGTTCCCATTTAAAAAATAACACGGTTTTCTTATGCAAAACATAGAAATAACGTGAAAGTTCAATGCAGTGAACTTTCAAGCAACCACCCAAATATAACATTTAAAAATGCATCATGTATCGCACTAATATACATATATTGATTTCTTTTTAATAAAATAACTGCATTGCAATTAGTTTATTTAATAATCATGTAATTGTGAGCCATATCAGTTGTCCTGTTTATGCTTTTCAAATATTTTAAAATACATTTTTAAACGATTTAAACAAAGAACAACAGCAACAAAAAATTATTTCAGAATGCTTTTATCAATCAAACACACAAGACAAAAGTCCACACCAACCATAGCAATGCTACTAACAAATATAATAAAAGAATTATGTGCAAATCACAGACTGGAAAGTGCTCCACTGAACAGATATATTGAAGTATTGCGAAAAAAAGACCTTTTCAAACGCACTTCTTATGCCTGTCCAACGCTTCTCAGATCATTTTGGGTGATTTGAAATATTGTCAATTCCAGCAGAAGACTGTTGAAGGTTTCGTAGTAGTCTGAAAGGAAAACAGTCCCTTAATGCTTCAAGTTTGGGTTGCTGTGAACATCTTCGAGAGCAAAGCAACAGCAACCCAACCACAGGCTTTCCCTCATAAAACAAAAAACTGTTTTCTTGTACTAAACTGAGTCTAAACAATGTCAATGACCTGCTGTGATCCACACCTTTGGCTCATTCACAACTGACATGCGTCAAAAACAAAACGCAAGAAACAATAAGAAAAAGAACAGTTAAAGACAATAATGAAATGTTAAATACAATATTTGCACTTAGTCTGTGAATCATTTTGTTGTGGTATTACTCAAGAGAAATATCTGTCCCAACAGAGTGTGTGCTGCCATATGCAAGTGACAGGAACTGAAAAGGTGATTATTTTATTAGTAAAATCGTGCATAAAAAAAACAAAAAAAACAAAAGTGGTTCACTATAAATAGTATTTTGGGCCTGAAGATGTTTATCATAAAATATATATATATATATATATATATATATATATATATATTTTTTTTTTTTTACCATTTGCCATTTTTAAACCAGAATAATAAATCAACTTTCTATCCTTGCGGTTGACCAGACAAGGACAAGAATATTGAATTTTTTTTTTTTTTAACCAATATGTGGAGTGAAATGTTTCAGACACATCTGGCAAACAAACAAATAATTCAACAATTTTCCTCAACATTTGAGGTTAAGTTCAAAACTGTGCATGAGTTTAAAGAAAAAGGAAAACAAAACCCTCAAAACATGAATAAAATTAAAATAAAGACAATATTTGAAATATTCAGTGTTACTGTTAAAGTCAAAGCAGCAAGATTAATTCAGAACAAACTGGAATATGATGTGAATGCTCTCACAGATGTGTCAGCTGGCAGTTTGTCGGGCTCTGATGTGAATAATGACAGAGGGCCGTCCTGTCTGAAAGTGTCTAGTGTGTTTGGTACCCCGGCGCACCCTGATGACCTCATCTGAGGAGGTCTTTGGGTGAACATCAGGATATAAAGGCAACAACAAGGGCCTGTTTTTCAGTGCCCTCTTTCCCTCCATTGGTCTTCTTCCTTTAATCCTCTCCACACTCTACTTCAGCGTCTGTCGTAGTTTGTTCCTGCGAGGGACGAGGCTGCTGAACATTAACCGAGGGTCAAACCTAAACCTGGTGGGACAATCACAGGCGAAATGTAAGTATGAAAACATTTCCACAATTCGAAATATTTTATTTGACAACTATTTCCAGTGAATGCTGAATGTTAAAAAGGTCAGGAAGCACAGACTGCGAGTCGTAGACGCCTGGCGTTCTGCAGGACTGTCCCGAGCAGGACTGCAGCATCATTAGACGGTGGTTCATCTTCTCCAGGACTTCCTGATCGATGCTCTTGGCGATGTTACTTAACTGAAAGGGGTCTGCTGTCAGGTTATAGACCTCCACAAACACCTGCAAGCAAAGATAGTGATCTATTACTATTAAAGTGTATATACACCAATCAAGCATAACATTATGACCACTGACAAGTGAAGTGAATAACACTGATTATCTCTTCATGACGGCACCTGTTAGTAGGTGGGATATATTAGGCACCAAGTGAACATTTTGTCCTCAAAGTTGATGTGTTAGAAGCAGGAAAAATGGGCAAGCGTAAGGATTTGAGCGAGTTTGACAAGGGCCAAATTGGGATGGCTAGATGACTGGGTCAGAGCATCTCCAAAATTGCAGCTCTTGTGGGGTGTTCCCGGTCTGCAGTGGTCAGTATCTATCAAAAGTGGTCCAAGGAAGGAACAGTGGTGAACCAGCCACAGGGTCATGGGCAGCCAAGGCTCACTGATGCACGTGGGGAGCGAAGGCTGGCCCGTGTGGTCCGATCAAACAGACGAGCTACTGTAGCTCAAATTGCTCAAGAAGTTAATGCTGGTTCTGATAGAATGGTGTCAGAATACACAGTGCATCGCAGTTTGTTGCGTGTGGGGCTGCATAGCTGCAGACCAGTCAGGGTGCCTATGCTGACCCCTGTCCGCCGCCAAAAGTGCCAACAGTGGGCACGTGAGCATCAGAACTGAACCACGGAGCAATGGAAGAAGATGGCCTGGTCTGATGAATCACGTTTTCTTTTACATCACGTGGATGGCCGGGTGCGTGTGCGTTGCTTACCTGGGGAACACATGGCACCAGGATGCATTATGGGAAGAAGGCAAGCTGGCGGAGGCAGTGTGATGCTTTGGGCAATGTTCTGCTGAGAAACCTTGGGTCCTGCCATCCATGTGGATGTTACTTTTACGCGTGTACCATCTACCTAAGCATTGTTGCAGACCATGTACACCCTTTCATGGAAACGGTATTCCCTGGTGGCTGTGGCCTCTTTCAGCAGGATAATGCACCCTGCCACAAAGCAAAAATGGTTGAGGAATGGTTTGAGGAGCACAACAACGAGTTTGAGGTGTTGACTTCCAAATTCCCCAGATCTTAATCCAATCGAGCATCTGTGGGATGTGCTGAACAAACAAGTCCGATCCATGGAAGCCCCACCTCGCAACTTACAGGACTTAAAGGAGCTGCTGCTAACATCTTGGTGCCAGATACCATAGCACACCTTCAGGGGTCTAGTGGAGTCCATGCCTTGATGGGTCAGGGCTGTTTTGGCAGCAAAAGGGGGACCAACACAATATTAGGAATATTAGGTCATAATGTTATGCCTGTTTAGTATATATATATATATATATATATATATATATATATATACACATATATATATATATATATATATATATATATATATATATACACACACACACACACACATATACATATAAGAGTTAGAGCTAATAGATTTTTTTACCTCGTTATCATCAAATTCACAGTACTGTAAGTTGGCGGCCTGCGATACCGTGCGAACACAGGCGTATGTGTTGTTGTACGAGTCTTCACAAACACAGTCGGGGAAACACTCCTGCAGAGAAAACAGCTGTGTTATAGCACTCAATTTTTACGTGTACTGTAATGACTGTTTATTTGTAGCACGCAGACCCTCACCGAGACCCCGGGGCCCAGCAGAGGGCAGGCTGGGTCTGAGATGTTGCTTCCTTCTCCCTCATATTCCACCAGTACATCAGATCTCCATATGCTGCTGTTCCCTTGACCGATCTGAAACAAATGCCAACATATTTAGAATTAAAAAAAAACGTAATGCCCAAAATAACCAAAAAATGACAATATTTAAATGCATTTATTTATTTAGTTTTAACAGGATTTACCATGATAGGAAGAAATGACATCCCATCCATCTTAGTTTCATTGACGTTATATCCTGCTATGTCCAAAATCGTTGGCCCCAAATCCACATTTGCTATAAGTAACTGTTAAAACAGATAAATTATTAATGACACACATTAGATTTCTTTTTAAAAAAGCAAATAAATATAATATAAAAGCTTGTTTATATTACCGGGCTTGTCTGGTTGGGTTTGATATTAGGCCCTCGCACCAGCAGAGGAACTCTGATATCAAATTCATAGAGCTGCCTCTTATCCATCGGAAGAGAAAACTGGCCTGAGAGGAAGAAACAGACACATGACTAAATAAAAGAGAGAGAGTTAGAGTTAAAGAAAACGATTTCTCAACTTTTTAACTCATCGTGTACCTGTGTGGTAACCATTGTCGGAGGTGAAAATTATGTAGGTGTTGCTAAGCTCGCCTCTGACCTCCAACTTTTTCACCACTTTCTCTACCAGGTCATCTACTGATAGTAAAGTGCGCCACCTAGTGGAACAGATCAACAGTAGCGCATTACACCATGTGCAGTATTAAAATGATTTAAGCGATTTAAAACAAAAACTAAAATTCTGAATACCGTTTTCTGTAGGCGTTATCCAAGAACTCCACTGAAGAGTTTGTCATGGGTGTCTTTGCTTGCCTGATTAGCCAGTGTTTGTCCTAAAAATCAGGTTTCAATGCTGTCAGATATGGACAAAAACATTCAATCAGAACATCTAAAGGGGCTTTTGCACCGGAGGAACGTTCCTATAACTATTGGCGGAAGTACCCGCTTTTTGGCGTGTTCGCACTTCAGGAACTGGGAAGGATTTTAGTTATAGTAACGCCTTTTGTGGGACCAAATTAGCTCCTACTTCAGAGTAGGGTCTTTCCCAGGACAACAGGAACTACCAGTGACGCAAGTGTATGTTGATTGACTGAACATATGCATGGACTGGCACACTTAAATGACGTCGCTGTCAGCCGACTTATGCCACTTCCTACTGGCAGTGCAAATGCAACCAGGAAAATGGCCCTAGGGGAAAATTTTGTTCTCCGGGGACCGCGTTCCTATAGCTGAGTTCCTATAACTTCCCGGTGCAAAAGCCCCTTAAGACACATCAGGCCCGTACCTTCCCATGTATGTTAAAGTTAGGGTCTCTTGGCGCTTTGAGGTTGGGAAAACTGCTCTCGTACTGAGGAGCCGGCGTCCAGGGTGAGTGCGGGGCCGGAGTGGACACCATCATGAAGAAAGGCCTGCGGTTAGACTTGTTTTCCAGGAAGTCAATGGAAATATTGGCCTGGATGGAATCAGACATGTACAAGCTGCTTAACTTCTGTTGCATAAGGTTTTTGTGTAATCTCATGAATGCAGGTGAGATCTGCTCTTACCAGAACATCCGTAAGGTAATCCTCACTGTAGTTCTGTCCATGCCGCTGCGCCCTGCCGTTCACAGACAGCGTGTAGTTGTAGTATTTGGAGTTTCTCTCCTGTAGGAAACCGTTAAAATCGTCACAAAGATTTCACTCCAAATAAATCTGGTCTCAGGATAAAAAAATAATTTGAATAAATAAAGTGATAAATAAAGCACTTAAAATAAATAAAATAACATCAAATTGATTATATATATATATATATATATATATATATATATATATAAATAATCAATTTGATGTTATTTTACATTTATTTATATATATAAAATTTAACTAAAAAGAAAGTTTATATAAAATAAGTAAAAAAGAAACATCACACACATTCATACATATATATATATATATATATATATATAAATAATAAAACATCTATATAAATAAATTCAACTAAAAAAAAATTAATTAATTAAAAAACCCATCAAATTAAGAAATAAATATAAAAAATTATATATAATAAAATTAAAAATATTATGGAAACACTTTACAATAAGGTTTCATTAGTTAACATTAGTTAACTACTTTAGTTAACATGAATTAAAAATGAACAATACTTCTACAGCATTTATTAATCTAAATTAATGTTAATTTCAACATTTACTAATACATTATTAAAACCAAAAGTTGAGTATTTGTTGGCATTAGTTAATGCACTGTGAAGTAACATGAACGACTGTATTTTTATTAACTAACATGAACAAAGATTAATAAATACTGTAACAAATGTTTTGTTCATTGTTAGTTCATGTTAGTTAATACATTAACAAATGTTAACTAATGAAACCTTATTGTGTATCATATATATATATATATATATATATATATATATATATATTAAAAACCCAAATTAAGAAATATTTAAAGCGTAGCATTATTTCTGGCAGGTCATGTTAGTCAAGCTCGCATCAGCTGACTCTCAGCTGATTCACTCCTAACTACAGGAATACAACGCCTATCACAGCATATCTACATATAGGGTCCATTCAGTATTATCAGCAGCTTATAGCATTGCTCAAAAGCTCATTACCCTCCTCCATCCCCAGCTCCTCCTGTCGTCCAGTCAGGATTTGGTCTTCTGATATATTCCTCTTCAAATCAGACTCATTTCTCGAATTACGTTGTTACATTAAATGATCGCAATACCTTATATTGGTTCTGTTCTGTTTACCCTAAAGGGGGTTATCACTGCTCTCCCTGCTCTTATCCATGCTATATGTCTTTTACTCGTATTTTTTTTTTATGTTTGGCTTTTATATTCCATGCAGTTTGACACAGAGACCTACAATCTGCTCTCAAAGACACCGTGAGCTTTGAATCATAGGAGCTGCTAATAAAAGAATAATCAGCATGGCTCCAGAGAACATGGTAGTTCTGGATTAATCTCTGTGCCTACATTTGCTTGGATTCTTGTACCAGCTTCACAAACATGCTACATTTTAGGCTACTAAATGTTTTCGTAACCGTCTAGCTAAAATTAGACTTTTGCAGGGCTCATGGGAAAGGTTGACGGGCTTGTCAATGTGTTCCAGCTTGTCATCGCTACTAAATCATTAACGTCTCGTGACCCTCAAGGCTCTCTGTGTGCAGGACAACCCTGAAGCTCTGGTAAAAAGCATGATCGGCTTCAGTCTTTTTCTTACCAAGGCGAACCAGTGGTCCCAGCCCGGAGGAACATGCTCCACTCCTCCAGCTTGTTTACTGCCGTACTGTAGCAAAAAAACACACATGGATGATCTACTGTCAGTTGATTCAGATCTGGCAGTATGATAAAGACTATAAACATGTTTTTCCACCCCAAAGGAAGGGTTTATCCTTATGAAAGCACCTTCGGCTCCCAGTATCTCTTTACCTCATTCAGATACTTCCCAGCAAAGAAGGTCTGATAGGTGCCGTGTTTCTGAAGAAAGGCAGGGAAGCTGTCGGGCTCTTGGGTCTTCTGCCATGCTGTGCTGCTGCAGTTGCCCTCCAGCGTGTTGTTGACGACATGATGGTTATGAGGATATTTGCCCGTCAGGATACTCGCCCTGCTGGGGCAGCAAAGGGGACTGGCAACAAACTAGGTGAGAGAAGAAATGACAAGACGGGTTAAGAGATGCTGTACAAAATGATGCAATGGCAAACATGCATGCTGGTTGATCCATAATGCAGACTCTTTCTAACAAATCTATTAATATTCTTATGCAGAAGAATATTTAAGCTTTGACTATGTGTAAAAACATGCAAGATCCTACAGCACTTTTGTGCAAAAACCTTTTTTAATAAGGACAAAATTTCTCCTCACCGTGTTTGTAAAGGTTATTCCAGCATCACCAATCAGCTTTTTAGTCTTCACTAAAGGTATCTGTGCAATGAAAGATGTCGAGATGATGATGATGATGCAGCCCATTTACTTAGCAACAATAAAGTAAAATGCATGGAGGAAATCACGACCACAGAGAATGACAACAATAAAACTATTTTTCCAGGAAAATATACCCACCATTCCGCCGATGGAGACATCCAGATCATCAGTCAGGATTAAAACAATGTTCGATCTGGGATTCATTTTAGCCGCGGCCAGATTGTTGCAATGCAAAGTGACGCAGATGAGAATAAAATGTAACATTACTAACGGAGCTGAAACCATCTTTGATGCCGAATTAAAAACAAATAAAGCCATGGCCTAAACGAGGACCTTTACTTGCGATAAAAGCATGAAATACTGTAATGCGAAACGCTCCTTTAGAAGAGCAGCTAGCTTTCCTAGTCTAGTGTGTACGAAATTACGAATCATACTATGGCGACATCTTGACTCATGAATATTAACTAGACATTCTAACTTTGCTTGGTTACCCTGTTGTGGCGTCTAGTCACGTAGCCTAATTTATATTCATAAGCCAAGCCAAGCCTTCAGAATAGTAGGATTCGCTAATTCGCCAGCAGACTTAACGCCCACCTACCAACGTCTGCCTTACAGCCAATCAGACGCTTTGCGTCATTAATATTCATAAATCTACCCGTCGCCTTAGTAGGATTAGTAAAACTTCCCTCCTCCGTTAGTCATGTGGAGAGGCGGAAGCCCCGGTCAGCTGATGTTTACGCTCGTCTAAAGGATGATGTCATTCATAACATTTCTGTTTTATTGCTTATACCGTCTCTTTTTAGTTGTCTTTTCCATTCAAATCTCTACCAGGCCTACAAAAGTTGTAACTAGTATGTAAGAATGAAGTATTTTCACGTTTTACCCCACCTCCCTTAAAATATATTTAAATATGTTTAAAACAAATAAAAAATAATGATTAAGCTCGCGTGTATTAATGTGCAAGAATATATATTAAGCGAGCTTAATCATTATTTTTAATTTGTTTTAAACATATTTAAACATATTTTAAGGAGGGTATACATATATAATAACAGACAATATATATATATATATATATATATATATATATATATATATATATATATATATAAAGAATATTTTTAAAATATGTTTTCAAATATATTTGTATGGATACATATATAATAACACAATTTATATATATATTTATTTATGTGTGTGTGTGTTTTATTATATATATGTATCCATATAAATATATATTTGAAAACATACATACTGTATATTTAAAAAAAGCAACAAGCGTATAATTACAAACATACACACTTTATTTTATTTTAAAGTTATAATAAACTTTTATTATTATATAATTCATTTATATAATTTATATATATTTTAGTTTTATAGTTTATAATATATTTTTATAGTTTATGTTTATATTATAATTTTATATTTATTAATATATATAATTTATTTGCATACAAACACATATACTGCATAGTGATGGTTTATGTATTTATTTGGACACGTTCATTTACAAACAATTAATGTATATTTTTATTTAAAATATTTGTAATGAAATAAACAAATAGGCCTACAATATATTTCTCATTCACTTGTTTGGAAACTTTGTTTCAAAAGTTTCGGAGGTGGGTTAAACTATTCCTGGAGCAGGGGCGTGCAATCAGGATTTAGACCGTTTCAGGAAGGAAACCAGAGCCTGGGAAAGACGCTGCCAACCCCGCTCAAGTAATGGAACACACCCGGAACTTGAGTTCCTTATTGATTCATCTAAAACAATCTTTGGTTTGTACTTATGTGCAGCAAATGTGCAAGAGTGTGTAATGCTGGACTTTAAAGAGCGATCAAACATGTCTGGAGTGGACGTCGCTAAAGAGGATCTTAAGGAGATTGACATATGTGACATCTGCTCGGAGGAGGAGAGTGGAGTTTTCGTCAACTCAGGTGCGTCGTACCTTGACGGCTTCTCGGCGTTTCACAAATGGGTTTCAAAGGGACGTTCAGTCTCTGATGGAAACTGTGAGTGCGTCAAAACAGCTTCATCATTACCAGCCTCACTATCCAAGTGCGCAAAAGTGCCTCATGGATCACCAGCTGGAGAGATCCGTATGGAGAGAGCAGGAGGGGGGATCCATGAAGCAGGTGTGTATTCGGATGAAGAGGATCTGAGAGCGTCACGGGCATCATCTATAGTGGACTGTCTGTTAGTGGAGCTCTATGACACGTACAGTAACAGCGTCAGAGGAGTGGACAGCTCGACAGAAGCCTCCAGCTCGGATGCCTTCCTGGGAAGGAGCAACACTGGCTCCAACTTTCTGCAAGAACTTCAGGAGAAACACACGAGACGCCATCAGATGAAATACCTGGATCAGAAAGGTGAGCATCACTTCCCCTTTCAACTGAATTCAAATCAGTCCAATTTATGTACTGTAATTCTTACCAGTTTGTAATAATTAAGACTTAATTATATTAGAATGATTTCTGAAGGATCATGTGATACTGAAGACTGGTGTAATGATGCTAAAAATTCAGCTTTGCATCACAGGAATAAATTATATTTAGATAGAAAACAGTTATTTAAATTGTAATACTATTTCACAGTTTTTACTGTATTTTTGCCTTGGTGAGCATTAGAGACTTCTTTCAAAAGCATTAAAAAAATCATAATTATTCCAAACGTTTGACCGGTAGTGTGTGTCATGAATTTCTGTTATAATTTATGGATTTTCTTTTCCTTTTTGTTTTTAAATCATGCAATAAATAAATAAATAGGAATATGAATATATAAATAAAAGGGTTAAGATTCATAATTTTTCATACTTTAAAAAAAAAAATTGCTGTGCATTTCCATGTACACACAAATAAAGAGTGACATTACTCTTAAGTAATATTAAATGTAATATGATTAGGGTGTTTTTAGATGAAATATAGTGTCTCATTACAGATACTGCATGAGAACTGTTATAATGCCACTCTGGAAGCCAGTTAAATCTTAACCCTTTGTTTGCTGAAGTAATTTAATTGTTGTCTCAGGTGCTCAGGGTCTTTGTAGGCCATAATGACAATTTGCATACAAAGGTTTTTGTACACTTGTATACACAGTGTTTTGTCAGTCATAATTATCTGAATCTGTTTGCATATGTAGTGTGTTTTGCACTCTCATTGCACATTTGAACAAGCTTTATTTTGTGCTCAGGTCCAGAGGAGCTGAAGTGGATCGTTCAAGAGGTGAAGTATCGCATCGCTGTGCAGTCGGCCAAACTGGTGCGTCAGGTCAAGAGGAAGGACCGACTGCGGCAGAAGTTTCAGAAGAACTGTGATATAGTCACCGCCTGCCTGCAAGCCGTCTCTCAGAAAAGACGTAATTACAAATTATTCTCTCATTTCACCCCTTTTGCTGTCATGACTGTTATGAGCTGTATTAAAGGGGACCTATTATGCCCTTTTTCATGTTGACATGTTGCAGCACATCTCTTCCCAGTCTGTCAGTATTGTCTTGGCTGACGCTCTTTTCCCAAAAGCATTGTTTGCCAAGTTCAATCATTACCAACATAGTTCAACGATCCATTGTTTCCCGAAACCATAGTTCCATGAACATTCGCAAACAGCATCTTAAAGTTGTGTGGTTGGACCTCCATCCCTCGACCCGTGGTTAGAAGCTTTGTTTCTTGTTTCTATGACGTGGACTTAAAGGGATAGTTCACCCAGAAATGAAAATTCTGTCATCATTTACTCCCCCTCAAGTTGTTTTAAACCTGTATGAGGTTCTTTGAAGAAGATATTTTTGTTTAAAGACAATGGGGTCCATCTACAGTTTGGTTACCAACATTCTTCAAAATATCTTCTTTTGTGTTCAACAGAACAAAAAACTCATACAGGTTTAGAACAACTTGAGGGGGAGTAAATGATGACAGAATTTTCATTTTTGGGTGAACTGTCCCTTTAAATCGATCCTGCTCTTGAGCAAAATAAGCAAGTAGCATGCAGTACATTCTATATTTTTCATTCCAGATATATACAAATTCCTTTAGTTTGTCAAAAGAATTAAAGCCCTGACTTTAGGAGAGTGCGCATGTGCGTGCGATTGAATGAAACATCTGGAAATAAAGCAAAACAGAAGTCTTCAGATGCCATGTTTGTTATTTACAGCAATAATCTGACATTAATTCCATATAGAAAGGATTAACAAGTAGACATTGTTACTCCACCACCTGTGTATCGTCATTAGCTGTATTGTTGAACCAACGTGGCTTGAACGACAGATGTGCGACAAAGTTACTATGTTTTTGGGAAGCAGTTGTGACTAGTAAGTTAGTTTCTCCAACGATGCATTGTACCATGGTGGTTAAGCAGTGAGTTACGTCATCGTGCGGGAAACACACCCCTGTTTAGTTCCTGTTTCTTTGAAACCCCTCCTTGCGAAAAGCACAATGTGCTCTGATTGGTTGGCTGCACCAGTGTTGTGATTGGTCAAGCGCTTCCAGTGTGTTTGGGAAATGTCACACCCCTTACCATAACCGTGAGTTTTAACACACTACTAACTAACTCAGGCCCCGCCCCTTTATTCTGCGTATACCTTGGGTGGGAATTATTTAAATGAGGAATATTGTGACGTGTTCGTTCCCGGAAGAAAACTCAAGACTACAATGGAGGTGTTTGAGGAAGTTCAGAAACAGTGACGCTGATGTAGAGAATAATTCCCGCTGGAGGGACTTTGTAACTTCGTAGAACTTTTTCATGCTCAAACAGCAACATTACACACTCAAGAGAGCTGAACATGTAAAAAAGCATAATAGGGCCCCTTTAAATTACCCAAGGCCTTTTTAGCTATTTAAAGACTAATGTATTCTCGATTGACTGCACGTCTTAGCTTTCACTGATGCTGGATGTCTGTTTTAAAAGGAAGTGGTGGTGTAATATAGCTTACATAGATAATGGTTGTTGAAAAGCTTAGGCTCACATATATCAAATGCATTTTTGCTTCACTTTAGTCTAGTTCTCTCAGTTGATATTTTAGAAGTCATTATTCTCAAGTATCTTCCCGCCACCGCAGGATTGACTCCTCCTCACCTTTACAACTCAGTTATTTGCATTAGATTCAAAACTCTCTGTTCAACATCACCACCGGTTTCAGGGGTGACTGAGTTTATGACACTGACATGCAAATTAGCACCGTAATGTTGTAGTGAGTTCCGATTTGAATTTTGCTCCCTAATTAGTCGTCCAGCAGTAATTCCCTTACAGTCGTGGATGCAGTCTGTATTAGACCAACAGATAATGTGGCCTTGCATCTCTTAATGTTTTTTCCTTCATTTTATCTACATGCAGCATGACAAGCACTGTCAAACAGGTACAGTATGAAATCACATCAAAACTATAGCACTACATGGCTGCCATTATTCAGTCTATGTCTATTCTTGATGCAAGGTAGATGTGAACGGTTATGGTTTTTGTTGACGTTTATTTTTGTAAACATGAGTAACGGTGTTTATTCACTGTTGTTTTGTCACTAAATGCATGTCAGAAAAAATACCTGAATGGACTATCATTCTTTCTGCCAGAAATGTTTAAACATCTGTCTCTCTTATTAGCCACATTAAGGAGTGCCTTACACTTTTGGACAATCATACAATGTTAAAAATGGTCAAATTTACTTGACTTTACTCTGCTGTATATTGTATGGATGGATAGATACTTTAATTTGGAATATTCGGACCCACTGTCATTTTGCATAAAATAAGAAGCCTCCTTATTTACTTATTTTTCCTTATCTCTCTCACTCTGTCATGATGCTTTAAAGCCACAATATGTAATTTTTCGCCACTGGAGGTCGCTTACTCAAAACAAAGGCGTAGCTTGATGACGTCTGGATTTCACAGAGCTTTTATTATGCTGCAGACGAGCGCTTCCACTTCTTCCACTCATGCGTATGTGAGGTAACACAGCACTGTTTTATCATATTAGATACATTATTTGAGTGTGTTAAAAGTTATGTTATAATGCTACTCTGTGCGTTTGCTCAGCAGCTACTATGAGACACTTGTTCACACTGCAGTGAGCTAGATTGATATTAGGCATGGCAAAACATGGTACTCGCGGTAAATCAAGAAAATGAGATTTAAGACTAACTGTGTTGAGCTATATAACAATGATTAGTTTTCTGTCGATGAATGTCTCCAAACAGTTGCTCACCTGTCTAATAAAACACATAGTATATTAAAGCATCTTTGGTGTTTCCATGGTTTCTACAAAATAAAATCAAGGGTAACGCTTATTTCTCTGGATTTAAACATTCTTGGAAACATTTGGGATAATGCAAGTACACAAGTCAACAAAATACATAACACTGTTCTAGTGGTTTTTGGATATTTTAATCCAAAAATCTTACATATTATGCCTTTAAAACATTACATTATAAAGAACTAACTTAAAACAATGTACTACTTCCTCCAAATGCCTTAAAGTAGAGCATTTTCTTTTTATAGGCTGTAAAGACATTTGAAATAACTGATTTGGTGAAGTGATATGGAACTGTAATGCGGTCAAGACCTGCCTGGAACTACTACGTTTCATTGAAAATAATTGCACACCTTAGAACGTTCGTCAACCAATCAGATTCAAGCATTCAACAGCCCATTAGTATAAAGTCAATGTATAACAGCTAGGCTACTTTAGCCTAATAACTATTCTAAATTCATTGTAAACTACGACTTCTTGGGGCTTATTGCTTTAGTAAATCATTCAGATCACTTGCAAAATACTGTATGACTGAATTAATGGTGGTTTAACCGTCTTATCCTTATTCTTATCCTAGGATTTTAGCCTATTATTGGGTCCTACGACTCTGTTTACTATTAGATTTTCTTGTGATTTTGGATACAGAGTGTTTATTTCCTTATTCCTTGTTATTAAAGATTAATGCTAAAGTTTGCAGCATGGGTGGCACCAGTCATTCATGTACTGACCATTGTTTTCCTCGGCTGTCTCTGGCACTTCCTCCAGAGCTCTAGCGGTCCCTCCTCCCTCACAACCCCTGAATGTGACGCTCATATGTGGGAGTAGACGCGCGCATCACCGCTCCTCTCCCATAGCATCCTGCGCGTTCGTTTCGATCACCTTTGATTTTTTTTATGCTATTTATAATTCTTATGCTTCAGATACAGACATGCATCTTCATGTATGAGGATAAATTATCTTCTCTGTTTTATTGATATTATAACGAGTAGGGTCTATTTTTAGATGAGATGATTCTCGGGATGAGAGAATCGTTTTAAATGCGCGGTCAAACGGAACTCGTCCTCACAGGTTTTTCTCCAGATGAAGCAGGAAAGGTTTGTTTCCACTAAGAGATCGAGGGTGTGTATGAAACGGCAGAATGCAGCTGGAGGAGTCGGTAATATTATCAGTAATGTGCTGAAGAAACGCAACGGCATCTCTAGAAGAGCGCCGCGCCTGCTGTGCACCCTAGAGCCAGGTGACTACATCATGCTTTAACATCATTATTCTTATTCGTTTAGTCTGTCTTTGCCCTGTGATTATAGATACAACTCTTACGGTTTATTCCTGAGATGCCCATTTATTTGCAATGGCATTTCTGTGACAATTAGGTGATCTAAAGGGCCCTCGCTTGTTTATTAATAAATATTCAATCAGCTATATTGATATAATTGTGAACTACTTGTTTAAGTGAACAATAGTAATATATTTAAATTGAGAAATATTATAATTTTAGCTTTGAGGTGTCCTGAAAGTTTGAATAGGCTATGAAATAATTTCCCTAGAGAAAAATAAAAATACAAAAATGTATTTGAAATACGTTTATTTCAACGTTTAACAAGTATAGCCTACTACACATACATACACACACATCTATAATATATATCTTTATTTACATTTTAAATATATTTTATTTAAAGACTGATGGATATTATACAGAAATCATACTACCCTTAGTGATATTAAAACACATTTTATGCTTAATATGTTTAAAAAATATGCAATGTGCAATAAATAATTAGGCCTTTATAATATTTTATACTATAATATTTATCAGCAAGTCTCGAGCGATATGTCAGTAAATATGTTATTGTATTTGTAGTATACTTAGCATGAAGTAAATGTATTTTAAATACCTTTTGGTATTTTTTTCTTTTACTAGGTTTGTTATTTTATAAATATTAGGCTCACGTTTAAATATTAACCTATGTAGTTATTAATTGATAATTGTTTTGAACGTTTCTAGAGTCAAAATGTTCTTTTTAATGTCTAAGATTAAGTGTTTAGATTAAGCTTAATGTCAGTACATAACACAGCACGTGCTTCTCATCCAGACACATGTGCAGAACAAGTGCAGTTGAGGGCTGAGAGATGATGGTAATCATGTAGGTTAATCCGGAACAGCCTCGGCTGACGAGTGAAATAGATGCAGAAATGGTGCCACTCCTGTTTATCATTTATACCATGAAACTATGACAGAGATGGACTCAGGTTGGTCTTCGTATTGGTATTCTTATGCACCGAAAGTCTGTAGGAGAAACGCCGCTTCCTATTTCACATCGTGTTGTTGAGGTAGAGTTGTTTACATGCGCGTTTGACAGGATTTAGCATCTTTAGCCATGGCTAATGTGAGGGTTACATCAATTTAAAGAATTTGTCGTGTTGTAGCTCTTTAATGCTCAACACGACGTCTTAACAATGGAAAAACAGAGTTTATTTCGTCGTGATACAGGATGGTGTCGTGTATCCCGAAGAAACTGTAGGCGGAAGTGAGATTCAGCACCGCTCCGCAACGGACAGCGTCATTTATCAACTATACGATATCCAGCTTTTGGTTTCTGCGTCGTGGTCGATAATACACTCGTTTCCAGTCATTTCTGTTGCATTTTTATCAGTGTTTATTCCTGTTAGACAAAGAAGAGAGTTAGGTAACCTGCCTGTGATAAATAATGAGCCACTGAATGACAACAAACCTTATTTATTATTAATGGCTCATTGAAGTGGGGATGATAAAACTAATATCAATAACAAATTTAAATGTTAAATATCAAGAATTTGAAAACGTGAATATTTTGACCAAAACACGCCTCTTTACTTGTACCTGTTTTGAGTTCAGTTGATTTTTTTGGGTAACACTTTACATAAGGTTTCATTAGTTAACATGAGTTAACATGAACTAACAAATGAAAAATATTTCTAAAGCATTTATTAATCTCAGTTAATGATAATCTCAACATTTACTAATACATGATTAAAAATTGTAACTGTTAACATTAGATAATGAACATGAGCTAACAATGAACAGTTGTATTTTTATTAATTAATGTTAACAAAGATTAATAAGAATGTATTGCTCATTGTTAGTTAATATTAGTTAATGCATTAACTAACAACTAATGGCACCTTATTGTAAAGTGTTACCAATTTTTTTTAAATTAATTAATTACTTTTTTAAAAATAAACCAACAAGAATTGCAACTTATCCTGCTATAATTGTAATTTATTTATAATTAATTAATTAATTAATTAATTAAATATTTTTATTAATTATAATTAAATAGCATTATTTAATTATTAATCCTAAATGGTGATTACATAACATCCCTTCATTCATTTGTTAATGAAACACCTGCATCGACAGAAGAGACGTCTTTATATGGTCATCATTGTCTCAGATTGTCCACCATTTTGTCTTATTGCAGGGGTGGACACCAGGTTGAAGTTCACTATCGAGCCCTCTCTAGGCAAGAACGGCTTTCAACAAGTATGTATTAGATGCCTGCTGTGGACATAAAACCCTCAAACAGCAATAAACTAACAAATTGGTTTGTTTCATGTTGATTGTTACGGGTTGCTTTACTTTGCAGTGGTACGACGCCCTGAAAGCAGTGGCCAGACTCCCTGTGGGTATTCCCAAAGAGTGGAGGAAGAGGGTAGGTGTGCTGGAAATGTCACTGTTTTCATATCCGTGACATTTTACACATTGTATAATGTTTGGTTGTTTTGATATAGGTATGGCTGACCCTGGCTGACCAGTACCTCCACAGCATCTCCATAGACTGGGAGAAAACCATGAGATTTGCCTTCAACGATCGCAGCAATCCAGATGATGACTCTTTGGGAATCCAAATAGTAAAGGTTGATATATGTAGTTATATGCAGTTATTTTAAGGCTATAGCATTATGAGGCAAGCAAATAAATTGAGGCTTTAGAGATATTTAATGGAAGGAAGTCAGTCAGATAAAACGTTAAATGGCGCAGGATATTTGCTCATTGCAGTGCGTCTGTAAGTGGGTAATGGAGCAGGATGTTTTTGTGTGTGTAGCACTTCTGCGCAACTGGGCAAAGTTCAGTGTGCTTATGTACATAAGTAAGTCACACTTTGTTTTCCCTTCTCCTCATTCAGGACCTGCACAGGACAGGCTGCAGTTCCTACTGTGGCCAGGAGGCGGAGCAGGACCGGGTGGTGCTGAAGCGGGTACTGCTGGCATACGCCCGCTGGAACAAGACTGTCGGCTACTGTCAGGGATTCAATGTTCTGGCTGCCCTCATTCTGGAGGTCATGGAGGGAAATGAAGGAGATGCATTAAAGGTTTGCCTAGATCTACATAAATTCTGTGAATTATTATTTTAATCTCAGTCAGGGTATCATGTATTTGTTGAATCCTGAACATTATTGTTAACTAAAACTGTTCAAAACAATCAAAGCTGAAATAAAATCAAATATTTAAATATTAGTTCATTAGAAAAATTAACAATTAAGGTAACACGAAAATTAGGAATGTTGCCTTGTCAATAAACTGAAATAAGTTTAAAGAGTTAGTTCACCCAAAAATGAAAATTCTGTCATCAATTACTCACCTTCATGTCGTTCCAAACCCGTAAGACCTTCGTTCATCTTTGGAACACAAATTAAGATATTTTTGATGAAATCCGAGAGCTCTCTGACCCCTCCATAGACAGCAATTTAATTAACACTTTCAAGGTCCAGAAAGGTAGGAAAGACATTGTTAAAATAGTCCATGTGACTTCAGTGGTTCAACCTTAATTTAATGAAGCGATGAGAATACTTAATGTGCACAAAAAACTAACAAAAATAACGACTTTATTCAACAATTTCTTCTAGCCTGTGTCAGACTCTTACGCTGTTGACACAGTGTAAACAGTGCAGCGCTTCCAAAACGCAGATTTACCATTGGCCGACACTGTTCACGTGAGCACCACGACGCATGCGCACGAGTCATTCTGCCGTAGAACTAGGAATCGCTGCACTGTTTACACTGTGTCAACAGCGTAAGAGTCAGACCAGTTCAGTTCGTTAGTTAGCTATAAAAAACACTAGAGAGGAGCTTATTTACTCTTCATAAACACTTGTCTTTATGCCAAATTTCAAACATACATATATAATTAAAACTACCTTATGTGCAACTGAGTTACTCCTACTGTACATTTCAGATTTTATTTGTGTGTAATTACTGTATTATATCTGAAAATAAATAGCAGTTGAATATAATAGTTTGGGCTCTGTTGCTAATTTTAACCTCTAATATTATAGTAAGGTATCAAATGAGAGGGTTCCCTGTATAGTTTACAGCAGTGGTCACCAACCTTTTCAAGCCAAAGATCCCTGACCTCAGCCTTGATGAAAGGCAAGATCTACCTATAGATTTTTCATGGCCAGAGTTTTTTTTTTTTACAAGCAAATTGGCTATTTCCGATACCAGCTGCCGTTTTTTTTTTTTTTTTTTTTTTCTTTAAAAAAAATTTAAATTTATTTGTTGTTTATTTGCTCTATAGCAGGCCAAACTGGCCTTAAAAAATTTAGCCATTTGAAATGAGAGGCAACCACTGCATTTTAATCACGATCCAAACAAAGATACACGCATGTAGCATGAGCAGTTGTTTTTGACATTAGATTGCATACTTTCAAGACTTAGTGCAAATACAGAATGGTCTGACTTTAGCTTTGTGAAATTGTTACATAAAACACCTGAACAAAACAAAAACAGATGGACTGAATAAAAATGCAAATTCAATCTCTGACAGTAGGTGGTGCACATGGAAAAGAAGCGTTTCTTTTGGTACCGCTGTAAAAATGCCATCAAAACTATTCTGAAGACAGTTTCATTCAGAGATACATTCATGTATCCCCCTTCCCCAATTCAATATTTATATTTTTCTTCCTATATTTCAAGCATCGTGAACAGTGATCTTGCTGGGCCTATTTATACCTGGTCCACTTCATGCGTTTTTTTTTTATCTGTGTTTTTTTTACAGTCTATGGTTTTTACAGATCAGATATCTGATTTATCAGAACGATTCCATTTACACGTGGTCACATAAATGTGTCTCCGCAAAACAGATATAAATCCGATCTTCAATTCTCGTGCTATATTTAGATTTAATGGAGTTCACATCCCCGAAATCAACAGATATGAGCTGCATTTTATTGATCAACAGCTAATTTAAAAATGCTCTGCTGCGTGTCTGCACTCTCCTCTTTGCGTCCGTCTTCAGCGTGTCCCATCTATGGGCCGTGTTAACATCCTGTTAACAGACTTCGTAATATTTTCAAATGACATTCGGGAAATGATTGCAATGCAGTTCGTGTGCAAGTCCGAGATCAGCCAAAATTAAACTAAAAACCGTCCAGTTGCTAATTAGTGTTTGGAGCACAAATTAACCGGCTGGTTCCGATTTATGGCCGGTTGATTTGTGCGGTGCGAATTTTAAGGTTGCATAGAATAAATTTTGGGAGCAATTTCGAGCCTTGATAATGTGTTGTTACTTATTTTTCGGTTATTTATCGGGAGCTACCGGGACAGTGATAAAGATCTACTAGTCGATTGCAATCGACGGATTGGCGACCACTGGTTTACAGAATTAGTTAGGAGAGATTTTCTTCCCTTAAAGGTGCAGTGTGTGAATTTTAGCGGCATCTAGTGGTGTGGTTGTGAATTGCACCCAAAGCTCACCCCTCCCTTTCGAAGCACATAGAGAAGCTACGGGGGCCGACACAGGACAAAAATGTTGTCATCGGCGAGAGCAAAGAGTGACTAGCGCTCTGTAGAGAAGTTTGTCCGTTTAGGGCTACTGTAGAAACATGACGGCGCAAAATGGTGATGGCGACTTCACTGTAAGGGGACCCACGGTGTATGTAGATAGAAATGGCTCATTCTAAGGTAATAAAAACATAACGGTTCAAGGTATGTAAGGTCTTTTATACACCACTGAAAACATAGTTATGTATATTATATTGCATTTCTGTCAATAGATCCTCATAAATACTACACACTGCACCTTTAAGAAAATCAAACTATCATTATCGGCAGATATCATTCTGAATAATCGGTATCGGCGGAGAGATTTTGTATCGGTGAATCTCTAGTGGAAATAAATAACTAAAACTAACTAAAACTGAAATAAAAATAAATTAAACCTAAATAGCAATATTTAAAAATAATAATAATAATAATAATAATAATAAAATGACAAAAACACATAATGAAATTAATAGTTAAACTAAAATAACATGAAAAGTAAAAAGTATAAATATATAAAAGCTAATTCAAAATATTAATAAAACTAAAATGAAAAACTGGTCCTGACTCAGAAATGAATTAATTCATTTAAAAAAAATCTCAAATGAACAAGAAATAAAGAATTTGCAACTTATCCTACAACAATTTATTTATTTAATTTTATGAATTCTCTTTTATTAATTTAATTATCATTTAATTTTATTAATTTATTATTATTAATTTTATTTGTTAATTGAAAATCCACTTAAAAAAATTAACAGGTGCTGCCTCAGTTTAAATGGGCATGACATTTTGGACAGACAAATCATATAAATCAGCTATTATCTTCTATAGGCAAAAAGAATTGCTAAACCTAATCATCCTTTACTATCCTTCTGGTTTAGGTTATGATCTATCTGATCGATAAGGTGCTTCCCGATAGTTACTTCGCCAATAACCTGCGTGCCCTCTCAGTGGACATGGCCGTGTTCAGAGATCTTCTGCGACTGAAGCTTCCAGAACTTTCTCAGCATCTCCACCACCTCCAGAAAGTAGCCAATCGGGAAGGAGGAGGTATGCAGCAACCCCGTAAATATGTATGGATGTGAAAGAACGATGTTTGTAATGGCTCAACTGCATTGTGTTTTAGGCAGCTATGAGCCTCCGCTTACCAACGTCTTCACCATGCAGTGGTTTTTGACCATGTTTGCCACCTGTTTGCCCCATCACACCGTGCTGAAGATCTGGGACTCTGTCTTCTTTGAGGGCTCTGAAATGCTGCTGCGTGTAGCTCTGGCCATCTGGGCTAAACTCGGAGAGTAAGTTCACAAGAGTTGCTTGCACTATCGACTAGATTGCAAAAGAAAATTATGCGCTCATAAATTAAAAATGAGAAACATTTTCAACCCTCTCAGGCGAATTGAGGAGTGCCAGACTGCTGATGAATTTTATAGCACTATGGGCTGCCTGACACAGGAAATGCTGGAGCACAGTCTGATCGACTCCAGTGAACTCATGCAGGTAAGACAGAGCATAGAAAAGATCATGAATAATTTGTGTTATTAATTATTAATAAACCATATCATATAAATCGAGAGTAACGGCTTTAATGTTGCAGAATTGTGTTTGAAAATGGCGAAAGCTTCTTGAAGTAGTTTATCCGACTGTTTTTGGGGCTGAAAGTGTGTGTGAAAACACTTGTTTTCCTCCGGACAGACGGTCTACTCCATGGCCCCGTTCCCGTTCCCCCAGCTGGCTGAGCTCAGGGAGAAATACACCTACAACATCACTCCCTTCCCTGCCCCGGTCAGAGCCAACAGCAGGTATAAGAGCTGGAGACGCTTGACGCCCACAGCACAGATTGCAATCGTGAGAGTTTAGCAGCCATATAAACACGTTACTATGAGACTGCAGGGTGTTGTTTTATGGCACCTGTGTATATTGGCATGCAAATATCAAAAGCAAATGTTCTGCCTTATCTTGACAAGGTTTACACTCAGTTTAAAGATAATGTCCGACTTTATTTTTAAGAGCGCATTGATGCAATGATAAGGTTTTTTTATTTTACTCTCTCTATTTTTATTTACGTTATTTTAAATAATTGTATGGTTAAATTATAGTAATTAAATGTTATTTATTTTTCTATTTCATGCATGGTTTTATTTTGTTTTATTTTTTCTATTTTAATTTAAAATATTTAATTACATTATTAAAATGGTTTATTTTTTTGTTTTATTACTTTTCGTGCATGGTTTTATTTTGTTTTATTTTTTCTATTTTACTTTTAATTTACTTTTATATTATATTATTTGTTGTTTAATATTTTGTTTTATGTATTTATGCATTTTATTACTTTTGTTTCTTCTATTTTATTTTAAAATATTTTTAAAATATTTTTTTTTATATTTTATTATTTTTGTATTTAATATTTTACACTCACCTAAAGGATTATTAGGAACACCATACTAATACTGTGTTTGACCCCCTTTCGCCTTCAGAACTGCCTTAATTCTACGTGGCATTGATTCAACAAGGTGCTGAAAGCATTCTTTAGAAATGTTGGCCCATATTGATAGGATAGCATCTTGCAGTTGATGGAGATTTGTGGGATGCACATCCAGGGCACGAAGCTCCCGTTCCACCACATCCCAAAGATGCTCTATTGGGTTGAGATCTGGTGACTGTGGGGGCCATTTTAGTACAGTGAACTCATTGTCATGTTCAAGAAACCAATTTGAAATGATTCGAGCTTTGTGACATGGTGCATTATCCTGCTGGAAGTAGCCATCAGAGGATGGGTACATGGTGGTCATAAAGGGATGGACATGGTCAGAAACAATGCTCAGGTAGGCCGTGGCATTTAAACGATGCCCAATTGGCACTAAGGGGCCTAAAGTGTGCCAAGAAAACATCCCCCACACCATTACACCACCACCACCAGCCTGCACAGTGGTAACAAGGCATGATGGATCCATGTTCTCATTCTGTTTACGCCAAATTCTGACTCTACCATCTGAATGTCTCAACAGAAATCGAGACTCATCAGACCAGGCAACATTTTTCCAGTCTTCAACTGTCCAATTTTGGTGAGCTTGTGCAAATTGTAGCCTCTTTTTCCTATTTGTAGTGGAGATGAGTGGTACCCGGTGGGGTCTTCTGCTGTTGTAGCCCATCCGCCTCAAGGTTGTGCGTGTTGTGGCTTCACAAATGCTTTGCTGCATACCTCGGTTGTAACGAGTGGTTATTTCAGTCAAAGTTGCTCTTCTATCAGCTTGAATCAGTCGGCCCATTCTCCTCTGACCTCTAGCATCAACAAGGCATTTTCGCCCACAGGACTGCCGCATACTGGATGTTTTTCCCTTTTCACACCATTCTTTGTAAACTCTAGAAATGGTTGTGCGTGAAAATCCCAGTAACTGAGCAGATTGTGAAATACTCAGACCGGCCCGTCTGGCACCAACAACCACGCTCAAAATTGCTTAAATCACCTTTCTTTCCCATTCTGACATTCAGTTTGGAGTTCAGGAGATTGTCTTGACCAGGACCACACCCCTAAATGCATTGAAGCAACTGCCATGTGATTGGTTGATTAGATAATTGCATTAATGAGAAATTGAACAGGTGTTCCTAATAATCCTTTAGGTGAGTGTATTTCATGCATGATATAATTGTATTATTTTCCCTCTGTATAGTCTGGCACTCCATGGATGGGAGAGTGATGATGATGCTGACATGGATGATGAAGACTCTGTTGTCACAGCCCTGGGCTGCCTGGGGCCTCTTGGTGGGCTTCTGGCCCCTGAAATCCAAAGATACCAAAAGCACCTTAAAGGTCTGTGTCTGAATACATTTCACAAGTCAAAAACTGAAAGTAAGTAGATTTAATAGTGCAGTCTGCGGTTACAAACATGATTTATGTCCTTCTGAACACAGACTAACCACATTTATAAAATGCACAAGATGTTTGATTTCTTAATGATTAACATTTTATGAGTCACTAAACTATATTGGCTATGTCAAAGTAAGGGAGATTTCATGGAGTAATGCAAACATGAGCTCAGTGTAGCTCACTCTGCCAACATAACCCTGGCAAGATTTAATCCTCTGCATTTGTCAGTTCTTGTTGTATATGAGGTGGGTCGAGTCATTCAAGCTGTCCTTAATTATAGTCTTCAGTTCCAGTGCAACTTAATAAATGGAACGTTTGGAAAAGCCGACGTAGCCGTTACTCAAGTTAGCCTGTAAAATGTGTCACAAATTTTCTTTCTGTTTTCATCTGCTCTGCAGATCAGAGAGCGGAGCAGAGCTCTCACGGCAGTAACATGGCTGAGCTCAGTCCCGGGGCAGTGGGCGCGGGACGGGCCGAGCACCAAGCGGCCATCAACAGCATGATGCTGGAGCGCATGAGCACTGACATCAGCGCGCTGAAGAAACAGTACTCACGCATCAAACAAAAACAACAGCAGCAAGCCGGGCTACTTTACATCCATACAGGTAGCAGAAACATACTGATATCATGACCAATAAACGTTTTACTGTCGAAGATGAGTTCAGGAAGTGACAGACAGGATATGAAGTGTTAGTCAGTGTATTGTGACATTTTTCCCAGGACCTCCAGTGGAAGCTGAAACTATTGAACCTCATCAGCCCAGTAAACAGCAGAACCAACACACTCACACTGGTATTGATCTTCATGGGTCAGATATATGATATATGGTGCAGTAGATCTGTTTTGGTCGGTGTTGGGTCTGCTGGTGTATAATGCAGTAAATCACACAGTAATTTGTCATTTTGGTGATGGCTGGACTGATTAATCAAGGCATTTTCTTCATCATGATTTTTTATATTTTCTTTAGAGGGGATTGGTATATGCTAAAGATTCTTAATTACCTTTTTTCCATTTATTAAAATATTGGAAGATTGCAATAGCGCCATTACAGGGCATAATGGAGACTTAAAGTCATCATGAAATCATAATAGGTCATATTTATTTTCATAACACACATGCACACATTCATCTTGTTTTGCACAATTCAATACTTCAAACTATTTAAAAATATATTTAAATATATAAAAAAATATATAATTAAGTGTGTACTGTCTGTGTATAATTATTCTGCATATATAAATACACACTCATTCATGTATATATTTAAGAAATATTTGCATGTGTATATACTGTATATGTATTTATATAATTTATATGATATATAAATAAATATTTTAAATATAACACATTTTTCTTATATATTATAAATAAATGCATGTGGGTGTATTTATATACATAATTATACACAGATGTAAACACAAACTTTTATTTTGGATGCGATTAATTGCGATTTGACATCACTTTATTTATATATATATATATATATATATTCTCAATGTTAGGTGGTCTCTTTTTTATATATATATATAATGTATATGTGCATAAAATTTCTATGCATTTTTCGGATTTTAAAATCATTTTCCTCGACATCACAAAGCTCCATTCTGTTTTCACCTTGAATATCCTGTTTAAAGCCTGGTTCACACTAGACGATTTGGCAAATTTTGAGAATCCTGAAAGATTCCTCTGATCCTAGGCTAAAATCTGTAGTCTCTGATTGCTAGTTTGGCATGTTTACCAACAGCCGATTAATGACCATTGCAATCAAATTTTACCTCTGACGAAAATCTGCCAGCGTCCGAAGTTTTGAGGCACCGTCCTGCAGGTTTTTTCCATTTTTCTTTTCAAGACAAGCCATGACCAACATTAACGCTAGAGATTGTTTTTCTTTGCCTGCCACCATTTCAATCACTTATGTAATCTCACTGTCACCGAATGTATCATGGATTGATGATGTAAAACTCTGGACGAGTCTTTTTGTGCACGTCTGTTTTTGACTGCCATACAGTCTGACATCAGTGTGCACCCGGCTTAACTCAGAAATAACAGTTTCATGTTGACTTTGATAGTCTGTTTACAATTACTGCTGTTTTCTCACTCATTGTTATTGATTCTTCACAGACAAGTGTCCAGCCACCAGTGTCCTTGCCTCCCAAATTGGTCCCTCCCCTGTGGTCAACCACCTTCTCCTGGGTAGGAAGCCCAGATCCGGTCAGCGATCCTCAAAGAACTGTATCATCCATAATGGTGGAGTTCCACAAGCCCACTCCACCCCCAGCCAGGATCAGATGATACGGCCAAGACATCATTCCCCGTGGCGCACCCATGTGCGTGCGCACCGCAGGAACATCGCCAGGGCGCGGGCACAGCTCGGCTTTGATGATTCTCTGGAGATAGAAGACTATCAAACTGACACGAGCAAACCGGAAGAAGCATCTGAAGAGGGAGAGGAGAGAAGACTAGAGGAAGACAAGGAGGATGAAGAGCAAGAGAAATTGGAGGATGAAGAGCAAGAGGCTGGAAGCTCAGATGTCTCTCAGCAAGATCACAGCACTGGAGAAGGAGAGGAACTCCAGCAGATCGACAACCAGCTGTCTTCTCTGGAACTGGAACCAGAACCAGCTTCTGATCCACCAACTCCAGAACCTCAGCCGGAGACCACGGCCCCAGCTCCACTCCCATCCACCCGCCGTCCAGGTTCAGACTCTTCCGCCTCAGAAAGTGGAGGCTCCCTCGGAAGAAGCCCTTCAACGCTGGCAGGAGAACCTCCAAAACCTCAGCAGATATTCTCGCCGTTCCCCTGCATCAAAACCCCTCGTAAGTCCATTGCTGCGAGAAACTTGGGCCTCTACGGCCCAACTGCCAGAACTCCAAACGTGCACTTTCCCCAGATGAGCAGAAGCATGAACTGTGTAGGAAGCACCACGAAGCGCCGATGATGAATTGTCGATTATAGACGAGCACGAGATGTATGGGTTCGAAACTCCCGACCTACCATGAAAGCACATGCATTCTGAACTCTAGTATGCTTCCAGATACTCCAAAACATGCCTGAAGACTCCATCTACATTTAGGAACCATATTGGATAATTTAATGCTCCCAATTTTTTTTTAATGAAATCCTACCAAAACATCTGGGAATAATACCCGGCAGACACGATCGAATGATGGTTCCACAAGCTCTTTCTGCATGTTCAGGTCACCAGTATTCACTACAATGCACTGTGTACGTTTACTCATATGCTCCAAAGCTAGAAAAATCACAATCACATTTATGTAAAATATCTCATGTTAAATGATTGTGGGAAATGCTGCAGTTCTGCATTCTTCATTTTTCAGTCTGTGACATCACAATCAAGCCAAACACTTTTCTCTTCACTTCTGCTGATCTTTCCTTCAGTAAATGATTCATTTGCCATATGAATAATACAAGTTAGTTTTTCTCTTTTTGATGCTCTTGTTCTAAACGCTCCTGCAACTGAATGTCCCTTTGAATGTTTCTCTTTATCAACCTTGGTTGCTTATGAGTAGTGGAGGATCACAGACGCCCCAGAGAATAAAATACATGCAAGTATGGAAAAAAAACTTTTCAGTTTCTACTTATTTCTGCTATTTCCTCTCACAGGTTGAAGCTACAGTAGTTTTAGGTATACAATGACACCTATCAGGAATGTAAAACTTAACTAAAATCACACATAAACCACCAATATCTCACACTGACATTAAGTCTCTTCTGATCTTAATAGAGATTGTACTCGTTTTAATTTAACATCAATAGTCATTTAATCTGGCATCTCTACCATTGCCTCATGAATCATTGAAATGTAAAATGCATCCAGTCTGAAGTGGTTTTATAATTAACTATTTAAAAACCTTACAGGACTACACACCTAAGACACAAGAGCCCATCAGCTGTTAAAGCTCCTGTTATTCCACTCATTTAAATGCTAAAAATTTAATAGACATTATATACTTTGTTGAATGTTTTTGGACACATATCTGGTCGCAGGTTTCTTTGTTCCTAGTCCCTTTCATATTTCTGATTGTGTACATTTTACAGTGAGCATACTGTAAACAGCAGTTCCCATCCTATGATGTCTAAAATGTCCAAAACCAAGGGCTGTGCTTTCTTAAAGGTGCAGTAAGCAATTTCTGAGAAACACTGTTGCTATTTGAAATCACCAAAACACGCCCCTACCCAAAAGGATCACACTCCTATCTTGTTAGCCTTGCCCCCAATTTCACAAACACGATATGCTGGACAGGCACCTCCCCCCTCATGGGTAGACACGCCCCTTACTGCTGATTGGCTAAAGGTTGGTTTTGGTGCTCGGTCCAATCCACTTTCAACAGTGTTTCTCAGAAATCGCTTACTGCACCTTTAAAGTCGGCATGAAACGGAAGTTAGCTTCTTGAACAACAAAAAATGTAAAAATAAAAAAAGAAGAAAAAAAGTAGGGCGTGACTTGATTTTGTCTATGGGGATTTGATTGGATGGTTGCTATTGGTTGCTCTCGTGTGAGTGACAGGTTGCTACGCCCTCACACCACTAAATGTCATCAGAGAAAAGAGAGGGGGAAAAAGGTTATATTGATTTAAAGATTTCGAGACTCATGAATTTAAAAAAAAAATTACGTGCACGGATAAATCATTCATGATCAATGTTGGGTAGAAGTCATTACTAAGTAATTAATTACTGTAATTTAATGAACTTTTCCCTTGGAAAAGTAAAGTAAGGGATTACTCTTAATATTTCTGTAACTTAATTACAGTTACTTCTGATGTAATTGCATTAAATACTGTATTGGGTATAGAACAATTATATATAAAGCAATAGTGGATTTAACATCTTATGTTAAAATGTATGTTTTTAATGTAACCTTCTCCCTTTAAATACTTTGGTCAGTTCAAGAATAATTTATTTATATTATTTATTTGAAAGAATTAAAAGAGCAGTTTCATGTCTATCCTTGTATTGTTCAACTGATTGAGATTGATACGGGATTTAGAAAGTAATGAGTAATGTGCATGTGCATAATGAGCATGTAACAAAAATAGCAAAGTTAATTAATCTCGCAAATTAAATAACTTGCTTCACTTAAATTTTTGTATGATGTCTTTTAATCATCTGGCGTTTTGTGTGCATGAAGTCTGCCCTTAAAGGGTTAGTTCACCCAAAAATGAAATTTTTTGTCATTAATTACTCACCCTCATGTCGTTCCAAACCCGTAAGACTTTCAGTCATCTTCGGAACACAAATTAAGAACTTTTTGATGAAATCTGTGCCTCCAGACAGATTCACACAGAGAAAAAGGGTGTCAAAATTGTACCTTTAGAAGTACAACAGCTTGTCACTTGGGCAGTACCCTTAAAAGGACATGTTTGTACCTTTTTTACTCTTAAAAGGTGCATATTAGAGTACAAATACGTACCTTAAGGTACTACTATAAACCTTTTTGTGGTAAAATAGGTACAAAGATGTCCTTTTAAGGGTACTGCCCCAGTGACAAGCTGTTGTACTCCTAAAGGTACAATTTTGACACCCTTTTTCTCTGTGTTGACATTTCAAAAAGTTCATAAAGGGATAGTAAAACTAATCCATATGATTTGAGCAGTTTAGTCAATTTTTTGAAGAGACTTGATCGCTTTATATGATGAACAGATTAATTTTAGGGTTTCATTCACATAGGCTATATTCACGTTTATTATTCACATTATAAACATTGATCAGCGAACATAAACATAAGCTTAGCTCAACCGAACCTGCTTGACGCGCGAGAATGAACCTCATTGGTTCTCTAGTCGCACATCAAGCGAATATGCTTGAGCTTCAGTTTACCACAATTTATGTATGAGTTGATGAATGTTTATATGTGAATGAAAGCCTAAATTCAATCTGTTCATCATATAAAGCGATCTGTCTCTTCAGAAAATTTGGACTAAACCGCTCGAGTCATATGGATTAGTTTTATGATCTCTTTATGAACTTTTTGAAGCATCAAAGTGGTAGCTGTCAACGGAGGGCCAGAATTCGCTCAGATTTCATCAAAAAGATCTTAACTTGTGTTCCGAAGTTGAACGAAAGTCCTACGTGTTTGAAACGACATGAGGGTAAGTAATTAATGACAGAATTTTAATTTTTGCCTGAACTATCCCTTTAAGTTCACAGGTGTAGAGAATCACGTTGATGTCCCACTAACACCAACAACTAACAATTTACAGCGTTACAAGCGACGTGTTTTTTTTTATTTTTTAAACAACCTTATTAATAATGGTTTGCTTGCAAGTGTCAGCTTTCCTTAAGAAATCCCGCTTGGTTTGATACCAATACAACGACATTGACACATGCTTTAATGTGGCTACAGGTCCAAATGCTTTCAGGGGCTGCTCTATGAAGTCATGAACCCATTACGAAGGTCTAAAACGGATTATAACTGGAGCAGAAGTCAGTCAGATAACTTAGGTGAGTACCCACTCGATTGTTTATATCAGAGCTAACTAAGGCGGCCATTGTGTTTCTTTCTCTTTTTTTCTGTGTACGTGCGTTTCATTTTTAATGCTTCAGATAATACATTCAGCAGTATGTCTACATGTGAGCAAGCAAAAAGCTAGAGAAGGTTTCTGACTGAGCTTTTAATAGTTATTGCAATGCATTCATTTTTGTTTTATTTTTTTTTAAATGTCTGAACACTAGATGTCGCTGTTGTTCTAGTTTTACCTCTCAAATGCCCTTGTGCTGTTTAGGAGCTGATTGTGACAAGAAATGTCCTATTATACAAATCACAAAAAACTTCCCCAACATGATATAAACAAGTAGGCTATAGATCACAATCACATTATTTCTCCACATAAGTGAAGCTCACGTTTGAAAAGATGACACTCGTACTTTGTTTTTAACCCTCTTTGACAAAATTTGCTGGGAAAGATAATGCTGAGCTGATAAAATCATTGCAATTAGGGTTATGAATTTAGATCATAGATGTGTCATAGCCATCACCATGGTCTTCTCGTCTTCCACACAGATATGTTATTGACTGAGTTTTATTGTGGTGGTGTTCAGCAGGCTCCAATGTGCCTCATCAGTTGATCTAGAAAACACTGTTTACTGTTCATAAATCCACATAAGGAGAGATTTTGCCATGACGTGCTGATATGAAGATGCAGTGTTTAGAAAAAAAATGACCACAATAAAAGACACATGAATCAAACAGTCGTTAAAACTCCTTCAACTCCAGTTAATTGTGTTTAATATCTCCCAAAGATGCAAATAACCCCTGAGTGTCATTTATGCATCTCTACGACCTTGAGAAAATGCTGGATGCAGATTTCCCAAAGGATTATGGGATGGTCTCAATTTAGTCTACTGATCGAATGGGCAGACAATCCTGTTGAGACTGGCAAGGTGCCGAGTTCTGCTTATATTTACTCAACGAATGATTTCCCCAGGGGCCAATTTGTCTCAAAAGCAAAGGACAAGCATGAAATTCACCTTCGATTAATGCAATTGACTGAGTTTGTTTTTCTGGTCGCCTGGGTGTTGTTTTTAAGCGAGCAGGGGACAGAAATCAATCTGATTCAAATGAATATTCAAATTTCTTAGTATTTTGTGTGGGAAAATCACCTGATGATCATGTTCTCCTGCATGATTTGCAAATATTCCTTGTGTTTTAATGGAAGCAAGAACATCTGACCGTCAGTATAATAGTCACATAATTTTACTTGCGATTAGTGGCCTATTAGAAATAGGGCAGAATCTTCAATATTTCTTTTTTTGTTTGTTTTAAGATTTTCAGAATCTTAAAAAGCTATATTCATCCACACAGTCACGCAGAGCCAAAGCAAAACCAAAACAATGTTCTTCCACAAAATGCATGCAGTTTTGTTTTAACCGCTAGAGGGCCAAAAGTTACATAGTGTGCCTTTAACAATAATTAAATAATTAAAAAAAAAAAAAAGGAATGAAAGAAAAAGCAATGCCACTGTGTAAAATATATATGAATACAAATAAAAAAGACCTGCATTAAATGGATGTGCCATGATGATGCAGTGTAACAGTTATTTTCCCATTTATTTGAAATTCCTGTGGAAAACCCCATTTCTGTCCCACCCAGTGACCGAGTAATGACTTTACTCAGAAGCGGAAATGCTTCCATTTCTCTCTGATTAACTGGCCGAGTGATACCACAGTAATCCCTCAATCCGGTGTCCATCGGTTCAGACATGGATTACATGGATCCCCACGCTGACGTCCCCTTCTGCCCTGCTCCTGCACAACTGTGCCATAATCTACACGTTATAATCCATGCATGCATGACGGGGCGTAATCACACTTCCTCTGCGTTTCCGGCAGGATTACTCTGTGAGGAATCGGAGGTTTACACAATCTGTGTGTGTGTGTGTGTGTGTGTGTGAGAAAGTTGAGCAGATGTGCAAGAGAGTTCAAAGAGCCAATAAAACACATTGACAAGCAACATTTTCATTCCTATTGAAACTGGAAATTTGGGAAGGATAATTTCGAAAGCCTCGTCACATTTATCAAAAAGGAACTTTTAATACTTGCTTTTCCAGTCAAAAGCAGGTAGAATTAGATTAGTATTTTCAGTCCGTTGGTTTAGAAAATACATTTTAAATGCATGTATTTTAAAGCGTATTTGTTATTCACAGCGAAAATAGCATAAATTTGACGTTTGAAGTTCCAGAAACTAGATAGCACGGTGAATGTTTGTATGGTTGTCAACGAATGGGACGCTACATTTTATTCAAAATTAAATATATTTATATTTTGCTCTGACAAGAAAGCACTTAAACGCGACAAGCTCGTAATCACGACTTCAGAAGTTGGAAGTAGGACATAGCATGTAAAGGCAGCATTAGTTCCAGTGTCATGAGAAATCCCCCCCAGGAATCGGGTCTTCTTTAGGACCCCGAGTGATCCCATTGGTTCAACGGGCTTTTAATGGGTAGTATTTTTAGCACCTGATTACAATTCCTGCAAAATCACGTCATGATTTATATCTTTTAAAATGCGTTATAATTACCATTAAAGGCACAATATGTAAGATTTTTTTATTAAAATATCCAAAAACCACTAGAACAATATTATATATTTTGTTGACTTGTGTACTTACATTATCCCAAATGTTTCCAAAAATGTTTAAATCCAGAGAAATAAGCAATTTTAACCAGGACACGGACCGTGTCCGTGTGTCGACTATCAATGACATCATACCCGCGTTACCCTCGATTTCCTTCGATTTTTATTTTGTAGAAACCATGGAAACACCAAAGATGCTTTTAATATACTATGTGTTTTATTAGACAGGTGAGCAACTATTTGGAGACATTCATTGACAGAAAACGAATCATTGTTATATAGCTCAACACAGTTAGTCTTATTGTTTAAATCTCATTTTCTTGATTTACCGCGAGTACCATGTTTTACCATGTCTAATATCGATCTCTTACTGCACTGTGCAAAAAGTGTCTCATAGTAGCCGCCGAGCAAACGCACAGAGTAGCATTATAACATAACTTTCAACACACTCAAATGTATGTAATATGATAAAACAGCGCTGTGTTACCTCACATACACATGAGCGGAAGAAGCGGAAGCGCTCGTCTGCAGCATAATAAAAGCTCTGTGAAATCAAGGCGTCATCAAGCTACGCCTTTGTTTTGAATAAGCGATCTCTAGTGGTGAAAAATTACATATTGTGGCTTTAATGTCTTTTAAATTACATGGTTCATATACTAGTATATAACTGAAGCTATAGGTTGTGAAATCAAGCATTTCTCGTTCTTACTGTTTTTTTTTTTTTTAGTTAGCTTATGTTCTAGCATAGCATACATCTACACAATTAGCCTGCTAGCTTATATTATATTAGGTATGTTTTTTGCTTCCAATATAGTTTCAAATTAATGATGTTTGTGTGTACTTAGCATGACAATTAAATACATGTATTATAGTATTATTATATACTATACCACATTACTATTATTGTGTAAAATTAATTTTAAATTACTTCTACAGAACATAGTATGTTGGAACAATCCTATCCTTATAAAAAATGCATTGTTAGGCATGGTTGTGTTTCCAGTTTGTTTTATTATGCAATACATAGGCATTCATTTTATATTTTAAGCATGTTGTTTGTGCACTTAATATAATAAACATCATACAATAGTTAAATAGGTTATAATTAGTCAAGACATCACAATAACAACTTTTGATCATGCATTACCACCTGGGTCTTAAAGGGGGGGACTCAATTTCTCATGACACCGGTCTCTATGAAGTCCCTCTATCCGAAAAGTGCAGTGTGCTCTGATTGGTCGGCTGGACTAGTGTGTTGTGATTGGTCAACCACGTGTTTCAGAAATCTCACACACTATCAAGCCGTTTGAGGGAGTACAGAAGCAGTGCGCACTGATATATAGAGAAAAACTCCCATTGGAGTGACTAGTTTGTGCTTTATAACTTTGCAGACCTTTTTCATGCTGAAACAGCAACATTACACAAAGAAAGTTGAACATGTAAAAAAGCAAAATAGGTCATTTTATTAAGTTGATTTTTAACTTTTATGAGTTAATTTCAAGAACTTCTGGACTTTTTCTGGTCTGTGTGTTGATTGGTCAGTGATGTTGGATCGCTTTTGCTCAATTTCTGATTCATTAACTTTCTCTTTGTATAACCGAAGTTACATGTCACTCAGCTACGCAAACAATCATAACATGTCAATGTAAAGAGCAGACAAGTGCAGACAGGGTTGTTCTCTGGGGTAATAATAACTACAATCAAGAGGACGTGCCCACTCACTGAGTCATCTACAGGAAAGGTCATATACACATTAAGAGCTTCACCCATGCATTCAGCAAATGGAAATTTAATAGTCTGATAAAAATCAATTATTAAAAGGTCATTTGGCATGCGACCTGCAAAATGATTTTTCTTTTTTTTTCGGAGGCTAAAATAGTTCTTACGATTGCACTTGTACACACATACGCTTTGCCTGTTCGTCCCTACGGACTCATAAACAAAGCATGGGAACTAATGCAGACTATGTATTTGATTAATGGTTTCATTGTGAATTTTGTCCCGTGTGCTTAACCACACAAAGCACGTAAAAATCATAAGCTCAGGGAGGTTCCAGTCCTCCTCATGCAAACAATGCCCTGCTCTTAAAATGGGTGCAACGACACACACACAGTTGAATAAGACGTGGATATGACGCCAGACATAAACAGAGAAAGACAAAAAAAGACTAATATTGAAAGTAATCAGGCAATCACACTTCCTACCAATGAAAGTGTATGTTTGGGTGGTTGGGTCTCATTTTGTGCCAATACCTGCAAGTTAGCACAAGCATGTAACTCCTGCAATAAGAATACACATATAGATGTTCCTGTTGCGCATTTAAAGCCGGTGGGAAAGAATTTTGTTATTCCCAGCAGTAACATAAACATTTTTCATAGGAGACTAATGAGAGCAGGATATGGTAGCCAGGATACACATTGCACAAGCAAATTAGAAAGTTATTGATCTATTTTCTGAATAATGTTTGATATTAGAACGATCAATATAGATGTAATTGCATACAGAGACAAATCTCTGTCATAAAACGTCCCTATGACTTACTGCTGATATAATTCACAGTATCTGATGGATATTACCCTCTTTTTGTCCAAATAAATAAATAAATAAATATATACATTTATTTATTTATTTATTTATTTATTTATTTGGACAGAAAGAGGCTAATATCCATCAGATACTGTAAATTATATCAGTAGTTAAGTCATAGAGACATTTTATTAAATAAATAAATATTTATTTATTTAATAAAATGTCCCTATGACTTAATTATAATTTATATAAAAAATAATGACATAAATAATTTATAAATATAATTTATTTTTAATTATTATCATTGATTAAATTGACAAAATAAAAAGTATGAATAAATAATAATAAATAAAATATATCATTTATTAAAGTTACTTAAAATTGTAAACTTGTTTTAGGTTTGGCTGAGCAAAAAAAGGTGGGGAAGCCCAGTTCTATAGGCAGATTGACATGTTTAAGTATGTTTTGTACGACAAAGAATAAAGCCAAAAGCAATTTCCCACAACTGTCCCAAACAGAGAGAGCAGTAAAACCTGCTGCCAAGCATGCACATGACTGCTTCCTTCATATAAATATCATCTCTCTACACCCTAAAATGGGTCAAAAGAGGCTAAATTAATGCTGCACCTGAAAAAACAGCAAAACCTCTCTTCATATCCACAGTGGACACACATTTATAAATAATTTACTCCTTCTAGTTTCTCTTCATCTCACAAAAGCTGCTCAAACAGCAACTGACAAAAGTGAGTGAGCTGACAAAAGTCGGACAGTTTAATAGGAAAAAGCCTTCGTGTTCAAATTCCCACTCTCCCTTGGCTTTTAGTAAAGCAGAATATGGAAAAGGACGAAGACTGGATGAAGACGCCGCACAGACCCCTGAGACATTAATGAGTGACACTGCAAGACCACTGAGCCAGAGGAATCTTGGCACTGGGAGTTAATGCTCCAATGACATCTCGTAACTTAGACAAGTATTATTTGTTTTTAAAAAGCATCATTTTTTTAGTGCTTAGTGCATAATGACAGGAAGTTAGGTTTACGCATTCGCTAGTTAACCTGCACCATATGCTCTTCAACATGTCTAAGAATGTTCTAAGAATGCTTTGCTAATGTTCCCATTAAGTTATACAAATGTTATTTTTGAACATTCTCTGAACATTTAAAATGTCCATTTAAAAAAAAAAAAAAAAAATGTTTTAATGTTTTTTTTCTTGGTTATGCAAACACTAAAGGGGCTATATGTAGAATTCAGAAACCCTTGTTATTAGCGACACCGGAGGTAATTAAGTGAACTGCAGCCTGCAAATTATTGCTCGTTCTCACACTCCTGGACACGCAGGGCCCTATCATACACCCAGCGCAATGCGACGCCAGGCGCGACGAAAGTGTTTTTTGCTAGTTTCAGCCCGACGCAGTTATCATTTTCACGTCCAGCGCCACGTTGATTAAACAGCAAATGCACTCGCGCTCATCTGTTCGCCCATGGGTGTGCTGGTCTGAAAACGAGGTGTGTTCAGGTGCATTGTTGGCGCGTTGCTATTTTGAGGAACTGAAAACGACTGCGCCATTGACCAACAAAAACCTGGTCTAAAGTCAATAGCGCAGTATTTTTTGTGTTATTTAAAGGGCACGTTAGTAATATGCGCCTATAGGCGGGTCCACAACGTGCATACACTCTGCTTATTATACACACAGGGACGCGCAGCAGCACACAAACATTTTTAAATATCAAAAATAAAAGGATTCCTCTCTGGAGAAGCGTTCAGTCTTTCCGCTCGCAAATCCCGCCGTGTAAATAGTGAATCCGCCATGATGCAAGCGCAACTGGCTTTTAAAGGGAATGGGAGATGAGACTCTGATTGGTTTATTGCACGTTATGCCCAAAACATACCCATGACTCATTAAGAGACTAGGTACAACCCTTTTGGACCATGTGCCTGGCGTGCCGAACATTTTTTTCCGTCGTTAAACTAGCAAAAGTGGATTCGGACTAAGTGCACCTGTGCCATGCGCTTCAGACCATGCGCTCATATCGTTAAAATAGGGCCCATAATGTAGAAGAGACTGAACGTGATTCAAGGCTCCGATATACTCACGGCAAAGTTCTTGGAAATACCTTAAATTGGAAAATTGGAAATACCTTATATGTTAACGAACATCCTGACGCTGTCCATGCTGTTAAAAGTGACGTTTATATGAACGTAAACATGCCGCACACTTTCCTCTCAATAACAAAAATGCACAACAAATAAGACAGCGGTGAGAGAACAGCAGTTAAGAAAGCATATGATCGTAGCGATGTGGATATGTTTGCACCAGCTCGTCGACAGATGAGGTAATTAAAATCACTCTTATGATTTGATTATAAAGTATTTTTGAGACTATATATACAGTATGTCTGGTTATGTGAGACTATAGTTTGAATGAATCCCTTTTCTTTGCATGACACATTGACATTACAGTACAGAATGGCTCTTTTGGCATTAATTTCATGTGTTATAAGCTCTCTGGAGCGTGCGTAAACATCACATCCTTTTGATTTTTCCGGCAAAAACGTCCTTAACAAAAATCAATCTACAGTTTGTTCATATCTTTGAGAGAACCTTGCCAAGCTGAGATGACCCCAGGCTGAATTACACCACCTCCCAAATTCCTGTTCTGATGTGCGGTTAAACAACAGGTCTATTTTCAAATACTTTTCTGTTGCCTAGACATCATAACCTCACATTCTCATCCGTCTTTTGTAGCGCTCCGCTTTCACCTTTAGATGTCCTCAGAGGAAACCGAAAGCACCAGGTAACTACGTTTCCTCTGAAGAGGAGAAAGCAGCCGAGGGATGCCGCAGCGACACAGGAAAATACATCCTGACATCCGCACACACACACACACACACATTGAAGAACAACAGTCTCTGGCTGTAAGCGTGAACAATGATGTCTGTTCTTCGGGTTCCTGCTCTTCGGGTACACATCACTGACCGCTCATTGAGCTGCTCTGAGAATCTTCCATAATCAAATGCAAATAATGTAAGTAATACGGAGCAGAACTGCTGGAGTGAGTTTCCACCGCCCTTTATTTCAGACTCACTGATGTGGAGGTGGACAAACGCTCAATGGCGGCATTTTAATGGAGATAAAATGAGGGTAAATTGAAAGCAGGATATGGTAACCAGAATACAAACGGCACAAGCTAATTAGAAAGTTATTGATCTGTTGTCTGAATATATTAAAACAATCAAAATAGAGAATGCCTGCCTTCAGAATCATTTCCTATTAGGCAGCGAGGCAACAATCAGTTGCCTAAGTTTTCGGATGCAGCCTATGAATTCGGACATACTGCTCTTTTGGCGTACTGTTTTCGATTGGCGTACTGTATTCGATTTTGGAAGCAATGTATGACAACCAAAGTAAAAGCAGGAAGAAAACATAAGAAACAAAGGAAATACTGATAACAAACTAAAAGTCCTTGAAACTGAAACCAAAACTTGACCGATGCATACATGAACTCCAAATATACATTTCCTGTTGTTTTCTGGCACAAATGGAACCTGTGTTTCCCGACTTATTATGATAGCCAATCAAGTAAAAGCACAGGAAATCATAATGTAATATGGGATAGAATTAAGTTGTTGTGACACACTGACCCAATGACAAATGCGTTTATGCAGTAAATACTAATGTAATATTACTAGCCGATAAGATGGATTACAGACAAAACAGAGAAATGCAAAAATAAAACCTGGGGAAAAAGGCTTTATGGCACATTCCTCTCCTATAAATTTCGTATAATTGCATCATGGGATACATAAAGCTTCAACCCCATAATCCAGATAAAGCATAGAGCTACACACATTGACACATAATTCCAAAATGTCTCAAGTGCACAACGGTAAATGAGGTCAGTGTGTAGAATGGGACATACAGTGGGGAGAACAAGTATTTGATACACTGCCGATTTTGCAGGTTTGCCCACTTACAAAGCATGTAGAGGTCTGTAATTTTTATCATAGGTACACTTCAACTGTGAGAGACGGAATCTAAAACAAAAATCCAGAAAATCACATTGTATGATTTTTAAGTAATTAATTTGCATTTTATTGCATGACATAAGTATTTGATACATCAGAAAAGCAGAACTTAATATTTGGTACAGAAACCTTTGTTTACAATTACAGAGATCATACGTTTCCTGTAGTTCTTGACCAGGTTTGCACACACTGCAGCAGGGATTTTGGCCCACTCCTCCATACAGACCTTCTCCAGATCCTTCAGGTTTCGGGGCTGTCGCTGGGCAATACGGACTTTCAGCTCCCTCCAAAGATTTTCTATTGGGTTCAGGTCTGGAGACTGGCTAGGCCACTCCAGGACCTTGAGATGCTTCTTACGGAGCCACTCCTTAGTTGCCCTGGCTGTGTGTTTCGGATCGTTGTCATGCTGGAAGACCCAGCCACGACCCATCTTCAATGCTCTTACTGAGGGAAGGAGGTTGTTGGCCAAGATCTCGCGATACATGGCCCCATCCATCCTCCCCTCAATACGGTGCAGTCGTCCTGTCCCCTTTGCAGAAAAGCATCCCCAAAGAATGATGTTTCCACCTCCATGATTCACGGTTGGGATGGTGTTCTTGGGGTTGTACTCATCCTTCTTCTTCCTCCAAACACGGCGAGTGGAGTTTAGACCAAAAAGCTCTATTTTTGTCTCATCAGACCACATGACCTTCTCCCATTCCTCCTCTGGATCATTCAGATGGTCATTGGCAAACTTCAGACGGGCCTGGACATGCGCTGGCTTGAGCAGGGGGACCTTGCGTGCGCTGCAGGATTTTAATCCATGACGGCGTAGTGTGTTACTAATGGTTTTCTTTGAGACTGTGGTCCCAGCTCTCTTCAGGTCATTGACCAGGTCCTGCCGTGTAGTTCTGGGCTGATCCCTCACCTTCCTCATGATCATTGATGCCCCACGAGCTGAGATCTTGCATGGTGCCCCAGACCGAGGGAGATTGACCGTCATCTTGAACTTCTTCCATTTTCTAATAATTGCACCAACAGTTGTTGCCTTCTCACCAAGCTGCTTGCCTATTGTCCTGTAGCCCATCCCAGCCTTGTGCAGGTCTACAATTTTATCCCTGATGTCCTTACACAGCTCTCTGGTCTTGGCCATTGTGGAGAGGTTGGAGTCTGTTTGATTGAGTGTGTGGACAGGTGTCTTTTACAGGTAACACGTTCAAACAGGTGCAGTTAATACAGGTAATGAGTGGAGAATAGGAGGGCTTCTTAAAGAAAAACTAACAGGTCTGTGAGAGCCGGAATTCTTACTGGTTGGTAGGTGATCAAATACTTATGTCATGCAATAAAATGCAAATTAATTATTTAAAAACCATACAATGTGATTTTCTGGATTTTTGTTTTAGATTCCGTCTCTCACAGTTGAAGAGTACCTATGATAAAAATTACAGACCTCTACATGCTTTGTAAGTGGGAAAACCTGCAAAATCGGCAGTGTATCAAATACTTGTTCTCCCCACTGTATACAGTATGCTTTGTTTTTTGAGAATTTGTTTGTTAAAACACTACACTACATGCCATGCCTGCTTTCTCAGAACTTCTACAGTGATCCTTTAGGCTAAATTACCCTACACATACCGCTAAAACACAAATATGCATACACATTCACACATGCACACACATGCAGTTTGAAAAAACTCTAAATCATATACTGTAGCCAGACGTGTCTAACGTGACATTGCCTGTAGATGTAAGACCTGAGTTATATCTATCAGAAGGGGAGTTCAAACATAGGTCAGTGGTAAAGCAAGAGATGTATTTTTGTGGAATAGATGAAAACTATAAAATCTGAGGATAATATTTGCATCTTTTTGGAAGTATGGTAATTTGGTCTATAGATATCTTCCGAAAGTACGCTCTGAGAATTTTATCAAATCAATATCAACCTGTAAATTACTTCTGACGTTTTAATTTTGCAACATGCTCAAAGATGTTTAGTTATGGTTTAGTTATGAGATCAGTGGCGAAGATATGTCATTCATAAACCGCGTGTGCCAAATTAAACATTCAGATGAATTCCTGCTAAATACGTTTTCTAATATTAATGCATTTTAATGCAAATATGCGTTATGCATGCATGTCATGCATTCTGCTATTTTTATATACACCGATCAGGCATAACATTATGACCTAATATTGTGTTGGTCCCCCTTTTGCTGCCAAAACAGCCCTGACCCGTCGAGGCATGGACTCCACTAGAACCCTGAAGGTGTGCTGTGGTATCTGGCACCAAGATGTTAGCAGCAGATCCTTTAAGTCCTGTAAGTTGCGAGGTGGGGCCTCCATGGATCGGACTTGTTTGTTCAGCACATCCCACAGATGCTCGATTGGATTGAGATCTGGGGAATTTGGAGGCCAAATCAACACCTCAAACTCTTTGTTGTGCTCATCAAACCATTCCTGAACCATTTTTGCTTTGTGGCAGGGTGCATTATCCTGCTGAAAGAGGCCACAGCCACCAGGGAATACCGTTTCCATGAAAGGGTGTACATGGTCTGCAACAATGCTTAGGTAGGTGGTACCTGTCAAAGTAACATCCACATGGATGGCAGGACCCAAGGTTTCCCAGCAGAACATTGCCCAAAGCATCACACTGCCCTGCCGGCTTGCCTTCTTCCCATAATGCATCCTGGTGCCATATGTTCCCCAGGTAAGCAACGCACACGCACCCGGCCATCCACGTGATGTAAAAGAAAACACGATTCATCAGACCAGGCCACCTTCTTTCATTGCTCCGTGGTCCAGTTCTGATGCTTATGTGCCCACTGTTGGCACTTTCGGCGGTGGACAGGGGTCAGCATGGGCTCCCTTACTGGTCTGCAGCTATGCAGCCCCATACGCAACAAACTGCAATGCACTGTGTATTCTGACACCATTCTATCAGAACCAGCATTAACTTCTTGAGCAATTTGAGCTACAGTAGCTCGTCTGTTTGATCGGACCACACGGGCTAGCCTTTGCTCCCCACGTGCATCAATGAGCCTTGGCCACCCATGACCCTGTCGCTGGTTTACCACTGTTCCTTCCTTGGACCACTTTTGATAGATACTGACCACTGCAGACCGGGAACACCCCACAAGAGCTGCAGTTTTGGAGATGCTCTGACCCAGTCGTCTAGCCATCACAATTTGGCCCTCGTCAAACTCGCTCAAATCCTTTACGCTTGCCCTTTTTTCCTGCTTCTAACACATCAACTTTGAGGACAAAATGTTCACTTGCTGCCTAATATATCCCACCCACTAACAGGTGCCGTGATGAAGAGATAATCAGTGTTATTCACTTCACCTGTCATAATGTTATACCTGATCGGTGTGTGTGTATATATGTGTGTGTGTATATATGTGTATATATATATATATATATACACACATATACACACACACACACACACACATACATATATATATATATATATATATATATATATATATATATATGTATGTGTGTGTGTGTGTGTATATATATATATATATATATATATATATATATATATATATATATATATATATATATATATATATATATATATATATATATATATATACACTCACCTAAAGGATTATTAGGAACACCTGTTCAATTTCTCATTAATGCAATTATCTAATCAACCAATCACATGGCAGTTGCTTCAATGCATTTAGGGGTGTGGTCCTGGTCAAGACAATCTCCTGAACTCCAAACTGAATGTCAGAATGGGAAAGAAAGGTGATTTCGCCTTCAGAACTGCCTTAATTCTACGTGGCATTGATTCAACAAGGTGCTGAAAGCATTCTTCAGAAATGTTGGCCCATATTGATAGGATAGCATCTTGCAGTTGATGGAGATTTGTGGGATGCACATCCAGGGCACGAAGCTCCCGTTCCACCACATCCCAAAGATGCTCTATTGGGTTGAGATCTGGTGACTGTGGGGGCCATTTTAGTACAGTGAACTCATTGTCATGTTCAAGAAACCAATTTGAAATGATTCGAGCTTTGTGACATGGTGCATTATCCTGCTGGAAGTAGCCATCAGAGGATGGGTACATGGTGGTCATAAAGGGATGGACATGGTCAGAAACAATGCTCAGGTAGGCCGTGGCATTTAAACGATGCCCAATTGGCACTAAGGGGCCTAAAGTGTGCCAAGAAAACATCCCCCACACCATTACACCACCACCACCAGCCTGCACAGTGGTAACAAGGCATGATGGATCCATGTTCTCATTCTGTTTACGCCAAATTCTGACTCTACCATCTGAATGTCTCAACAGAAATCGAGACTCATCAGACCAGGCAACATTTTTCCAGTCTTCAACTGTCCAATTTTGGTGAGCTCGTGCAAATTGTAGCCTTTTTTTTCCTATTTGTAGTGGAGATGAGTGGTACCCGGTGGGGTCTTCTGCTGTTGTAGCCCATCCGCCTCAAGGTTGTGCGTGTTGTGGCTTCACAAATGCTTTGCTGCATACCTCGGTTGTAATGAGTGGTTATTTCAGTCAAAGTTGCTCTTCTATCAGCTTGAATCAGTCGGCCCATTCTCCTCTGACCTCTAGCATCAACAAGGCATTTTCGCCCACAGGACTGCCGCATACTGGATGTTTTTCCCTTTTCACACCATTCTTTGTAAACTCTAGAAATGGTTGTGCGTGAAAATCCCAGTAACTGAGCAGATTGTGAAATACTCAGACCGGCCCGTCTGGCACCAACAACCATGCCACGCTCAAAATTGCTTAAATCACCTTTCTTTCCCATTCTGACATTCAGTTTGGAGTTCAGGAGATTGTCTTGACCAGGACCACACCCCTAAATGCATTGAAGCAACTGCCATGTGATTGGTTGATTAGATAATTGCATTAATGAGAAATTGAACAGGTGTTCCTAATAATCCTTTAGGTGAGTGTGTATGTGTATATATATGTGTATATATATGTGTATATATATGTGTATGTGTGTGTATATATATATATATATATATATATATATATATATATATATATATATATATAATTATAAAATACAGGGTGATTTCAGGATGATTGGGACACTTTTTCCAAGTCATCTCAATGGCAAAAAGTGTCCCAGTCACCCTGAATTCACCCTCTATATATATATATATATATATATATATATATATAGCATAACTTTTAAATGTACATGCTCAAATCCTGTATTCCCTGTAAAATATTAATGCCAAGAGAATATATGAAAGATCAAATGTGAAAAAGTAATTCAGTCTCTCTAGACAGTAAATTGTCTTATTGACCACAGGTTAAATAAAAGTCAGTGAAATTACGCACTGGAATTACAGCAAATCTAATCACAACAGGCTGTGATAAAGTGCCACACAGCTGCAACGGATACATCAACAGCCACTGTTTAGACGAGACCATAAAAACTCACAAGACAGATCTAAAAACCTCTTGTTATGCATCAGGCTGCCAGTGTTTTTCCTCACTGCACCATTCGTCTGTCTTCATCAAAAGGGAAAAGAATGCAGTGCATTTATGTTCACTGTACATCAGTCTAATGTATTAAAATCATATCAACATAAGTTAATGCAATTTTGGAGATTTTCAAAGCTTTAAGTTTTAAACTTATTGGACTAAAGTCTAGCAGGACGTTACTTATTTAGACTGAGTTACGAAATAAACTTTCCACAAAAAATCATACCCTCACATTTATTGTTGTTCGGCAAACTTTTGCGGGTGCAATCCAGCCATTTCAATAGAAATCCACAAGATTGGAAATTTCGTGTTATGGTGAATCATTTCACACAACAGGTTGGTTGTGTGAATTTGCAGCACTGACCAACAAAAATCTGCTTGGTTTGAAAAGGACTTCTGTGTGAGCTGTGCTTCATACATCGCTATTGACAGTAGACCTTTGTTGCCTGCGAAATTTTGCTACGAAATTTTAGAGTAGAAACAATACTAATAAATATAGTATTTTGGTGTGGCTGGTTACCATGGAACTTTTTTTATCAATAACAGAATGGCAGCCAATATGTGGCAGAACACGTTTGTTAAAGGAATTATGAAACCAACACATCAACACAATCAATAACAACAACACACCCTCAATTAATCACGGTGTACTTACTGTCAAACAGCAAAAACGTTTCAGGCTCTAGTAGTGGGAGGGAGGGATTCTTACTCACAGTCACTCAAGATGGGGTTGAACCGCAAAGAACCAGGAATTCACACCAGACTAGATGCCAAAGGTGGTTGGCATGGGTCAGTCAACTCTGTAGAGGGGTTTTATGAGTGTGTGTAGGAGAGAGAGAGCTGGTTCAAATGGCAGCCACTCAACAAAAACATTCAACTTTGTTATTCTGTGGATTTTTCTGCCACATTTGAAGTACACTCTTAAACAAAGGTTCTTTATTGACATCGATGAACCATTAACATTAATGGATCATCAAAAGTTCTTTAAGGTTCTTTAAATTCTTAAATTATTCTTCAGTTGGTTCTTTTCAAATGGTTCTTTTAAGAAGGTTCTTTTTGGAACCAAAAATTGTTGTTCCTTTGTTTGAAAACCGCCTTTTGAATCTTTGAAACCTGTTTTGAAAGCTTTTTCCATCAACTTTGTTTACCCTTTGTATAAGCTGCTTAAAACACTTGAAATTAATACCATCTAGGAAATGTCAACCTTTGAGCATCTGTAGAAATTCAGACCAAGCATCTCATCCTCCTTTACTAAAAAAAGCTAAACAAAAAAAAAAACAATCACCAACCATCTTTGGCCATTATATCCAGAAAGCCTTATGGATTAAGCCTCCTTTGTGTCTCCTAAAATAAAGCTCATTAAAGAGGACGGACAAAGATGATGACGCAGTTTACCATACGTCACATGCTGATAATATCTGAGTCAGCTATAACCTCTGATTCAGCCCATCGATCCTGGTGTCACTGCCGTCACACAAGGTCTTCCTTTCACCCTCAGTGCCATCCGCTGGCGTGCCACCTAACGACTGACGGGATGAATCTGCATGGGAAATGCCTAATAATGTCTAAATAATAACCTCCATTGTAAGCCTGCACTTACATACTAGAAGTGTTGATTTGTGGTTTGAAACTGTCTACTGCTCTTGGCATTGAGCTACAAAGATACAGTAAAATTAAACCTTGCTGGCTGGCGAATGACATTCCTTCACACACGGGTGTTGAAATAAACTTTCAGCTCAAGTTCCAACATAAACACTTGCCTTTGTGGCAACTGACTGACTGAATTAAACGCAATATTATCTTCATGAAGTACCACTCCAACAGACAAATCTCCCTCTTCACTTTTCTTTGAGTTTGAGTCATGAGGAATCACTTTATACTATTTTGTAAAAATAGCATGTATAGAAATCAAGCAGCAAAAATGATTTATTCCCTAATGCTGCAGCATGTGACGAGAAAATATTTTAACATCCAAAGCAGTTTAATTCAACGTCAAGCTGCTTTTTATGCAACAGTCAGATGTAATGGAAAAAAAACCCAACTATGTATATGCTGCCATATAAATTTACAGGTTTAAAAACAGGTTTAAAAACAGGTTTAAAACCAGTGGTGTAAAGTATTTGAGTAAATGTAATTAGTTACCGTACTTAAGTATCTTTTTGGCTACTTTGTAGTTTTACTGAGTATCAAAGATATTAGCAACTTTTACTCTCTACTTGACTACATTTTTGAATAAGTAAATGTACTTTGTACTCCAATGCATTTGTGATGAGTAATGCAATTACACATTACATTTTGCATGGCACCTAACTTTTTCTGCAGCAGTTTATGCTATAAAGAAGCGATATCACCATCTAAAGGCATTTCAGGTACTATATCTTGTAAACATATAAACATGATTTCTCATCTTACAAATCAATTGTTTCTTATTTTCACTGACAGTCTCTTAGGTATCAAGGACTAGTACATCTTTGAGCCTACATTCAGTATGAGTAAAATACTTACAATACTTAGCACTGTTAAAATCAGATGCTCTAAAGGCCCATTCACACCAAGAACGATAACTATATTAGCGTCCACACCAGCGGACGATATCGTTCTGTTTATTCTAAGTGTGCGCTTGTCTGCCGCTTTAAATGCTCGAGCTCGTTACTGCAGAATGGATTCTGATTGGCTGTTAATGTTTTTATCGTTCATCAGCTGGAAAAAAAAACGTTCTGAAAGACATTCCAACGATATTGTTTCTCTGTGCTGTTATTGTTATAGCTGTGGTGAGGACTCTGCTATTCTTTAATATTGAGAACAATTTTTAGAACTCTATCTTTATTGTTATCGTCCTTGGTATGAACGGGCCTTAAAGGGATAGTTCACCCAAAAATGAACATTTTACTCACCCTTAAGCCATCCTAGGTGTATATGACATTATTCTTTCAGATGAATACAATCAAAGTGTTTATAAACCTCTTGTCCAGCAAAAGACAACTTTAATAACATGTTTTGCTCACTTCATATCGTCAGTCGAGTGTTTGAAATTTCCTTTTGTGAGCTGATGTGGCTTCTTATCACAGAATGAGGCAGACAATATATTATTATATAGTATTCTATTCCGTGATAAAGGCTATGTCGATTTAGCATTGCATTATAAATATACTTTATTATTATGAAAATACCAAGAAGGCTTGAAGAACTCAAATACACCATATATTGATGCAGTCATCTGTTTATTGTCTTCATGTTTAATCAAAGCATTTCTATCATCTTTTTATTAAGCTACAGCGCTAGCGTCACATTAGGGATTTCCTGAAAACGTCATTATTTTACTTTACTTGTCGGAACTCCCCACTCTGTGGCATAGACCAATGCCCGCCCACCGCCCATCTGATTTGTTGGGAGTCACGAGTCCAGCCAATCAACGTGGTAGCCTGAAGGCACTGAACATTTTTGCGCACTCACACTGAAAGCACTTGCTAACTGAAGCTGCTTCAGTGATCACACATCAGTTGTCTCTTAATGGTAAGGCAGCAGCAGACATTGCTGAAGTTGCAATAAATCACTACACTGAAGTTGCAAAACGATTAATGTCTCCACGATCTGCTTTTGAAGAAATATTGTAGTGTCGTTCTAAAGTGCATTCTATCAGTTGCAGTTCTGGCGCCTCCGTCTCAACATACTGTAATGTTACAAGACGACTTACATTCACATCACATGTTAATGCAGCGGTAATTTTAATACCATCTAGGAAATGTTAACCTCTGAGCATCTGTGAAAATTCAGACCAAGCATCTCATCCTCCTTCACCCAAAAAATCACCAACCATCTTTGGCCATTATATCCAGAAAGCCATATGGATTAGGCCTCCTTTGTGTCTTCTAAAATAAAGCTAAAGTGTGCGAACGGTTCAAAATATTGGTTATCGGTCTACTTGATCTGTAATAATCGGTATCGGCCCTGAAAAACACATATCGGTCATATTTTGGGTTAAGAAAAAAATAGGAAAAATAATACTTCTCTCTAAAGAAATGTATGTGATAATCCATATGTTTTTCTCCAGTGTACAGGAGTTTTTTATGCATAAGAGGCTCATATTTAATATCATAGACATAGACTTGTTCTTGATTTTGCATACCTCCTTATCCTTAATTATTGTCACAGATTTTTATAATGTAATATTTTATAATAAATCCTTAGACCTTTCTAATGATTTATAGTCATAGGCTGCCTGCATGTTAACATGCAATAAACATTTTGTTACACCTTTACTTACTGATTATTTTGCGTTATGTCTGTTCTAGAGACATGTTACAGCTTTTTACAGCTCTAATTGGTTTTCTTTGGAAATACGTTTCAAATTCATACTGAATGCATTTATGAATGTAAAGCGTGTCTGTGTCTCAAAATCGTGATTAAAATCGCAATATTGACTAAAGAAATCGGCCCTATAATGGAGTCATTTTCACTGTAAGGTATCTGTACTTTTACTCGAGTAGTTTTGAGGTACTCTTTGCACCTCTGTTTAAAACAAACTTGTAAGTTGTAAAGTGTGATTGCGGCAAATCCAGCAGACAGTAACTTTTGTTATAGGCCCATTTAATGTCTTGATGATTTGCTCTGGCAAAATTTCAATTAATGATAAGTTAGAGCAGGCAGACAGTTCAGTTTCCACACTATTTTGTGGAGTCTGCACCTGCCACAATCTATAATTATCTGTGTTCAAGTTTCCACACTTGGCTTTGTAGCCAAATGCAATGGCAGCCACTCCTGCTTAGAGGAGCAGCCTCATGTTCAGGTCACTGCTGCTGTGCATTTGCTAGAACATATGTGCTCGCACCATAAGACGACACCTGATCGGTCTCTGTTCGATTGTTTAGCATGCGTAGTTAGTATGCATACTTCTGCACACAAGGTTATCAGTCAACTTGGAATTATAGTCACTCCCGGTCTAATGTGGGCACACTGTGAACCATCTAAACACCTGAGGGCAAAAAGACATGAAATGTAATCCTGATGCATGCAAAACATTTTTAAGACGTAGTGAATCATAAGAACTCCAACTTTGAACTGAGTTGAAACTTGAAGCTCTTAAAGACGACCCTATATGGCAGTTTGCAAAGCATCAGGAACGTTCTGACCACAGAGTGGACTAGGACAAGCTTTGATCCTCGGATTACGTTTCGTGGAATTGCTCTCGCCTGTCAAGTCCAGGTAAAGACCCACTTGCCCACCATGTGGAGTATATATGACACCAAACCATACGGTTACACACCTCGCCTATACTTAAAACTGACAACAAGCATTATTTATTTAGCAAATGGGTGCTGTGGAAATTTACTTGCTTCCTTACGCTAACTGTTTAACAGCCTGACACTAATTTGTAATAGCATCAGGAACAATGTCATGTACCTTAAAGGTAAAATTCTAGACAGTCCTGTGACGGTTGATTAGTGTTTAAGATAACACTCCCTGTCTCGATTGAGATGACCTCTCCTGAACCGACGGATGGTCACAGGCTCACCTGTGTCAGATTATCAGTGTTGCATAAGTGCAAAAACAACATATATGGTGGTTTTTAATGACATTGCTACCAAGGTGACCACTGCTGTATTGTCCACACACTGATTAAATTGCTCTAGGACAGGAAGCAAAACCTTACAGATGATTACTCTTTAAGTAAGTGTTGAAAATAAACTTAATTTGGTACAGATATTTATTTTGAGTGATTTAAATACATTAACAATGTTTTTTCAGAACATGTGGTAACGTAATTTCACATTTGAGTAAATGCATCTGTTTAATTGAAATCTTCATCAGAAAGAGCGCTATTTCATTTCAAGGGTGTACGATTTCAAACATGCCATGATTTAGGGAGGAAAATCAGAAGAATTCTGCATTTAACATGGTAAAATGTACTAAACGAAGCTGAGATTACTATACTCATATTAATAGCTGAGAGGACAATGAAATTTATCTAAATATTTCAGAAACTAACACACAAGGAGTAGGGAATGTGCATAATGTCAATAATTCTAAGGACATCTTTCTGTGGATAATAACACTGATTATCTCTTCATCACGGCACCTGATAGTGGATGGGATATATTAGGCAGCAAGTGTACATTTTGTCCTCAAAGTTGATGTTTTAGAAGCAGGAAAAACGGACAAGCGTAAGGATTTGAGCGAGTTTGACAAGGGCCAAATTGTGATGGCTAGACGACTGGGTCAGAGCATCTCCAAAACTGCAGCTCTTGTGGGGTGTTCCCGGTCTGCAAAAAGTGGTCCAAGGAAGGAACAGTGGTGAACCAGCGACAGGGTCATGGGCGGCCAAGGCTCATTGATGCACGTGGGGAGCGAAGGCTGGCCTGTGTGGTCTGATCAAACAGACGAGCTACTGTAGCTCAAATTGCTCAAGAAGTTAATGCTGGTTCTGATGGAAATTTGTCAGAATACACAGTGCATCGCAGTTTGTTGCGTATGGGGCTGCATAGCCGCAAACCAGTCAGGGTGCCCATGCTGACCCCTGTCCACCGCCGAAAGCGCCAACAGTGGGCATGTGAGAATCAGAACTGAACCACGGAGCAATGGAAGAAGGTGGCCTGGTCTGATGAATCACGTGGATGGCCGGGTGCATGTGCGTCACTTACCTGGGGAACACATGGCATCAGGATGCACTATGGGAAGAAGGCAAGCCGGCGGAGGCAGTGTGATGTTTTGGGTAATGTTCTGCTGGGAAACCTTGGGTCCTGCCATCCATGTGGATGTTACTTTGACACATACCACCTATCTAAGCATTGTTGCAGACCATGTACACCCTTTTATGGAAACGGTATTCCCTGGTGGCTGTGGCCTCTTTCAGCAGGATAATGCGCCCTGCCACAAAGCAAAAATGGTTGAGGAATGGTTTGAGGAGCACAACGAGTTTGAGGTGTTGACTTGGCCTCCAAAGTCCCCAGATTTCAATCCAATCGAGCATCGATTGCTGGATGTGCTGAACAAACAAGTCCGATCCATGGAGGCCCCACCTTGCAACTTACAGGACTTAAAGGATCTGCTGCTAACATCTTGGTGCCAGATACCACAGCACACCTTCAGGGGTCTAGTGGAGTCCATGCCTCAATGGGTCAGGACTGTTTGGGCAGCAAAAGGGGGACCAACACAATATTAGGATATATATGGTCATAATATTATGCCTGATCGGTGTAAATATAAGTATATATATTTTTTTCTTAAATATATACATGCATGTGTGTGTGTATTTATATATACGTAATAATTATACAAAGTACACATGCACATATTATGTTGACACAAACTTTTATTTTGGATGTGATTAATCGATTTGACAGCGCTAATTTTAACATTATGGGAATATACACTTGAATAGGCTGATACATTTTTTGCTCAATTGGCTTTGAAATATTATATAACGTGCTGGCTCTATAGTGTACTGACTTTATATTCAGACATGGCACTTGACTACAATAAGACTCTTTTGAAAGAGGCAAATGGAAAACCCCCTCTGCAGGCTCGATGCAGTTTCACTGCCGCTTAACAGCGAGCTAACATTCCCCAGCGGGTTCTGACCGCCGTGTTATCTGTCTCTTGTGTTGTAGCAGTATTGCTTAACAACTCTCGTATGGTATTTGGCCCTTATCTCAATGGGCAATCTAACCCTGCGGAGAGAGCACTCCGCTCCGCTCTCACAGCAGCCCAGCAGGTAAGCTGAACCCTGGGCCTTGAGTTACGCTGCACTCCCTGGCTCACTTTTCAGGTCAGTGGTCTGCGCTGTCGGATTCGCCGCACAAAGAGCACAAGGGAGGCCCTGTCTGCAACCCCTCTGCGGTTTGGACCCAGCGAGAACTCCCTGGTGTTTGCGTGAACATAGCGGTCGGGTCCGTTTGAACAGAAACACTTTAAAAGACAAAGCGAGAAGGAAGAGTTGACTCAAAGCAGCAATAGAGCATGGATGCTTAAGAGGCTTGATGTAAAAAGGGAGGAGAAGCGGTACGGGACCCAAGGGAAGAGAAACAGTACAGCAAAGATTCAACACTTCCACAGGATACAAGTCAGGGAGAGAGGAGGAAAGACCACCAGTGAACGCCTAAGTGTGAGAACAAAGTAAATAAATGTGAGGAGGCAGGAACTGGGAGGCCCAGTCCATCAGTCAAAGCCATTTCCACAGCCGAGCTGCACCACAACACGTTTAAACTTTAATACACTTAAAAATATATGTTAAAAAGTGTTATTTTACCAAAAATAAAAAAATTGTAATCAATGACGCCCTCAAGTCATTCCAAACCCATAAGACTTTCGTTCATCTTCAAAACACGAAAACATTTTAAATGAAATCTGAGAGATTTCTGTCCATCCATTGACAGTCCACGCAACTTCCACTTTGATGCTTCAAAAAGTTCATCTATGATCCAAATTAACTGAGCGGTTTAGTCCAAATTTTCTGAAGAGAACGGATTTAATTTTTAAGTTTTTATTCACATATAAACTTTGATCAGCAAACATAAACAGAAGCGCAACTGAACCTGCTTGGCGCGAGAGAACAAACCTCATTGGTTCTTGCGGAAGCTCAAACGTGATGCGTAACACGAGAATGAACCTCATTGGTTCTTGCTGAAGCTCAAACGGGATGCGTAACACGAGAATGAACCTCATTGGTTCTTGCTGAAGCTCAAACGGGATGCGTAACGAGAATGAACCTCATTGGTTCTTGCTGAAGCTCAAACGGGATGCGTAACACGAGAATGAACCTCATTGGTTCTTGCTGAAGCTCAAACGGGATGCGTAACGAGAATGAACCTCATTGGTTCTTGCTGAAGCTCAAACGGGATGCGTAACACGAGAATGAACCTCATTGGTTTCTTGCTGAAGCTCAAACGGGATGCGTAACGAGAATGAACCTCACTGGTTCTTGCTGAAGCTCAAACGGGATGCGTAACACGAGAATGAACCTCATTGGTTCTTGCTGAAGCTCAAACGGGATGCGTAACACGAGAATGAACCTCATTGGTTCTTGCTGAAGCTCAAACGTGATGCGTAACATGAGAATGAACCTCATTGGTTCTTGCTGAAGCTCAAACGTGATGCGTAACACGAGAATGAACCTCATTGGTTCTTGCTGAAGCTCAAACGTGATGCGTAACACGAGAATGAACCTCATTGGTTCTTGCTGAAGCTCAAACGTGATGCGTAACATGTATACATATTGCGTATACAATACAGATTGGCTCAAAAGCAGCTTCACAGTAATAAACAGGAAATTAACAGAATCAATGATGCAAACTTCAGCAATTATTGAACTGACTTGAATTTGTTTTATAAAAGTGTTGTTGTAAAATTTGTCAATTATGACACAAATTTGATCCAGCTATAAAGCAGCTCTCAGAAGACAATAATTTCATTATCCATCTTAGTATTTAATTTCTTTATTGGCATCGATGGTTCCATGATGGATCCATGGAACCTTTCCATTGTACAAAACGTTCTTTATAGTGGAAAAAGGTTCTTTAGATTTTTTTAAATGTTCTTCGCAATAAGAACTGCTTCTTTTAAGACCTGAAAGGTTCTTTGAGGAACCAAAAATGGCATCGCTGTAAAACACTTTTGTAAACTTTTGTTTTTAAGAGTGCACGACATGTTTCAGCACATTTTCACTTTTCTATTTGGCGCCACCGTATTCATGCATTCGTGTTTGGGGTTGGTTGGGGTGATGGTTGTAATCGGGCAGAAACTCGATCTGACCTACTCCGACAGCAGCGCTCCCTCCTCCCCTCCGCTTTCTTTCAATCTCCCTGATACACCTTTCCCACCTTCCCCTCTAGCCATGGCTTACTGTGACGAGGGGCAGAGATCAACGCCCTGATGGCCTCGGATCCAGGTGGGAGACACCTCATCCATCACGAGAAAAAGCAACTTTAGCGATGCCCGAACGGGACTGTAAACAACAGACTCATTGTAGGTGCAGGTGAAAGTGCTGAATGCAGACTGGGACTAAAAGACGAAAGTGGAAAAGGAAGAAACGTGTAGAAAAGTTCCTGCGGTCTGAAACATTAACTTCACTGCTATTGTTTATGTTTGTTTAACCTTAGCCCATATACATCCGATGAATCACTTCTCAGTGGCCTTATATGAGTAAATCAAGTTATGTAATGACTTCACAGGAATCCTTTATTGACTGCTAAACAAGCACAAATCGCCCGCACAAAGAAATCTGATCTTTTAGCACATAAATCATTCTATGCTTCTCAATTACTCATCCGTGTAATTCCTAAAATCTCTTTCCGAGTACTGTACATACAAAACGAACGCAGTGCAAATAGATCATCCGATTGTAAATGCAAGTATATAAATATTTAATTTGGCAACAAGTTCACTTTTGCACGGGCCACATAATTTAATGGTGACGTAAAGATACTCAAACAGTCACTGTTTTGATACACTTGGTTACAGAACTGTCTGAGGGGAGATTTACTCAAAAGGTACTCTGTCATTAAACTAAATAAAAAGCATGCTTACAACAGGGAACTCCTTTAACCAACCACAGGTGCCGGCATTGTTCTTACTCCATTGTGTCTCTTTGTGTGGCACTATTTGAAAGGCAGCAGTAGCTGTGTACGCTGAGGTTAGCAGAACCCACTGTATGCCAGTAAGGTGTGCCCTGCATTCCTCTCAAACAAAACGCGCACACACACACACACCACCTGGCCTAACCTGACGGCTGCCGATTCACTTGTTTGTAAGACATTTTGTACAACTTTAAAGCTGACTCAGTCACAGGCAGCACGAGAAGGAGCATTACACTTGGGTAACTCTTGATGATAAATGCTCTGGAGGATGGGTTGAATCATCATTCATTTTATGATGGAAAATAGGTGTCTTCAAAAATGTACTTGCATCTCTGCAGATTGAGGAAAAACTTCAAAAATGCAAAATAACTACCAATGAAACCAATGATAAAATGGAAGAAAAAGTATGATGATGCATTGATCACCAATGAAAAAGAAAACTAAAATATAGCTTTAAAGCAATCAAAATAATCTAAAATGAGAAATAATAGAAAACTGGTTCCACTTTATTTCGATGTCTAACGTGGACCATTCTACTATAAGTAACTTTGCAACTACATGTCAACTATCTCTCATTAGAGTATTAGTAGACTGATAGGTGTTCGGGTAAGAAGAATCCCAGCAAGCAATAGCTGTCATTTCACCGTCTTGGTTAACTATAGACCCGATATAGTCCATCTATGAGTAACCCACTTTTAGCCAAAATAACCTTGAATTTGTTTACATGCCGCTTTTGGCAAAATAACTTGCAAGATGTATGATATTCCCAAAGTCAACAGTGATAACAAGGTTTCATTTCTTTGGCATGTTCATGTTCTAGATGACTAGTCTGTTCTCGAGCTATGGTTAGACATCTATTACATTTTCACTGACAGCCCAAATTTATCCTTGTTTTATCTATTTTGTTATCTATTAGACGTCTTTTAAATGCTAAATTGCTTGCTGGGATAAGCTGACATGTAGGTCCAAAGTTACTTATTGCAAAGACTTTAGATATACAAGGACAGTGCACTCATATTATGAATGGGAGAAAGTGCACTGCACAAATGGCACACTGTAAACCCTAACGCTCAAAATAATGAATTGAGTAGTTTAAACAATCAAAATTAAACAAATTAGTTCAATCAAATGAACTTTTATGAGAATTTAAAACGTTCTTTGTCTGAGTTCACAAAACTTACGCATTAAGTAATCTGAATTGTTTCATTGTTTTGAGTTTTATGAACTTGTTTATTTTAATTTAGACAAACTTAAATTTAACTAAACTGGGCTGTTATTTTTATTTCCCAGCATGCTTTGCCATGACACTCAAAAGAGAGAGTAAATGCTAAAATAGTGTTTTATATATATATATATATTTTTTTTTTGTGCAAGATTAATGTTAAGGTGGAGATTTAGTAGTGTTTAATGTTTTGCTATGTTACTTTAGAAGAGTTTCTGTTATGTTGGGTTTTTTGGGGGGTTACCATCATGTTGACGAGTGGAGCATGAGCCTGGTTTGAGAACAGATTTCTGTTAAATGTTATATATTGCTGTACTCTTTCAGCAATTGCTATGCTATGCTAATGCTATCAAAGCATTGTGTTACCAATCAGCAAGCTACATTTATTGAATTAGCTAGTTAAAGCTAGCCAAGTTTCCACTACTAAAAATATTTATTAACTTGCTCAAATATTTTAAGAGTAATTAAAATGTATGAGTACAAAATAAAAATCTGCAAGTTCTGCTTACTTTAAATTTCTTAACTTAAAAAAATTGATGTAACTTTTTTTTTTTTTCTTTTTTGAGTTTTGCTAACTTATTCGGGTTTACAGAGAATAAGTCCCGCCTTTTAAATAAGAGCCAATCTCTGATTGGTAAAGTCATTGCATCACTGCAACTGCTGTTAGAATCAGCTGCTGACAAATAAGCTTTTTTAACGCTATTGAGCGTGTTAAGAAACACGATTTATGGGACACTTTAGGCCAGATTTTGTTGCTGATTTAAAATGTTATTTAATTATGAGTTCTGCAAGCAGTTTTTAAGAATTCATCTATTTAAGTTGATAGGACTTGGTCTTGGATACCTGAAATAGCTGCCTGGAGGCACTTCATTGCTGAGCATCTGAGCTCAGACTTTGTGATGCGTTACTTGAAAACTATGAGAACTATATGTTCAAAGCAATGACAAATTCCATCAATGGTATCTTCATTTCTGCCTGGTTTAAAAGGATATGACTTCATTTGTGAAATGTCCTAAATATGTCGTCAACTGATTGCTTCATTAAATAATGAGCATCAGCTTCCTGGTTGGGGAAAAGACAGAGGAAGTGCTACACCTGCCAGGGGCGCAACTACTGGTTGTGTCATGACTGTGCATTAACAGAAAAGGTCATAAAGGCAGATTTGTCCCACATTGAGACATGCGGCAACATTATAACCCTTTAGCCAAAAACCTCTCTCTTTTGATGTCCCATAGCCATACAAAAAAAGGAAGAAACACACTCACATACCTGGAAGTTCACACCAAGTATTAACGGGTAAGTTGTTCTTTTTACCTGCTGAGTGGCTTTTGATTAAAAAACGGGTTCTGTACTAGAGGTGAAAGTTTTGTTCATTAGTTTATGACATAATTCTGGTTTACAATATGAATATGGATCATCTATTGACCATGACTGTTCAGAGCAAACAAAAGAAATGATGAGACACGGGAGAGATATAAATTCTTTGTCTTTTTATTTTTCTATTTGACTGTTCTAATGTGTTAGTTGTCAGATGGTTAATTGGGTACATCCCTGTATGTGCTCACTGCAATGCTTGAAGAGCTCAAGATGTCGTTCTGCACAAACATCTCCAACAAAGGGTCAACCAACAGAAGAAAGGAGTGGATTCTAGAGGGTTGTTGAGTGTTTCCTGTCCTTGCCCATTATAATATAATTTGTGTTCTCCGTCGACTCTTATAATATGCATATACTATGACAGTTTCAACTATGATTATCTCGGCTGAGTCACCCTTAATGCCCGTGAGCTCAAACTGTGCATTAATTTTTCAACATTTTTTTTTTTTTTTTTTTTCAATTGGCAGCCATAACTAGTTATTAGGATCTTTTGAATAAGTTTTTACACCAATCTGAGTAGATGAGAAAGTATGCAATTTATTTGTATTCGTAGGAGGTTTCTTTTGTTACCAAGCAAATATGAAGAATTAAACCTATAATAAGCTCCTATAAAATTTCTTTCACATAGATCCACATAGACGTCTGATGAACTTTTTCCCCTTAAGAAATCTTCATTGCAGTCTTCATCACAAAACATAAAATGCAGAGCAATATATTCAATATGAATATAAATAAGTCATTTCAATGTGTTTAATTTACTAGCATTTAATTTACATTTAATGCCTAACTGGGCATTATGTACTGTTAAATGCTTGTTAATATTATTAATAACATGAAAGTTATTAGAGTTACCAATGCATGATTGACTAATGAGAACAGCATCACTTTGGATAAGCACAGAAACCGTATAAAAGCCATCTGTCCATGCTGGATGTGCACAGGAGAGTAGAAGATTATGCTTGTTGAGATAAAGAGAGCGAGAGGGAGAGAGAGAGAGAGAGAGAGGGGGGAGAGAGAGATCTGCGCGCTGCACTCGCCAGTAGGACTCTCAGCACGCACCGCGCGCTTTCTATCTGGAAACTTTCGAAAAGGATTCGTTAAAAACTCATTACCTTCATGTCGGCACTGCTGCATATTTCCTCACCGATGCTATGGTTACCTTTATTACGGTATGTATCCTTTCAAAGTTTGTTTGCTCGAACTGCTTCCATGTATCGTTTGGTGGGAATCTGGAAGGCTCCTGGCACGGGTGCGCTTTTGCGCTTGTTCTCCAGGACGGTTTTCTGTGCGGTTTGCCACTGAAAAAGTTGTGCTTGTCAAACAAGGCGTTTTCTAGAAAAACAACTGCGTAATTTGGAATGTTGTTCCAAAAACATTAGTGTTAACGCGTCTTTGGAACTTTCAGCGCATTTGTGTATTTGGAAAGAATTTGAACTGCTATGCGCCTCGGGCTGAACTGAAAACCAGTACGGGCAAATTCACTTCTTACTTTTCACAGAGTGCTCTTCTCTTTATGCACAAAACAATAGATTGCCAAGAAAACTTTTTTTCCTATTCAAAGAGACTTTAATACGATCTTCTAATGCGTATCTGTCTGTATCTCTCTGTACCTGTGTGATGCAACTTTAAATGCATAACTTTATATCTATCTAGATATAGAAATATTTTCAGATGCACTAATTTGAAAAAGATGCATTAAAAACATTAAACATTAAAACTTTCAAATCTTCTTAAATGTGTCTAAGAAACACTTTTCTGTTCCGTCTTTCCTCCGAGAGCTGGCTGAGATTGGCAGACAATCCCTAAAATAGATAATCCACATAAATCTGTGCTGGAGATGCTATTGGCCAGTGCTTTCGAAGCCCTTCAGGTTTTTCTGTGAGTTCAAGTTATTGCTCTTCTTGTTCCTCAACTGGAAGTTGCTGGTGTCCCCCCAAACTTGTGTATTTGATAGCCCTGTTTCCTCCAGCCTGTGTGTTTCTGCTTATGTTTCCCTGCTGTGTGTGTGGAGGGAAGTCTTGTGCAGGCATGCTCCTGAAACAAGCATCTGTCAAATAAAGGATCTGACACAAGGCATCCACTGACGAGAAGGTTAAAGGGTTAATGCAAATAATTTAAACTTACTGGTGAACATGTGTCAAAAGAAATATGTGACATGACTGCGGTGAACCCTTGGCACTATTTGAGGATTTACAGCGTTTTCTCTAGTCTGAAGTCATTATGGAATTTAATAAATTACACTTTATATGCAAAGTTTCCAGTTTCTTCATTAAGTGTATGCGAATAAATACCTTATTTAGACATGATTTTTTAAAACCGCTTGTACATAATAGACTAGATAACAGGATAACAAATTCACTTATGTGATTTTCTCCATTATTGCGGCTTTGAAACACTTCCAGGCTTGTGGTTTGAGTTCATCTGTGCAGAGGTTCTAAAAACTGTGGGGGTAAACGTTCGGGCCCAGTTCCAGCACATCCTTATTTTTCTGTGTAGCTCCCTGTCACTGTAAAATGGGAACGGCATAAAAATGTTGGCTGGCCGTCAAGGGGTCTCATCAACTTTATCATGGGTCACTCATACCCAAAAGCTTTTTTTTTGTCACTGTTTAAACTGTGGGAAATTCACAACGGTGACCATATATAGATTGTCTCATTATAGAATACCTTTTATGTATGCCAAATCATGCAGACAGATAGTTGAACATGGTCGTTTGTCTATAACAAATTTAATTATATTTTTCATCTTGTTAAACGTGTCCTAGCTGTTTTTATATTTGAGAAAGCATGCTATGCTAACAGGTTACAGAGTCTGAGCTGTCAGTTCACTGCACCGACAGACCCATCATCGAAATGACAGATGGCAGCCAGGCCTAAATACATAATTTATCAAGGCCAGGTTAAAAGAAATGGTGCATTTCTTAGTAACTCTTAATTTGGTACACTATTGATTGTTGTATAGAAAACAAAACCTATGGTTGAGCTAGTGATAATGCATCAATAAATTGCACAGCTTAGCGCAGAATTTGCAATCGCATTTCCATTCTTTTCTGTCACATTTACCTTATCAGCATCGATATTGTGTGGCAAAACATGGGAGCATGGCATGCTGGGTAATCTCTTTCATACTTATGCTTTTACTTCCAGCAAATGCTGTTTTGACAAGAAACTATAGCAGAATTTGGTTGTGCATTTCCATATGTGGCTGTTAATATTACCCTTTTTCTATGGATAGAGGCATTAGAGTGAGAATCCTGTACTGAGGTTTGTACAGTAGCATCCATCTTTAATCACAAGCAAGAGATTGCTCCAGAAAAATTAACCAATACCGTTACCAATAAGATACAATAAATAGTCATTTTTACCAGAAATGTTCAGCACATGTTGTGGTAATAATGGTGTTTGATACACTGTTGTTGATGTCTAGACATTTTATAACCACATACCCCTCACAAAAATGGGTTATTGCCAATATATAAAAAAAATATTATTGATTTTGTAGTCATGAGTGTGTGTGTGTGTGTGTGTGTGTGTGTGTGGTTCAGGTAAACCCTACGCTATGGGGACAAAACATCCCACAAAGATGGCAATCCTTGTCCTTGTGGGGACATTTTTTGGTCCCCATGAGGAAAACAGCTTATAATCATACTAAGTGATGTTTTTTAAAAATGCCGAACGTTTTCTGTGATGGGTAGGTTTAGGGTTAGGGGATAGAATATACATTTTTGTACAGTATAAAAATAATCATTAGATCTATGGAAAGTCCCCATAAAACATGGAAACCCAACGTGTGTGTGTGTGTAATGGAGCCCAGCTAGTGAGAGTTGTGAAGGTAAGGTTTTTAGCGTCCTTGTTAGCGCACCCACCTGCCACAACGGGGACCCCGGTTTGAATCCCACTCGGAGCGGGTCAAGTAGGACCGGTCACATTTGGTGCTGTGACCCAGATGGGAGTGAGGTTTAGGGGGGTGAGTGTAACGTAGACCAGGAAGAGCTGCGTGTGTAAACCTCACTCCCCTGGCCTCAAGAGGCACGTTAGCGACTGACGCTAGAGGCTGCGGTCTTTAGCATCCTTGTAAGTGTGCCGGCCTCCCACACTGGAGACCCTGGTTCGAATCACGCTCCGAGCAGGTCAAGTAGGACCGATTACATGTGGCAAAAACTATACTTGAATTTAAAATTTAAAATAGAAACTGAATATACTTAAGACCCATTTTTACCTAAAAAGAAATATGTCTGGTCTTAAGTGTGCCTGAACATGCCCAGAATACATCAGTTTTTCCAAAAGGCTTCTAACATGTGTTCTGAAAGTGTCATGAGGTGAGATGCATTAAACATGAAGCCACGGTAGACATATCAACCCTGCTGAGTGGAAGTAGCTACACCTTTTGTAGTTTGTATCCTTGACAAAGTGTTGCTGTCAGCTGCCAAACACCCGTCTATCACATTACATCAAAACAACCATCTAACATGATCACATTACAAACTCCAAGATGTGTTAATTACACTAACTGTTGTGTTTGGCAGTCTCATGTCAAACAGAGAGCGTTTTCTGTGTTTATTTTTACTATAAAATCCAGGCTAATCGCTAATGACTCCCAGACTTCACGTTAATAGTCTGTTTTATGGCTCCAAGACACCTGACTTTGACGTTTTTGTATTTTTAATTAGCAATTAAAATAGGCTTGTAATCATGGCTGGTTTTAGGAAAATGTTTCATCACCAGTTGCAATGTATTGAAGGTAATTGTTCGAAGAAAGTAATGTAAAGAACTATTATTCTTCTGTTAAAGCCTGCTTGTGAGACCAAGATGGTAACTATAACTTAATATTAAGGAATTTAGACCTTTACTGGTGTTGTAATCACTCTTATTTGACATGCACATTTTTTATATTAACTCACACTTGTCATAGAATATACCATTCAATGCGTTGGCCGATTATCAGAACTTACCAGAAACACATGCCGACTGAAAGAACTGTGTTAAGGGAGGCGTTGACACCAGCTGCCAAGAAGGCTAAACAGCTGCAATGCGTCCCTTACACTGAACGACTCCATCATGAGGCACTGAACTTTGACAACATGAGCTAGCATGCTTCATAAAACATGTTAAATGTGAACTGGAGTAAACTAATGCTTGTGTATACGTACTCTGTGCTGACAGTTTACACAGCTCATCTAATTACGGTATTGAAAGTCTGAAAAACTTTGACAAAAACCCACCTATAAATCATAACTCAACTGTTTGTCTTCTGAACGTAATGTGCGAAGTCAGCGTGCATCTGCGTACATTTTCTTGATTGCAATAAATGCAACTACTTGATGGGTTTTCAAACGCTGCAGGTCATGTCTTACATCTCACAACCATTCAGAACTAACCCAAGATGTGTGCGAGCACAGCATGAATCCAGATGGAAGTTAGTGTAGGTCAGAGATGGAGAGTGTCCAGATGGGGGGTCTATACACTCTTTTAGGGGAACATCTGGAGGCAATTGGACAGCATTAGAGTTTAGACGCTCTTCTTTGAAAATCCTGGGTGGATTTCTTCCGCTGACACGCTGCCTCCTAAGCCATCCTGAGTCCATCAACTTGGGTAGCTCTTCTGAAACACAAGAGAAATATGTACGGTCATAATGTCATGTCCTCTTGATTCGTTCCATAAGATGCATTGGATAGCATGTCATTTTGCATAATGCTTTCAATGTGCTAATGCACTGCTGACAGACCAGTTGTGTGCATTGAGTGCACCAACTTTAAAGTGGCTTTTTACCTTTTTATATTGTATTCTCCATTTCATTGTACTATTTCTAGTCAGTATTATTTCTGCAGTGGCATGTATGCACATGTTTCGATTTCAAACAATAGCCAAACAGTTCATCATGTGCCTGAATGGAAAACTCTTTGAGTCGGTTTCTTCCAAAAGCTAAAACCCTACTCCATGTGACTAAAGTATAAGGCTACAACGATTCACTGTAGATTGTCTTGCTATTCTGTAGTTGGATCAGGTCTAATGCTCATTTCAAGATTTCAATCCCAGTCTGACAGAAAGTAAGACCCTAAGAATGGAAAACTGGCTGTAGATTCTGAATTTATTGTATTTTGACGGATACAGCAGAAAATTTGGTGTAAATTTGTCAATGCAAACGGGCCATTGCAAAACCTGATTTCACCAAGTGCAACATGTTCCTGGAACAACATTCCAATCAACATTCCAATCAACCAATCAGATTTGAGGGTCAAGTTTAAAGTTTATGTCAAGTTTAGGCTTACAACCAGGGTTAAGTTCAGTGTTATTCATTTCCGTCTGGTTTTAGGGATAAATTATGGGTAGGGATATGGTTAACATTACATTTTCAGACAGGAATGTTGTTCCAGGATCAACAAAATATGTAAACCCAGGAAAGCGTCTAACTCGGCAAAATCAGGATGTGCGGATTAGTCAATGCATGCTAAAATAGTCCTGTGCATGTTGACCGCTCAACTCCAATATCGCTATATCTCTAGACTGAGGTGCGCAGCGAGCCTGGTTGAACAGTGTGTTAAATGGTGCATTGGGTGGTGTGAAGGCTGTTGCTAATCTCAGGCCAATCCTCTAGGAGTTAAAAGCTCAGGGAGTTGTAAGCCTCCTTGGCCAGCCTTAGATGATCTGTGTAGGTGGTGAAGAAGCCCCGATGTCGAGGCCACTGACACAGTGCTGTGGGAGATTAACACCTGTCATACATGGACATGCTCTTCTGTAGATGCACAACTAGGTTTGAACTTCAACTGTAGTCGAAAACAAGATATAAATATGAATGCAAATGATATTTAAAGTCCCCCTGTAATCAATAATTTTATCCCTTAAAACTCATCTTTGATCACTAAAATGTTTTTTTCTGTGAAAAAAATTCTTCATGCCTTAAAATAGCTTGAATGTAACTCTAAACCCTTGCTTCATTTAGTATACGCGGATTCATGAATATGCAAATTAGCCCCGCCTCCACTCACACCAGCTCTTTTACTCAAGTTACTGAGGTAAACACTGCACAATGGTATCGCTCACAACGTCGGACACATAACGGTAATTAATATGATTAGCCTTTGGCTTGACTACGTTATCAAACAGCTAATAATGTGTTGCTAATGTTACACAAACCATGTTCCCGTTCGCCATCTCAGTCTGCCTTCTAAAAATCAGCATCCTTAGAAACGCTATGAACATCATAGATCAGTGAAGAAAGGCATATAGTTCATAACATCATAATAAACATCATATACATAATTCACCTGCTATATTGCTAAATGTACACGACTCGACTGGTGTTTCTAAAATTAAGGAAACCACAAGTTTATGTGGATTAATCCCGAGGCAAGTACAGAGCTGTGCAATCGAGTGGCCTAAACCAGTTAAAGGAGATCAAGGACGAGATTTTGACGCTTAATGCTCCCGTGTCCTGGAATAAGAGTTCACTGAGAGTGCTGTTTTATGTAGTTTGATATTATGTCATTATGAAATATTGGCTAGATAGCCAGGACCTTTGTTTTCCAGTGAAGAGAGAAACTGCTACCAATATAGAAAAGGTTCATTCATTGATATCACAAGACTCAGGTTATATAAAAAGCAATTCCTTTTTTGCTTAGATCAAACTGATTGCGCGGGACAGTTTGTGTGAGAGTCAGCTGTGTGTAAATGAAAGGAATTTCTTGATGTAGTTTCTGAGGTAATTTACTTCTGAGGCTATATTCTTGTGAGCTTTTAAACAATGCTGACTTGTGTTTGGGATGAAACACAAAGCGTTTAGTTGAGGAGGTTGTTGGGTTGTTATCTATAGCCTTTAACGCATCAGTTTTGGCTGAGGAGGAGCAGTACTAGAGTAAACAGGACCCAGGGTGATTTAAGAACAATATCCCTCTGATCTGCTGAAGATCAGTCCACTCCTAGAGCAATTCTTGATTCAGCCCCAACCCAACATACAATCAAGAATTCAAATATTGCATAATTTTTATAGCCAGTAGACGTGCCGTATGTGGTGCTAACATCGCTATCAGCACTGCCTATCAATTACGTCTTAGCAAAAATGGAAAAAACGCCTGAATGGGTGAGCTTGTACAGTACGTGCCCAACAGCTCATCATTGCAATTTCTGTTTCGAACTTGATACCACGTGAAAAGTCTTATTTTGTCTTGGACTTTTCTTAATTATTCAAAATACGCAGACAGCTTTTCCCTTCTCCGACCTAGTTTCAGTGGATTAGGTGCGTCAACAAATTTGGGCATTCCGAAGAAAGCAACCTAGAGTCCATTATCAGCTGACTAGGCCAATCATATGAACTTACAGTGTCATTCCAGGCGCTTAAAACAGTCTGGTGTGGTTTGGAGGTTGTGTGTGTGGAACTGCCACCAAGGGAAATCATTCATAACTTAATGTCATGCACAATTTGGGTCGAGCAAAAGAGGTTGTTGAGTGATTTACACCGCTGGTCGGGCTGTAACCGCCACTTTGCCGGCATTTTTAACCAGGAATGTTACCAAATTCAAAACTTTTATCCAATAACAAGTAACTTAGCCTACATAATTTTTGTGCATGAACTCTTGATGTATTTTTTCCCCCTGACTTTAATTGCATTAAGGGATTCATCGAGGCCCACTGAGAGTTTGGGCACTTTAGTGAGTTTGTTTTTGCTTTATTTCATCTGTTTAAAATGTTGTTGTAACCCCCTCAAATATACTTTAGACCTTTATGACAATATAAATATTATTTTATCAAAAAAATTCATAACTTCTATTATTGTGCATTAACCATATGTGACCCTAGACCACAAAACAAGTCATAAGTCGCACAGGTATATTTGTGGCAATAGCCAACAATACATTGTATGTGTCAAAATTATCGATTTTTCTTTTATGTTAAGAGAAAATAATTTATGTTAAAATCATTAGGATATTAAGATCATGTTCCATGAAGATATTTAGTAAATTTCCTACCGTAAGTATATCAAACATTTATTATTAGTAGTAATATGCATTGCTAAGGACTTCATTTGGACAACTTTAAAGGCGATTTTCTCAATATTCAGATTTTTTTTTTTGCACCCTCAGATTCCAGATTTGTGGTCCAGGGTCACATATGTAAAACAAATGGCTTAGAAAACAACCTTAAATATGTTAACTTTTTACATAATTGCATAAAAAAAAACGAGTTATGCGACCAAATATTAATGTTACAATGTAAAAGTGCTTGCAGAAAACATTTTCCCTGTTTTTAATTGTACTTTAACGGAAAAGTTCACCTAAAAATAACAGTTCTGTTATACTCTCCCCTGATATCATTGCAAAATGCAAACTAATATGCAGTTTTGTTTTTTTTGTTTTTTTTGTTTTTTTATTATCCTTGCACACAATAGTTCATATAAAGCACCATAAAAGTAGTTCAAAAGTCTTCAGAAGTCGTACACTGTGTGAGGAACAAAGAACAATTCATTTGAAACCTTCCTATCTTCTCAACAGCACAAATTTGTACTGGTGCAGTTTTTTTTTAAACGGCTTCAATTTCGGTCATACATAGCTATTATGTGACTTAAGAAGTGTTTTGTTCTTTTTAGAGTCATTTGTATGCTGTAAACAGATTCTTCAAATTTCTCCTTTTGTGTTTCACTGAAAAAAAAAGCATATTTATGTTAAAATGTGTAGAAGTGGACTAAAGCCGAATGCCTGATATACAGCTAGCATGGAGATTTACATTGAATGAACGTGAGCTACTCCATAGTAGCATTAGCATAGCCTACTACAACTTCTTGCATAGAAACTGAGAAGCGTAGCTTGAGTCAGTGTCTCAGGCTGATCTGCTATCATTTGTGATGTTAGAAGAGAACAAAAAAAGCCCCATCTCCCCTTACCAAACCTCTTTTTTTGGCACCTTCCCGAAGAAGAATGTTTAAGCTGCTGTTCATCCATGAAAAGACATGAATGCACATCTGTGCTCCTGTGAGACAAGAACTTCCTGCGTTTATGCAACATGACAGAGCAAAGCACATGAAGAAATATGTCATTTTTTTTTAAAGGGTCAGAGATCTTTAATGTGAGTTTGAGAGGAAAAGGCCCTCTGAATGGATCAAACCTTAAACTGTTGTTAGTTTACCGAGGGATTGCATTAGCCGTGCTTCCCAGAAGGTCTCTGACAATGTTTGCCGCACATGAAGAAACACAGCTAAGTGTTTGAGAGCAGTTAAGAGGATGCAAAGGATTATCTTTTCAAACATGGTAAAAACAGATTTGAGTGCATGTGTTTCTATCGCATCATTTGTTGTGCTATAAATTACGCTTTATGAAAAGCCAGTTGGCTTTAACGTGACCAAGTTGCTCATTATGGGCAATTTTTGCAGCTTAATGAAGAAGAACCCTTTTAAAAGCTTAATGGACATATACAAACACAGCCGAGCATTTGATCGCACTTAAGAGGATGAAGAAGATTATCTGTTCAACCCTGGTCTAAAGTTCCAAGTAAATTTCCATCCTGTGTTAACCTGAATAAGCCCAAATGGGAAGAGTAATTGACGTTCATTTTTACTCTTTCCCCCAGAGGCTATGCATTTTATGAGGTATGAGACGAATAGTGTTGACAAGGACGAAGCAAATTTCAGCGTTTGCTGTTCTCAATTAAAGTGCACATGGGAATGTTGCACAGAGAGATGGTGTGAAGTAGTTCACTGCAAATGCATATAAACATTACAACAAATCTGCAATCAATACACATTCATTGTCACAGGCGGTCTGGGACAGTCACGTAACTCTACGTTTTTTCATGGAGTGTTTTTTTTATAGGCCTGTGTACATTTTTAAGAGCTGTTATGGTAAAATAATCCATTTTATTTTGAACGATACTCATAAAAGGAGTTTTATTGCAGGGATTTTGTATGTTGGCCTTATTTTGATTCTTGACTTACTGCCTGAGAGTTGAGTGCAAATTGTATCCCTTTGTGTCTAGCTTATTTTCCTGCAAATGAAAATTAGATTTGGTTTATCAAATTTAGCTTATTAGCTCGCCCTGGAATTATGCTGATGCCCTGCTAAATTCTTTACTACAGATTAAATATTATTATTCAATCACAACTTCAGTAATGTGGTTGTTGTGAACTTCTAGCAACGGGATTTTGCCATATAAGACATGTTCATATTTTGCTGATTCCTGGAACAACATTCCTGTCCACAAATTTAGTCCTAACCATATCCCTACCCTTAAACCTAACCCTACCCATAACTTATCCCTAAAATCAGAGGGGAATGAGGTCAGTAAGCACTTAACCCTGGTTGTAAGCCTAAACTTGACATAAACCATAAACTTGTCCCTCAAATCTGATCATGTTCACCCAACAACTACAGAGGCAGACAAATGAAACCGTAAAGGCAATAAACCTCACCGCTTCGGAGTCATTTTCTATGCCGCTGCCTGTAAGGTGACTTTGTCGCGCCCCTCTTTTGAAGCATCAACGTGTAATTGCAGGTATCACTCCTGCCAAAAAGTGAAATTAGCAATGCTTACTGACCGATAATGAGGACGGCGTGATTAACAATCTCCTCTGAGCGCCGTGGATCTGATTCTCACTCCCTCATATGCTCGTCCTGTCCATTAAAGAGATCGGATAAACAACAAAGGTGAGTGCTGAAAGTACGCAGAATTGGCTGCAAACTTGCGCTTGTGGCAGCAATGACGAATTAGATAATTGCCCATAAGGTGAACTACACTGAACTCAATGTCAAATGATAAAAGATCAAATATTCTTGCAGAACAAGAAGTCTTTGTGTTCGTTTTCGTCACCAAAGTCTAATTTAAAACCAATCGCTTATGTAACAAACCGAGCATCCCATGACGTTATGACCCACCATGCCAAGACCTCCCAAACCCTGCGGTTCTTCGACGGCAAGACACGTGTTTCAGAAAAAAGATATAGAAGCATTGTGAAGCATCCCGGGGCATTGTAAAGATCAGGGAGCACACTTGATATTTATTTTCATTAGACATCTTGCCAAATGGCCCTTTGATGTAGCAGCTGTAACCGCTGACTGTCTGCATCACCTCCGTCTCACTGTATCAGTGTCATCATTAGTCTTCAATTGCTGCACTTTGCACTATAGTCGGTAGTTTAGGGTCACTTACAATTTAACCACTCTGGGTTTGACACTAAGATGCGGGTGCCGTGGCTCATATTCACTTGTTTTATCAATATGATTTTGAGTGAGTCACAATGGAGACGTTCATCTGAAACAAAACATGAAAGCAACAAGTCACTGTCTGGTTATTTAGGTAGAACAGAGGAGGAATGCATAGTTTTACTGATGCCTAGCTGACCCATGTCATACTAGGAAAGTAATGCATCTGATAATTGCCAAGCAAGGCCTACCGCTTGCTTACTGTTGAAAGGAAAATTGAAAGGCTATTAACTGTAATTGTTAGCTTTATATGGGAGACCACAAGTCTTAACTTATTTAGCATGAGAATCTGCACTAAATATCACAAAGGCTGGAAAAAGGCAATAATATGTTAAAAGAATACAGTAGTTCACCCAAAAATGAAAAATGCCTTTAAAGGAGAAATGGTAACACTTTACAATCAAGTCATATTAGTGCATGCATTAACTAACAATGAGCAATAGATTTGTTACAGTATTTATTCATCTTTGTTAACGTTCTAAAAAAAACAACCATTTATTCTTAGTTTATGTTGGCTCAGGGTTATTAAATAATATGGTTACACTTTTTTTTTCAATGGTCCACTTCAGACATTCTACTAACTATAAGTAACTTTGTAACTACATGTCAACTAGCAGACATTAGAGTATTAGCAAAGACGTTATATATAGGAAGTCGGTGCACTCCGATTACTTATGAATGGGAGATATTGCAATGCCCAATATGGCGAATAAGCCCCACCTTCTAAATGAAAGAGCCAGTCGCTGATTAATAAAGTCATTGCGTCACTGCAGCTGCCATTAGATGCTCTGGTTGCTATAGAAACAGGCAGCGTTCAATGACTTGTCTTAAAGGGACTTTGGTATTAGTTATACTGTAGTAGACTGTTAGGTGTTAGTGTTCAGGTAAGTAGAATAAGTTGACGTACTTGCAAAGGTACTTCAAGTCAGTAGAAGGTCTGTTAGCGGACCATCAAAACAAAGTGCTAGCAGATATTAAGCAGACAATCTAATACTCTAATGGAAGTTATTTGACATGTAGTCACAAAGTTATTTATAGTTAGTAGAATGTCTAAAGTGGACCATCGAAATAAAGTGTTACCAATCATATTAACACATACAACATTTGAGTATAATAATGTATTGGTAAATGTAGGAATTGTCATTAATGAATATTATTAAATGCTTTAGAAGTATGTTAGATCATGTTAAAGGGTTAGTTCACCCAAAAATGAAAATTACCCCATGATTTACTTACCCTCAAGACATCCTATATTAAAAAATGTCCTGGCTAATCCAAGCATTATAACGGCAGTGAATAGAGGATTAGATTTTGATCCATCATAAAAGATATCCACACGGCTCTGGGGGGTTAATAAAGGCCTTCTGAAGCGAAGCCATGCGTTTGCGTGAGAAAAATATCCATATTTAAAACTTTTAAAAACTAAAATAACTAGCTTCCGGCAGACGACCTACGCAAGTCGACTTTGACGCCTCTCGCGGTTCAAACAATTAGGGCTCGCAAAATACTCAAGCTCCTCTTCTCTTATATCGAAATCCTCTGCCATTTCTCTTTAAAAATTCTCGTTTTAGTCTTCTAATTCATGACCGGTGTTTTGTTTTGCTCTATCCTCTGCGCTTCCACTTTTGTCAATACGTCATGCGTCAGGTCAGGGGTTACTCTTTCGCCGTAAATCCTCTATTCACTGCCATTATAATGCTTGGAACAGCCAGGACATTATTTAATATATCTCCGATTGTATTCGTCTGAAAGAAGAAAGTCACACCTAGGATGGCTTGAGGGTGAGTAAATCATTTTTGGGTGAACTAACCTTTTAACTAATTTAGTTAACTGATGTTAACAAATGAAACTTTATTTTTCTTTTAGGGTTTTTCCATGCTTTTTCAATGAATCCTTCAAAAGCATTATAAAGTATCATGAAAGTTGACTTGTAATCTGTATTTTTTTTAAGTGTGTGAGGAACTAATCGAAATGTAAGTCATTCTTGAAAAGCTCTAGTCCCTATTAACTATAAATGCATGGAAAAAAAAAATACCAGCGCAGAAATAAAACTTATAAAGGTGAATAAGTCCTTTTAAGAGCTTGATTCCACTTTAAACAACGTCTAATCTTTTATACCATGTACGCTAATGGCACTCCATTGCTTTAGCAGACTCTTCTGAAACACAGGTTACCTTGGGGTGTTATGCACTTTGTGGTTTCTGTTTCATGCCATTGCTCTCAGTCATGTAACAAAACGCACATCGGGCCAAATGGATGCGGCAGGTGCCCAAATAAACATGCCATAAGGGAGGCCCTGCAAACTTCATGTCACTGCAGGCCATCTTTCACCGCAGGCCCATTAACTGTGTGCTCTGATGCAATAGAGATGTTTTGTAAAAGTGCCACTGTTTTTGCCATATAACATGTCAATAATGAGCTTCATGAGAATTCAGTGCTGTCACAGGGCCAACAAACTAAAGTTGATTGCTTTTGTTTGCTACTATAAGGAAACCGTTTTGCCCCAGCATGTGCTTACAAAAACACCTTCTGTTTCTTCACAGATCTTACAGGTGAATCTAGTGATGTCCATCTTGCTGTACGTGATGTTCCTCGCGTACCTCTATGGTATCTCAGCCTCTACGATGGACAAGCAGCGGCCCACGCAGGACCCCATCAACACGCTCATCATAAAGCTCCTGCAGGCCGACATCAGCCGCAGCCGACAGAAGCAGGACGAGGGTGCCCTTCCTCCCTCCACCTTAAACACACCTGCAGTGACCGACTACAAGGAGAAAGTCAGCTCAGCCTTCTACCAGCCCATGACGGACATCTCGACGGAGCTGCTGCGTCAGCACAAGCGTTACAACTCGCCGCGCGTGCTCCTGAGCGACAGACCTCCACTGCAACCGCCGCCGCTCTACGTAATGAACGACTTCGTCAATAACCAGGACGGCAACAAGACGCGGCAGAAGCGCTACGCCGAGCACAAAAGCTACAGGGCTGAGTTCTCGGTGTGCGACAGCAAGAGCCAGTGGGTGACCGACAAGACCACGGCCATGGACATTCACGGACGACAGGTCACGGTTTTAGGGTCCTTTAACTCGGGACGCACAGACATAAAGCAGTACTTTTATGAGACAAAATGTGAGACCGGCAAGTACCACAAGGGCGGCTGTCGGGGTATTGACGAGAAGCACTGGAACTCGCAGTGCAAAACCTCGCAGTCTTTCGTGCGTGCCCTCACTCAGGATAATTCTTGGGTGGGTTGGCGCTGGATACGGATAGACACCTCGTGCGTCTGCGCGCTCTCACGCAAACACCGCAGGACATGAAAAACACTGCAGCAACTCAACCACTGTCTTTTTATTGTTCCCTGTAAATATATAAATATAAATTATTATTTAAGTTATATGGAATGCATATAGTTTATACATGTCTATGTATAATGTATAAATATACTTGTTATTTATTTAAGTTGTTTGCAAAGAAAAATCTTTTTTTTAAAAAAAGAGAGAATGAGAGAGAGACTTACGAAAACATGCAATGCCACTAAGCTACAGGAGCATTGCATGCTGAATTGTGCCTTGCTCACGTATCAGAGTCAGAGGACACTCCGCTAGACCTGGACCTTGGGAACAGTTGCAATGGAAAACACAGATCACTCAATATCATATTAACTTCAGTATTGTTCATGAAAACCAGTTTTTCTACTGAAACAGGCTGCCAGTATATCCTCTTCGTATCTGGGAAAACGAATCACAGTCGGGATGTTGTATGAAAATATGTAAACATACAGTATATGTATATCGAAACTGCATGAAATACCTAAGAAATATATTTTTTCTAAGCACTCGTATTGTACACCATGAAAACATCGAAACGCCACTAACAAAGCAAACCACTGGAATATTAGTCACAATCCTAGCAGAATATATGGACCAAAAAGTGATGTAAAAATATGGTTTAGTATTTCACAAATTCAATCTGGGCAGTATTTTGATTCTAGATGGCCTTCTGAAAGTATTTAGGCAATATATCGTCATTGTAGACCCCTCCCATTAGCCACGCCCTTCATCAGAAGGCACGCCCACCAGAGTCCAATCTGACCACCAGAAATAAGCTTAGTGCACTTTTAGCCTCTTTTCAATCACCCACTATGATCAATTGCAACTTTACGAACTTAAAGGTGCAATATGTGTTCTGGGAAATGCTAACTTTAGCCTGCTAGCATTGAAAGCATACGATCCCACCCTCCCTGCAAATCGCCGTCCAAAGCCACGCCTCCTCCAAAACATATGCCAGAAGTGAGACGACATCCACCGGTGAGAGAACTTTACAGTACAGTGAGTAACAGTACTGCAATAACAAACGCAAACGACTGTTTGCCTGCCATTCTCGCTCTGTTTGCACAGCGTATATGTGAACACGCTGATGACGTATGAGCAGTGGTATGCAAACACGTTGACTGACAGGGAACACGTTATCATTTCATTCGGACCGAATGCAATGATTGAACGAACATTTTATGGTCCTAAGCCTTCCACAGACGATATATATCATAAAAAATACATTTAGACTGCTTAACATAGTGATCAGGATATGAGGAGACTTTCAACCAGCATAACAAAAATGTTTTCGTAGAGAATCAACTATTGCACCTTTAAAAAGCAGCATGTAAACAAAAGGATAACTAAATGGGCCACTGATAATGACACTGTAGTCTTACACAGAGGTAAAGCTGCCTTAAGACGATGTACATACATGCAGAGCTAGGATTTGAACACGTAATCTCCCCCTTAAGAGGGTTTCCCTCTTGTCAGACTCATCTTAGGAGATAAGCATTTCGCCGGTGTGCTGTGGCTATAAAAAGGCCTGCCATGTTTTCCTGCTGTGTGTTTATATAAGGAGACCTACTCAATCGTTAGTCATGAAGAGATTTCTATGCTATCTAAGATGTGCGATAGGCAATGACTTGACAAAATGTGTCAGTCTCTTCGTCAAATTGACTTAATATACGTCAGAGTAGATCATGCTTTGTACCGCTTCACAATAAATATGATATACCCAACCAAAGCATCAGAGGCATATAGACAGCACGATTGGGGTCATATGAAGAGTGTTTTAAAAGCCAGGCAGCTGCGGCTTGGCTTTTGTTTAGGCTTATCTTTGTGACGCATGATCCAGGTCACCCTCTGATTGGACAAACTGTCCAAGTGTCCCCAAGGAACATCATATAGAACCCAACATTTGTGTTATTTTGAGTTACCAACACATATTTACTTCTCTATCAGCATAGCAAGATAAGCCAGAATGAGGTCCAAACCCATTACTACATGAAGTGAAGTGCCAAGACTTTGTCCTCCATAAAACTTTATTAGCATGCAATCATTTATTGCAATGTGGCTATAAAAAGATCGATATAAATTTTTTTTATTGCATTTTCATGCTTCATGAGAGGGGTGTTAGATAAAGGCACCGGATATTCAGTGCTTGTATTGGGTGTGAAGTTTTGAGACTAACACAACCGCAGACCACCAAGGATACAACACACCTTTTTCGAATTCAATATTCCGGCTGATTACGTCCCGCTTCAGTTCGGCCCTCTGTGGAAAAAACAGGATAAAAGCTGAACACAGGACCTTTGAAGGATACTGCTGGGAATGGCCCACACAGTTGTCCAAATGCATTGCCTTTCCTGTAACATGCATTATTACACTGGAACATGAGGATCCCTAAACGATTTTGTCTGCGCTCAGTCTTGGATGACTTTAACTGAAACATTCCTATGTATTTTATGCTGTCTTGAAAAGCCCTGCTGGTGTCATGCATACTGTGTGGGATTCTTGCTGCTTTAAACCACTACAACCGACCTTATAATGGACCGACGGCCATTGCTGAAACCCTTGGATAACTCTTTTATGTTGAAAAGGAAACTGTGCCAAAACACACCAGACTCTATTTAAGGACTACATGCTTTTTAATAATATTCAGACATGAAAAGGATCTCCGGTATGTCAAAATTGAGGCAAATCCTTATTTTAGTAAAGAAGAAAGACTTGTCTGCTTGGCAGTCGTTGTTTAGTGAAGTAGTTTATTTTGGCTGTACCCATTACCCATTGTTTGTATTTTTTTAATTTTATTTTTTGAGAGAGAGAGACTTTTCCCATAATGGTAATGTCTCTCGAAATGTCTTTCTCATATGATACTTGAAGGAGTGCTGTTTATCTGGCCTACAACATCCTCCTCTTTTTGCTGCAAAGGCAGTCTGTGTGAGATTTGTCTGAATAAAGGTTTTTTTTTTAAATCTTCCTGCTGATTACGTCCTTTTGGGAATCTATGAATATCTGTAGGGTTTAATATGTATCTCTCTTTGTATGTTAAACATTTCAACCACTCACAAATGAGAAGAAAAGACCCCAAGAATGTTTCCCAGCCTTGAATCCTCAGATGATCTGTGTGTTTCTAATCAAACATTGATGGGCTCTTTAAAACCAGAGGAATCATGGGAAGGCGCATAGGACTAAACAACCTTCAGTGACCTATAAATACATTCGTTTGCCAGAACCCACAGGAAGAAAATAGCTCTGGGCGATGGTTAATTAGCATTTAATCCTCTTGCGGTGTGTTCTTAAGAGCAAAGCCTGAGACGGAGTGATCTTGAAAAATCACTGCTGAAAAAAGTTAAATGAGGTGAAAGGATAACAAACACTAGCGTTCTGTTTACATGTCCATATCAGAGCTGTCACATCCAGCTGTCAATATAGGGTACAGTCGCCTTATTTGACCATTTGGACACTTAAGTCATACTTTTATGTGAATGTCATTGCATTAGATAACAAAACAAGGGACATCAGAGCTCAAATGCTGCAGGAGCAGCTAACTTTACTTTCCTGAGACGTGTTTTGATCATTTTTAGTAGATGAAATTAAATGATCAATAAGTTATGACAACATGTGTTTTTACATTGCTTTAACAAAATAAGTTAAGCAATTTTCAACTTTTTTTTATAAGTTATACAAGATTCAACTAAATTTTTAAGTCAGTTTAATGCAATTTAAGTTGAAATTACTTAAACAAGTTGATTGTACTTAAAAATAAAAAGTTTACTTACAATTTACAATACTTAACTAAATCTACAGTTTAATCATTTTAAGCTCGTTCTGTCTTTAAATGCCATTTGTTTCGATATTTTCTAATGCAGTAACATTCATACATTTTTAAGTGTGACTTCAAGGCACAAAAATCATAAAATTCTTGTATGACTTACTTCTGTAGAATATAAAACCGTTTGAACTGTTTTTGTCCATACAATGAAAGTCAGTGGGGTCCAAAACAACATTGCACTGAACTATAAGTGTCCAAATACTTTTTTAGGAGTGTTTAAATGAATAAACTCACTGGCAGTAACTTGTTTCATATCTTAAAAAGTGATTTTTTAACCCTTGACCTTCACACCTAAACCACAGCCCCTCTGAAAGCCGTAGCGGTTAAAAGTAGTGCTCTGGCTGAAATCTACAACCTATACATTTTTTCCACAACAGACACGTTCATCATATGATCTACATTCTTGGTTCGGTTTGCTGCTCACATCTCTGGTTTCTCCTAAAGTGCCTCACTATGTCACGCCACCCTCTTAATGTCAATCCATCAAATCATGTTTTGAAGCCTATGCATTCCTACAGGTCCGATGACATCACAGATAACAACTCTGACCTCTGTGTTTTTCTGCAGGCTGATTGCATTTGTTAGAAGGTGCTGTTCATTTATACTGACCTGTGATCAGGCTTATGGTTTCTACATTATGGTCTAAGACAGGGAAGCTGATTGTCGATCTGTACGAGCAGAAACCTTGTTCAGAAGTGCGAAGGAAAACATATTGACATGGGACGATTCAATTAATCAAAAGTGAAAGGACACTGGGTTTTATTAGCACCACAGTGGGTTTTTTAGCAGCCTTGTGCAGAAATAACTATAATGTCTTTTGCACGTCGTCACAGTATATTACCATTTGTATGAGGTTTACGAACGGAGTCGAAGGAGAGCGCAACTTCAGGACTTCAGTCCAGGTGAGCTGGCCGAGATATTCTTATGCGATTGAATTTGACAAAAATTATGCAGTTATATGAAAGACAAGGCTTATGTTTGTGCAGTAGTTGTGTTTAAGACACAGTGAAAATGAATTTATGGTTGTAACAAAACTGTGTGACTGTAAAAAATGTGACTTTTCTACTTTGTTTCTTTTAGGATGGCTCATGCGAAGAGATTTTCTCAAATTCCCATGTCTAAGGTTTTCATGTTTCTATTGCTACTTTTTCATGCATGTTTTGTCTATGAGGATCAGATTCATTTAAAAAAAAGACAAAACTGCTTTGACTGCAAATTTAGCTTGTGCATCTATACCATGAACATAAAAAAAGCTACATTAATATCTCATTTCATGTGCATTGTCTTACTATCCACTCAGTGCATGCGAGATCTTTGTAAAGAGGAAGACTACACTTTTTTAACCAGTTTTGGGAAGCAGGATGAGAGTCCGGAGAGCACATGTCTGGAGAGTGAGTGTCAGGAAAAGCAAGAAGAAAAGGTAAACCTGTTTTCTTGTTACCTCCACAAGTGTGTTTTATTAACACATACCGATGCTTACGTTATTCTCTGTTCTGCTAGATCCGCCGTCGACTGGAGCGAGAGCAGCTGGAACAAGAAAAGCAACGTGAGATAGAGGAACGGCAGAAGGTATGTTGACTAATGTCAAAAAGTCACCACAGGGCTATCACTGCCGTCTGCAGCGATAACACTAATTATATCTGTCTCCACCACCCACAGCCTGAGTCTGTCCAGGGATGACAGACCTGCTTCACCAGACTTACATTGTCAGGCTAATTGTGCTTGATTGCATTACGTCTGCATTGTTCTTAACTTTGGCTGCACGTGCAGTGACCTCTCTATTGTAAGGCCAGGTTACACAGGTAAACACACTAATGCAATCATTTCTGCTATAAAAGTATTTAAAAAAGCAGGTCTGGTCTGCTTTAATCAGCTTTTTCTGGCTGATAACCTTCTGATTGACATGTCAAAAAAAATCAACTACAGTATGCTTTGTTTTTATTTAGCATTTAGGAGTAGAGTAAATAGATGATTCCACTAAAAATAGTCTAAAAAGCCTGGCGCCAGACTCCAGGAACATTTGAAAAGAAAACACTGGGAGAAATCTGTGGAAAGTGTCCAATTTTTGTGCATCCAAAACTAATACTGATTATTTCAGACAGCAGAATATATAGCTTGGCTTGTCAATGTCTACTTTGCATGCTACTACAGTAGTGGCCAAAAGTGATGTCTGGAGGGGATATTTGTTTTGTTTTTAGTGATTAAACCATCAAAATATGAGAGAAATATTTGGTCACACTTTAGACTAGGGTTCAATTCTCACTATTAACTAACCATTAACTACACTTTTGCCTCAATAAACTCCTAATTACTGCTTATTAATAGTTGGTAAAGTAGTTGTTAAGTTTAGGTATTGGGTAGGATTAAGGATGTAGAATAAGTTCATGCAGAATAAGGCATTAATATGTGCTTTATACGTACTAATAAACAGCCAATATCCTAGTAATATACATGCTAATAAGCAACTCTAGTTAATAGTGAGAATTGGATCCTAAACTAAAGTGTTACCAATATTTTATATATTTTGAGGAAATAACAATACATTAAACTTGGTTAATGTATTTATCTAACAAAATTATTTGACAATTATTTACAGCTACAGGCTTTATTTTACTATGCAAAACAAATGCATAGAAAACCAGAAGCTCACGGGAAAAAGCATACATTTACTACAACATAATATTTCATTGGTTCTCTCTTGTTTTTGCATGAATTCATAATTTCTATGTATGGCAGCCTGGCCAAAAATATTGTCCGCACACGCAAATATTTGGCATGTTTCATTGCTTTATCACAAATAAAACAATTGACTCCAAGCACAGCTTACAAAATTTTTAACAAATTTTAATAATATTTGAATAAAGGGTGAAGAAGTCGATTTTCCTATAGACCGGGCATTACTTTTGGCCACTACTGTATGTGACTCAAATTTAAGTGGCTAAAATGTAAACCATAAACAAAGCTTATACTTATGAATTATGCACTGCAAATATTAATGTTCTTATAACAAATTGCTTATGATCTAAATCGCTTTTGAATTAATTTGTATGCTAAATGAATAAATGTACAGTAAACATAAAAAATCTGATATTAAAAAAAAAACGTGAAGCCACAAACCTTGCGAACTTTGGCAAATCCAATAATTATTTTTCCCTTGAAATTGTTCATAATATTATGAACACTATGGACCCATTTCCGGGATCACGAGTCATCAACAGTTGGGTAAACTTCTATAGTGATGATTATAAACTACAAAAAATGTCTTTCCCATTTGCGAAAGAAAGAATCCACAATACCATTTCTATAAAATATTGAGAAATTTATTACGTTGGCGAGCAGAGAGAAAGATATCAAATTTGCCATCACTCCTTCAGCTGTTGTATTAGGAACAGTAACATAGCAGCGTTAACTAATACACTAATATATATATATATAGTGTTATAAATGTACATTTTTAAAAATGAAACTATAACTGTGTGAAAAGGGTCTATTACCCTTTTAAAATTGATATTAAATGATGCACACCAAGCTTGCGATTTTACATGCAGTTTGTATGCAACAATCATTGAGCGAACTGTAAGCGGTCTGTGAGTGTGAAACTAAAACTGTGCATGCAAGATGTGATAGTGGAAAGCACATGCTACTGTGTAGCTGTTGTGCAGGACGCTCAGGGGCTGTGTTTGTGTAAGTTGATGAAGCCCCCAGCTGCACATGGTCTGTTGCCAGTAAAGTCCAAGTCTAACAGCCAAGTGTGAGGTCACTGAAGGACAGTCATGTTGTTGTTGTCCACTTGACCGTTATCATAAATTCAACAGCTTGAGGAATTCCTACAACGCCTTTTTTAACTCCACACTCGCTGAAGAAGAAACCCCAATGGGATCAGTGAAGTCGGTGGGATAGCCTTGAGTTCTGCCTTTCTAACATCTAAAGGCTACAAACGGACAGACTCTCACTTCCTTCCTCTCCAGCTGCTCAGAGTCTCCCGGCGAGTTTTCAGGTTTGCAGCGTGTCCATCCTCTGATTAATGTACAGAAGGGTCAGGGAAGAAGCACTTACTTTTGTTTCCCATGTGCATAGTATTTGATCCTGTTATCATTCACACATCCCCCAAACCACACCCTCCATGTATTTGTGAGTGTGTGTTGCTGGGAGAGAACAGCCTGTGACTGTTTCAATCCTCTGAGGGAAGAGGTGTTACAGCCTGTTTTTTCTCTTATTAGTTTGAATAGAAGGCGATGTGTTTCAACGTCTTCCATATGCTGAGTACAGCTACGTTTACTGCCCTGGCCTATATTATCACATTAGAGACGGGAAGTAGCACCCACAGAAGATCTGGCTGAAGCCTACATAGGTCAAAGGTCAAGCCTAGCCTCATTCCTTCAGCCCTACATCAGGGTTTGCCTCACTGCATCGGCCCTCGGACACACAGGCTTGCTTCTAAGCATTAAGAATCTTAAAATAACATCAGACAATTTGGAAATGAATGGCTGTGTCATTTCTGCTGAGGATCAAACCAGCTTTCTACTTTTGAGATCTATACAGTCATTGTCACTCTAGTCAGAGCTGGGTCGATTACTAACAAATTGTAATTGGTTACTGATTCCAAATTACATGACAAAAATTGTAGTAATGTAATCCATTACATTACATTTTTAAGGTAATATAATATGACTGCTTTTGGAATACTTTTAGATTACTTTTGACCTAACTTGTTTATCACGTTGATTTAAGTAGAATAATCTTGTACCATATTGATACAAAAAAAAAAAAAAAATACAAAGAGAAAGAAAATATATTCCATTCTTTGTAATCAACAACATACACTATATTGCCAAAAGTTTTGGGACGCCTGCCTTTACATGCACATGAACTTTAATGACATCCCATTCTTAATCTGTAGGGTTTAATATGGAGTTGGCCAACCCTTTGCGGCTATAACAGCTTCAACTCTTCTGGGAAGGCTTTCCACAAGGTTTAGGAGTGTGTTTATGGGAATTTTTGACCATTCTTCTAGTCTGATTACGGGTGCTTTAAAATGTTATATAATTCAATTACAAGTACTTAATTTTTGGAATCTGATTGCATAATCCAGATTAGATGTAATCAGTTACAACCCAGCACTGACCATAGTCATGAATGGAAACTAAATAATTTGGAAATAATCATGATATTGACATCACAACCATGTGCACACTAACGTATAACAAGTCAGATTAACAATTTAATAGCAACTTGGAACATTCTGATTACGATTAAAGTATTTACATGCAAAGAAATTAGCCACAGAGGTCATTTGAATATTGTCTTAAAACTACAAATGTGATGTCCGGCTTTAGAAAATTGACATCTTCACCCTTTGTTCAAATACTATTAAGAATTTGTTAAAGATTTTGTGAGCATATTGCATAGTTGTGCTTGGACTGGTGTCAATTGTTTTATTTGATAACACAATAAAACATGACCAACGAAATTAAGTATGAACATACTAACGAAATATTAACAACTGATTATGTTGTAGTCAATGTATGCTTTTTCTTGTGAGCTTATTCTATGCATTTTCTTGCATGCTTGTAGCTGTAGTTTGTCAGATAAATACCCTAACCAAGTTTAGTGTTTTGTTTTTCCTTCGTATTTAAAAAATATAAAATATTTTCCTCATATTTTGATGTTTAATCGAACTTGTAGGGTCATTAAAAACAAATATCCCTTCCGGACATCACTTTTTGCCCCTACTGTACAATAGCACAAACAGGCAGTTTATTTCTAAGAAACAAAGAGGATGGAAAATGTTATGTAAGGCTAAATTTGGTACAAGCTTGACAATGTTATAAGTGGACTGAAGAGTTTAAAAGGAAAACTGCTACATAAATATAGCCCCTTAATGCTATTTTCAAAATTAATGGTTTCATAACAACAGCCCAATATTATTACAAAGCTGCATGCCCCTCAATATACCCAGTATTAGAATCCTGTTTTCACTGTTTCTGACCCTCTCAAGAACTATGAACATGCTGTGTATTTCTGTCTGTGAAAGGAGAAAGAAGAGCAGTGGAAAAGTCATGTGGCCGAGCTGACGGTGCAACGCAAGGCCATCCGTGCAAAACTGGACAGACTACGAGAATTTAGGGTGAGGTTTGTCCAGACACACACAGAAACACTAGCACTATTCCCAGGTACAAATGTGAGGCCCAAAAGCAGTATGACTGAATGTGACCAGATGTTAAACGTATCTAATGCAAAGTATGTACCATACCTACAAACCAATACCATACCTACCTGACTCGCAGCAATGGACAGGCACAGATTACATCTACAGACACCAAAAAATGCACATAAAATTTTCATAACGTTTAAAAAAACACTAGTCCATTAAAGTTTGGGAAGTTCACCAACAATGTATCTTCATATATCATCTCAGACATTAATGCATCTCACTTTTAATTTCCAGGACTTTCAGAAGCAAGTTGTGCTTCAGGATTTGGGTCTGGATCCAGGTTCTGCAAACGAGTCCGTCAAGCACCTTCTGATGAGACTGTAACTGTGTTTACTATTAAATGGTAAAACTCCAATCCATTCAAATACTTAAAATGCCAACAGAGCTTTATATGATATATTACAGATGTGTAGTGGTCAGATAACTTCTGAACGTGTTCATTTTAGACTGTTTAAACCTAAAGTGGAAAAGCATGTAACTTAAGTGAAATCATATTTCTACCTCTTCTTCAAACTCAAAGACACTAACCGAGTGAGTTATGGCTCATTTGATGTTCAAAATGATTAAATAACAATCTCTCTGACTGTGTGGCAAATAAATCACCACTAACGGCGTAATGCATGTCACATGTCCGATGTTTCTCTGTAATATTGCAGCAGATGAGTATAAATGGACAATAAATCGCATGAGGAGGGAGACCTGCGATAAAGAGCGAGAGCAGGACAAACAGAGGAGCTCAGATTCAAAAGAGAACAAGAACCAATTAATTCTCATGTCTTTCAGAGTCTTTTATGCATCTTTGGTGATCTCTGGCACAAAAGGTGGTGATGGGGATAGATGAGAAAAGAGAATGCATAAAGAAAGGATGGAAGAGAAAGAAACAGGTGGTTCCAGTGGTACAGGTCTAGCATTAAGGGAGAAGAACACAGCAGAATCATGTTACAGCATGTCTGACCCCTGAGGGCAGGAAAATGCCACAGTCTCCAGTGTCATACATCCTCACATCCCAGAATTCCTTTCTGCACGCAGCAGCTCTACATCAACTCTGTGTGCTCTGTTGTGTTTATTTCATGACGGACACACTGAGTAGTGTAACTGGGCTGTACAGCTTTGATTTATTCTACACCCTTAATGTGCACACATTTCAGTGAAATGCTACCTTACGACATGCTAGAGTTTTTTCTAAAACAAGCGTTCCAGTAAATAGTTCTAGGCAATTCATCCCACCATACTGAAGCATTCCATCTAAAATGAAACAGTAATTTTCCCTCTAGCATTCCCTGCCAGCTTTACCACCCTTCCACCTCTCTAGACTCCAATTCAATTAGCACATTATAAATGTTTCTAAGCAATTTTGAGTCATTCAACACTCATTTTAGTTCTTTTTTCATTTTGAGCAATTCTAGGCCATGACCCTTCATTCTCATAACGTACAAGGTTTATCAATGGTCAAAGTAGAGCGTGCATACACTGTAAACCTGAATAAGTTGGGCTAACTCAAAAAAATTTGAGGTAATCAGTTACAATTTGTCACTACACTGGAAATCACCTGCTCTCCATTGAAATGAATGGGATCGTGCCTCATCCAGGAGGTTTAACCCGGGATTGCTATTATTTGATCTGCAACATAATACAAAATTATATGGATCACATGCAACATAATCAATCAGATCATGTGACAACAATGTTCCACTGTTTATATTTGCATTTTCTCAAGTTTTGAATACTTATGATATTTAGTAAGCTAGTATTAATATTAGTATTCCATACTGAACACAGCCTAGACTGGGAAAAGAAGAAAGAGACAGGAAATGAATGGTTATCACTCACAAATCAGGTCATCTGAAGGTTTAGTCTAGTTGACTATGGAATGTGCCATTGGCAGAGCTTCCGTGGAAACGCACAATGGTGCGATCTTCAAGTGTAGCTAACACCTGAAACCATGTGAAAGCCTGGTGTGTAACGACTCCAGATAAAAGCCAGTGCTTTAGGCCATTTAAGAGAAGTGAACCTGAATGCAACCCCCAGTGTCTCTTTTCTGCTTTTAGACACTATGTGTTATGTTAAACTACTACATAAAGAATCTAAATGTAGTGTCTCGAAACATGCACTGAGCAAAAAATTGTATGACTAGTACAAGATGGAAATGTGCATACAAAGAAAAATTATCCAGAAAACACGCATGCAGCTTGGGAATTGTGAAACTCTGATAGTTTAGTGATGCTGTGCTTCAGTTAAGCTTATCAAAAATCCTTCTCACATTAACAATGCATTTTAAGTGACCACTCCGTGCGTCATCTCACCCTAGGAAGGAACGCCCTGTGGGAGAGAGAGATTCAGGTTTGTGTCACAGATCTCATTCCAGGTCCCTTGCTCATCTCCATGTGCAGATGTTTAATTCAGAAACCTGAGTCTCTGACATCACACTCCCACCATGCACCAGCACAGCATTGTGTCTTCAACTAGAGCGAGAATAAATTGCAGTCAATCACAGCCGCAATATCACTGATGTAACTAATACTAGCTCATACTATGTCGTGTAGGCGGACACAGAGAACCAATCATAATTACCAGGTAAATCTGTCCCTGCTCTTGTATCACTGCTGTGTGTGATGAAGAAAGGCTTTGGGGAAGATTATGCACCAACAAGCCACTTCCGGCCCGCAGCATGCAGCGAGTTGGATTGTGATTGTGCAAGAGGACACCTGAGGACACTTGAAAACCCTTATTAAACCTTAAAACCTTAAGAACTTGATATTTCATCAAGAGTTTAATTCATTCGGTTCTTGTCATCTTTATTGTTTGATGAAGCCAAGAATATTGCATCAACACTGACTGCAGATTTAAAGATATTGGCAGAGCCAATGGATGTATGTTAAAAGTCTGCTTTTGTTATATATTGTTTGCCTGATTTTACAACAAATACCTGATTTTTTTCCCATAATATATGTTCATTGTTATGGTTTAATTTTAGGAAGTATAAATTTGCGAAATATCCAGTCCTTTAAAAGGTATAACAGTGTATATACTGCAAGTAATATTAAAAAATATAGAAATTATTATTATATTATTCATAATAAAGAAATTAATAGTCCTTTCAATATGAGTCAAAATCTGCTATGGGGTAATAATGGAACAACAGTTTTAAAAAGTGATTTTCACTATTATTTATAACAGGATTTGCATTTTTATTGGCTTAAATAAAATATTTTTGTTATAAGAAACAATATAAAACAACTTTGTGCATCAAAACCACTCCTTTCCTTGTAAAAAATTTACTTGATTTTCAAAAGTTAACGACAGCTGAATGTAACGTTTTTGACGAGACAAAAATGTCAGTCTCTGAGTAACAAAAAACAATTCCATAAAACATGTATAACGAACTACGCAAAAAGCATTTAGAAAGTCTCAAACATAGTTCACCCCTTACGCATGTTATCATGTCCGTCAAAAATGGAATATTAGAACTAAAAACATGGATATAACACACTCATGGGCATCAATCACTTCACTGAATACTTGCCAGCTAAGAAATAAATAATTATTACCTTATGATCCATCTGTTTTCAAATCCAAACATTCAAATTGTAGTGATATTCAAATATCATTTGAATATCACTACATCAATGTCTGTCAAAAAATAACGTGCACAATACACGGTAGCATTTACGGGAAGCAGAGGTCCAGCGAGTCACGCATTTCCTGGAAAAACCCACACTACCAGATGTTTTGAGTCATCGCTTTCTGAGAAGAGGGAGAAAATGCGGCTTCAACAAGCTGTCTGTCAGAGACTATAACGTACATAATACATAACACATGTGAGTATAAATTTGTTCTTCACTCTCTAAAATTGAATCGGAATGATCAGGGAACTGAGAGAAATACGTCACACTGCATGCTAAAGCGAATAAAAGGCCAATCCAACTGAAAAACTTAATCGGGTGAGTGAACATCGTTCAACGTATTTGGTTTTGACGAACATTTTTTATGCATGGCGCATTCTGATTCTGACATTTCTGATTTGAATATTTTCAATAATTTGTTGTTTAATTTTCCAATTAAAGATGATAAATTTTTTACATGATTTGTTAAATTTAATTACCCCTTAGCAGATTTTGACATATGTTTATGTAGGTTTAAAGTCATGTACACTTACTCATAAAAACTTCAATCATATCAGTACATTTTTAAATGCTAGTAATTTGACACTTGTAACACAGTAATAATTTCTGATTACAAAAATTATTTCAGACATGCATGCTTTTGCCTGATGCTGCATTTATCAAGTGTCAGTAGTCAAATCTGACTGCCATATCAGCCAGTCCAACTTTCATATGTACATAGCAACCTCAGTAGAGGCCGAAGGGGGTAACAAAACAACCGTCAAATGTCAGATGGGCATTCAAGCTGGGCTGGTAAGTTACATGGCAGCAGTTCTCTGGGCTTGAGCTGCTTAACTTTTGCCCACATCTTATGCTTTTTAATCTGTGGGAAATACAAATATTTATGTGTATTTTTTTAGCCTGGTTGTGTAATGAAACTATAAAGCACATAGGATAGACTTCATGGTATATGCCAAGATCTTAATCCTCTTGAATTGTAAAGTCCAGACCCCAGGGATAAATTAAAATGTGGCTCTGGGGTGAAAACACAAAAAAAGATCAAAATACTGCCCTAGTAAATCTGAAAAAGAGAATAGAGAAGCAGTGTCTACTGGGTAAAGCTAGCTTTGTTAAGCATGTGTGCCAATCATCAGGGTATTACAACAAACAACATGCGCAGCTGCTAGAAGTCAGGAACACAAGTGAATTGATCCCGCGGGACTCGTAGCACAATGCCTTGAGGGCAAGAAAGAAAATCCACTAGTGCATAATTGGGATTAAATATTTATTCTTCTTGCATGAGTATTAAGTCCTATGAGGCATAGTGAATGATGACTTGATGGCCAGATGTTGGCACACAACATCCATGCATGTTTCCTCCCTGGATGACAGTAACCCCCCTTCAACCTTCCCACACCGGTGACGGCAAATTCATGGGAGGATTACAGTTGACATGGCACAAAAAGACCAGCTGCTCCACAATCATAAATACAGCGAATGCTGTGTGATCCAAATCTACAGCCCTGCACTTTATCAGAAGGAGGCATAGCATAAATATATGGATTGACAAACTTGAGTTTAATTACATATTGCCTTAATGTGTTACATTATGAGAGGGCTGGGACGTTAAAAAGACAAAACGCCACACATTTCACAGAATACGTCGCAGTACCACATCGAAATTGTGTTCTTTGCACCTTAACTTACTAACACGCATCATAGTCTTTATTAACCCAACAATGGTCATATTGATGAGAACAAATACAGCCTACAGTGACGCTGTTACCTGAGAAAATGAAGGGTTATTATTTGCCGTTATATGCTACATCTCGTGGACAGTGTGCAAAGCCGTTTGCATTTGGACAGCATGTACAGATTACGCAACGTCACCAAACGTGTGCTGCTCTTTATGAGTTTGTCCCGACAAACATCCTCATTCAAGAACAGATCAAGGAGAAAAACGCTCCAAGAGGATGTGAGACCCGCTCGTGTTCCTGTGCTCGACGAATGCCAATGCATATGGAATGACTGCATCTGCAAGCGGTCCTACTGAAGCTCAAGTTTGTGTGTCAGATGTCCCTGAAAACGCTAGGAACATCTGAGGGTTTAAAAACCAGACGTGGAGCCTGTAGACAGGCATTCAGACATACAGTTCAGTGACAACACGGGCACCTGATTCCCAAAACTCCCAACACAGAGCCTCAAACTGAATCCTCAAAACTCAGCGCTCAGGCACTGTTAAACATGCTCCACCGGTAGACTCGTCTTCTCTCGCCCGACCTCCTTCACACGGCTGTGTGCTGGGTGATGTCGCTGCGGGGAGACATAGACATCTGACGGGTGAATTGGCTGAAGCTTGCAGCTCGAGGCCGGGTGCGGGGAGCTGTGGAGGCCGGGGACGGGGCGGAAAGGACTGGTCCAGGGTGGGTTTGCTGAAGGGGAAGCGAGGTCTGATCCGACACCTGCACCTCCTCCTGCTGTTCTTGGGTCAGATCTTTGGAGAACAGGCTCTGGATCAGCTGCAACTTCTCCTTTTCCTCATTTAGGAAGACGTCCACCAGAAGAGTCTTCTCCTTCTTCAGCTGCTCGCTGATGTTTTTGGGCACGTCCGGGATGACCCAGGCCACCAGCATGCTCATGGTTATCACCAGGTTCTGGAGGTGTGGAAGAACATGTAAGTTTATATATACATTCATGGGTGGGGCACAGGAGATGATACACATCAGTGACATATCTTTCTATTCAATAGATGGAGGATCTTTTACACACCAGACAGCATTTCAGGTATTGGCGTTCTGCCAGTGATGTCCACAATACATAGTGTTCCTGATCATAAGGCTCATATAGTCATGAAGAAAAAGCAATCTCATATGCAGTTTATATATACACTACCGTTGAAAAGTTTGAGGTCTGAAAGATTTTACATTTTTTACATTCACGCATTTCCTAGAAAACCCAGACTATCGGATGTTTCATCGCTTTCCCGAGAAGAAATGGAAAATGACAGCCTGAGCGGCTTCAACATGCTGTCTGTCAGAGACGATACATAATACATAACGCATGTGAGTATAAACGTGTTCTTCATTCGCTGAAATTGATCAGGGAACTGAGTGAAATACTTCACACTGCATGCTAAAGAGAATAAACGCCAATCCAATTCAAAAACTTTGCCGGGTTAGTGAGCATTATTCAACATGTGTTTTAACTAAATTGTTTTATGCAATTACTGAAAATATTTTTTTGTTTAAATGTCAAATGAATATTTTTATGCAGCTGCATACAAATATTCATTTGACATTTAAACATTTGAATTTTGAAGTCATATTAAAGCTTTATGTGAAAAATACTGAATTTAAGTTGTTATTCATTAAAAATCTTTCACATTTTCTAGCCCCTTTAGCAGCTTCACAGCCTTGGTCACTATGAACTTGGTTTTATGAGTCTGGAACAACACTGGAGTTGAATGACTTTTCATTTTGGACTGAACTCTTCCTTTAACTGTTTGGTTTACTGTTAAATTGCATTTCAATTGAATTAGTTTCCACCCACAGATGCTGACAGCAGGACATTTCTAATGAGTTACAGCAATCATTCTGACCAACATATAGACTATTACTCCTAATGTGCATAGGCTGCATCGTTTATAAGTGGTTGAACGTCATCTGAGGTAGCTATTATGTGGCTTTTACATTGACGTTCCTCTTTTGATAGTCAATTTACTCTGGCTTTTCTGATGAGATAAAACTATTTCAGATTTGGGGAGTAATGGTAAACTAAGTAGCTTTTACCTGGAACAATATGACGAAACCTAACCGAGCAGCTAGAACCGACCAGTACTGTTTAGAGAACTGGTACGCCTCATTCGACCATGGCGGTTCTCTGTAGTCCTTGTATCTAAAATGAAAAAAAAGAGAGAACAGGCATCCAGAGTCATTGTAGGCTAATTCATTTCCAGCGAGGTTGGCAATATAAATAAACAGAAAATTTAAAACACATGCTCAACACAAGGCCACAAAGAGCACAACAGCATTATTAATCATGATGAAGATATTTTAAATGGTGGTGTGGTGGTGGTGGTTGAGGAGATTCCCTCCTTCTAAATGTAAAGCGCTTTGAGTACCCAGAAAAGCACTACATAAATGTAACAAATTATTATTATAATTTTTATTATTATTAAAGGTGCAGTATGTGAGAATGACAGCTAGTGGTTGAAATGGGTACTGCAGTCCAAATTCAAAATATTGTTTGCCCCGCCCCCTCCTCCTCAGACTGGACGTTCACGCGGGTTGCCAGTTTGAGGACATGCAACAGGAACGAGCACAATTGACAATGGAAGGCGAAGAGACTTACACACTGTAAGTTGATCAGTTGCTTTATTGATTTTTGATGAGTTGATATCGCGTTTTAATATGCTCCCGTTAAGATTTTTAGATGGGTGGTGAGCCTTTTTTAGGTCGGGTAGAATCTGCGATCTATGACCCAGTTTGTTCGCTGGCTTCAATGGTTGCAATATGCTTTGTTTTCCGCCATCTGGCAACCTATGGTGGCGAAATACTATTAAAAATTGGCAAATTGGCAACGTCCGGTATCGCAAGGACCAAAACAAAAAAAGACATTCTGATACAGAAAGCACATTTCAACATTTAATAAATGGCTTTAGCATTGGTCTTCAGAGAAACAAATATGTGAACTCAGCATGTTTCCTAAATATCTGCAAACATATTATGGTAATTTTATGCTTTAGTACAGTCAAAAACTTACATACAGCACCTTTAAAGTGCAAAAGAAGGAATTGCATGTTGTGTCACTTAATAACTACTTAATTGTCTAAGTGGATTTGTTTCCTCTATGGGACACACTGACAACTGTTACTTTTGAATTGTTATAAAGCACCAAAAACGTGGAATTCAATGTATATATATATATATATATATATATATAGTTGTAGTAGGAGGAGACGTTCTTGGTCATGACCGAAAACTCGCATATTTTCATTATTTCTTCAGGAGTTGGCCTTATTCATTAGAGCAGGCTGTTCCCAAAAGTTTGGATTTCCTCTATTGAATTATGAAAAGTAAACTCTGAGTCTTTAATAACGTACTAAAGATGTTGCTTTCATGGCCATATACAGTAATCTACATGGAATGTGTTAGACTGGTTTTGATTTCCTCAGACAGTTAGATAGCTTCATCTAAAGACACAGTCCCTGGGGTGAAGTCCTTGTTTGGTTATACTGGTCCAGAAAGGGCAAATATGGTGCAGTAAAAACATGGGCTTGATTTGTTCCCCAACCCTATTTTAGAACGCTGACAAGCTTGCTCTCTTGCTCCCTCTCCATCTATCTGTCCTCTTAACAAACAGACTGAGGGTCAAAGGAACCCAGACATCAGATTGCCACTTCTCTTTGGTCCCGAGTAGCTGATGTCCACTAACAAACGAGCGTAATCTCGTTCTCAACTGCTTGGAGCAGGAAAAGCAGACAGGTTCTGATAAAAGCACTTTTCTTGACATGCTTCTGATCTGTGTTGTGAAGGCCGCCCGAGATAATGGTGAGATCTCACACGTCAGGGTGATGGAGTCCCATCTAGAAGTTTCTCTCCCTCTCTCTTTCCTCCATTCAGCTGCCTGCGGTGATTTGGGCGTGAGGGTTAAATGCTGTTTGTTTTTGCGATCTTAACAAGAGATCATTTTTTCCAGAGAACCGATGAACACAATTACTATCACTATCAACACAAGCGAACACACACTTTTTCACATTAAGACAGTTTACAAAACTATTTAGGCCCACACGGAATTGGTGCATGATTTTCCACATTTTCTCTCGCAGAACTCTGTGGAACAGATTATTGTAAAATGCATTACTAATTGTAGCTAAATATCTGGTAACTAGTTGACTACATTAGTTACCATGAACTAAAAATGAACAATAATTCTACAGTATTTATTAGTCTTAAAGGGATAGTTCACCCTTTAAATTACCCCATGATTTACTCACCCTCAAGCCATCCTAGATGTATATGACATTCTTCTTTCAGACGAATATAATCAGGTTTTATAAGTATCCTGGCTCTTCCAAACTTTATAATGGGCAGTGAACGGCAGCCCAAAATTTGAAGCCCAAAAAAGTGCATCCATCTATTATAAAAGTGCTCCACTCGGCTCCGGGGGGTTAAAAAAGGCCTTCTGAAGCGAATCGATGCGTTTGTGAAAAAAAAAAATCCATATTTAACACATTATAAAGTAAAATATCTAGCTTCTGCCAGACCGCCTTCCGTATTCAACTTACGGAAAAAGCGTAACTGACGCGACGATGCTGTCGGACATAGCGTAAGCGTTTTGAACTGCGAGAGCCGTTAAACTTTCTTCGTAAGTTGAATATGGAAGGCGGTCCATCGGAAGCTAGATATTTTATTTTATAAAGTTTTAAATACAGATATTTTTCTCACACAAACCCATCGGTTCGCTTCAGAAGGCCTTTATTAACCCCCGGAGCCGTATGGAGCACTTTTATAATGGATGGATGTGCTTTTTTGAGCTTCAAACTCAATGGACCTTGTCACTGCCATTATAAAGCATGGAAGTGTCAGGATATTTATTAATAAAACTCTGATTGTGTTTATCAGAAAGAAGAAAGTCATATACACCTAAGGATGGCTTGAGGGTAATTAAATCATGGGGTAATTTTCATTTTAAACTGAACTACTCCTTTAATGCACTGTGAACTAACATGAACAATTGAACATGAACATAACTAACATTGACAAAGATAAAAAATATATTGCTCACTGTTCATACATTAACTAATGTTAACAAATGAGTCCTTATTGTAAAGTGTAACAAAATATCTAAAAAAAAAAAAAAAGAAAAAAAGAAAGAAATAAAAAAGATTTGTGCAAAAGGCAGGAGTTTTTGTGAATGACAGCCGAATTCTGCAGATGTCTATTCATTACCAGGCCCACCTGTGAGAGTGCAGTATATTTCCAAAGAATCAGATGTGTCAGCTAACTATAAAAGAACTGACGAGCTACCCCTCCTATTCTCATTAAGTCGATTGATCGAGTTCTTCGTAATTTACCACTGAACTACCCTGGTCTGTAAAAGAACAATTTGCTTTGCCCTCCTATCTATGTTTTCCACATGTAGGTGTGGAAAAATTTGATGAATAATCTTCCCAGGCGGCATCCAAGAAGATTAGTATGTTCAGAAAATGATAGCTTTGACACATGTTTATTTTAGATACGATTTAAGAGGTGCAAATAAGGGGTCCAACGGCTCTTTATGGCCTGTGTGCTGTCCTATGAAGAACCACTTTGATGTGAACAATCAGCGCTTGTTTAGTTTGCTTACAACTACTATTTCGTTTTCAACTAATCACTGATGATAATGTTCATGGTTTTGTGTTTGGCAGTGGATGTTCAATAAATTGTTAGTTTTTTTTTTAGCAACAATTCATAGTAATATAGTTCATTTTTCCGACCTGCAGACTGTAATGTCTTTGCCGAGACTGGAGATGGAAGGCACAGTTCCAGGTTTAAAGTTGCTGACATTAAAGTAAGAGAGGGTGTGGTTGATGAAGCCGTGCATGGTCCCCGTCTCGCTGTACATGTACTGGTAGACCAGGCGAGGGATGAAATCTGATGTGAAGGAGATGACAAAGGCCTGAAATGATACAAAAAAAAACATGTAATTAAAATGTGAATAAGCAAGTCCTAGAACTTTTGCTAGGACTATCAATAAAGGCATAATTCACTGCTGACAAAATTAGCTTTGAGGTAGAAAGGTGAAAAAAATTGAAATCAGTGCTACCAGAGAGAAGAAAACAGAGAAAAGTCTTCCCTTTTGCCAAATAGGTAGGAAAACTCCAACACCCATAATGCACTGGTTCAAGGCCACTCCCAGTCTGCTCCTATTGAATAGGCTTGACGAGAGTCCTTGCTTGAAATACTTCTTAGCAAACTTTTAGCCATAATGGTGTCGACTTTTATTGCTCCCAGGTGCAAGAATTCAAACATTTTGTGGAAGTAAGTTATTTTTGGGTTTCCTGTGAAGGAACACCGCGACGGAAAAGCTGACAAACCTCCATGTTTGTAGTCTCCATTTCAAATTAGATGACAATGAACAGGCCAAACTGAGAAGCAAAAACTGAAAGAATCTGCTGTTCTGTCAGTTAATTGGGAAGAAAGGAAAAGGCAAAACGCCATTGCATTCTGGTAAGAACACAGTTGCTATACTATTTTAAAGTGTAGACAAAGTACAATCATTTTCAGTGATAAACCTACCCTTAACAGTTTTGTTAACCTTCTGTTGATACTGTCAGTGGGCGGGCATACAAAAATGCAAAAGTACAATCTATAGTTTTCACGAAAGCCCTGAAGCTGTCAAAAGTCCACCAAATGACATGTTTTGCATCATCCGGCAGACTTTTGCTGAAAAAATTACAGGAATTTCAACACGGAGAAATAGTAAACATTGTTCATTTACATTATAACAATGCAAACGGGGTCGAAAATCAGCAATCTTACACTTTAACTGTAACAAAGTTCAGACCACTGTGGAACACATGCAGAGCGGTACCATTGATAATAGGTGGCATTTAATTGGATTAAAGAGGCAATTTAAAGCTGTAACAGTAAACAAATACTTGATTTCTAACAGAACAGCACAGCTGGACTGAATCAGATGTTGGGCTGCTGAGTAAATATGGCTTCCTTAAAGAAAAGGTCAAAGAGAAGCTGAAGGATCTTTGCCAGGTTTGCCATGAGGCTTACTTCTCATATTGGGAACCTCACATCTATTAAAACAAATCTGCTTGGGCTTTATCATTCAATTTTGAGTTGGAGAGACATGCATGAAGCAAACCGTAGGGGTGAAAGAACATCACTGCAATGCTAGAATTGTGACATGAATCGATTTCTTCCATGAATAATGTTAACCCAGGCGTATAAATCTGAAGAATCTTGGTCATCTAAGTCTTATGAAAACAATAAGAGGATCTCTTTAACAAGGATGCACCTTATGAATCCCTCTATATAATAAACTTTCCATAAAAAGGACCTTCAAAAATGACTAGCATATGGTAAGCAGCAGAGTTATATAGAAGAAACTCACATTGATGATGACTGAGAACTTTCCCAAACCACTCAAGATGTTGTACCAGATACCTGTGTGAGGAAAGATTTCAAATCAAATGAGTGAATCCAGGAAAAATGCCAGGGAATAGTTGTGTAAATATTGATAAAAGATTTTCACCAATATCTTTGGCCCTCACGGCATCTGGCCTGCGAAGCTCCGTGACGAACTTCTTGGCGTCGAGGCGGATCTCGATGACATTGTTTAAGAGGGCGAAAAGCGGAGCCAGCGGGAATGAAGCCACAAAGAGCGACACAAAACCAAACTGAATGACTGCAGAATGGAAAACAAACAAACATGGAGATTACATGAGGAGACGTTTGGATTACAAACTGGAGTTTGATTGATCTGCGTTAGCAATTCTCATGACTGCTCTCAGTTACCAGGCATTAAGATTTAAATATTGAATTTATGCAGCTGTTCAAAGGTTTGGGATTGTTAAGATTTCTTAATGTTTTTTGAAAGAAGTCTCTTATGCTCACCGAGGCTGTACTGATTCAAATCATTATCAAAAATACAGTAAAAAGTGTAATATTGTGAAATATTATTACAATTTAAAATAGCCGTATTCCTGATAATTACTCCAGTCTTCAGTGTCTCATGATCCTTCAGAAATCACTCTAATATGTGACCCTATACCACAAAACCAGTCATAAGGGTCAATTTTTTTAATTTGAGATTTATACGTCATATGAAAGCTGAATAAATACGCTTTCCATTGATGTGTGGTTTGGTAGGATAGGACAATATTTGGCCAAGATACAACTATTTGAAAATCTGGAATCTGAGGGTGCAAAAAAATCTAAATATTGAGAAAATCGCCTTTACAGTTGTCCAAATGAAGTCCTTAGCAATGCATATTACTACTAATAATACATTTTTGATATACTTACAGTAGGAAATTTACAAAATATCTTCGTGGAACATGATCTTTACTTAATATCCTAATGATTTTTGGCATAAAAGAAAAATGACCCATACAATGTATTGTTGGCTATTGCCATAAATATACCCATGCGACTTATGACTGGTTTTGTGGTCCAGGGTCACATATGCTGATTTGCTGCTTAAGAAAATTTCTTATTATTATCAATGTTTAAAAAAAGTTGTGATGCTTAATATTTTTGAGGAAACCATACTTTTTTTTTTAGGATTTATTGATGAATAAAAAGTTCAAATGAACAGCATTTATTTGAAATTGAAATTTTTGTCTTTACGGTCACGTTTGATCAATTAAATGCATTATTGCTAAATAAAAGCAACAACAAAACTGACCCCAAACTTTTGAAATGTAGTGCGTAGGCTGTTGTTGAAAAAGGAAACGAATTAAAATGGCTTTATACAATATATGTTCACATATAGATCAAATAACTTCTCAAGAAAGTTACACAAATCACTGACAATGGGAAAAACACTACTAATTTAATGTGAAGATTGTTCTGGAAACAGACTGTCTTTCTGACTTCTAACATTACCAGCATGGGTGTCAAGCACAAAGCTGATTATTTATCAGTCAACAACAACACATGGAACATAAGCCTTGTGGGAAACTGCATTTCCTTCTTTGGCTTGATTGACACATGGCTTTTTTTTTCTCTGCAGCAACCAAACAATGGCTTCGAGAGAGATCAGGCTGGAGGGTATGCTACATAAACATCCATACGACTGTCTCTCATTCTCCCGCTCTCACTGAGAATATCTTTCACAGTATGTAGGTGTTAGTCTCCCACCAGTGTTATTACTGAGGGTCCTAAGTACATCTTCAATTTCTCCCCAATCGTTTCTTTGATTTAATGAGTCTACTTGTATGAAAACAAAATAGAAAATCTGTTTTACTTGGCAGTGGATTAAAGCATCCATGCATTTTTGAGAAAAGACTAAGGCGCAGGTTTTCTCATGCACAAGTCTCTGAAAAGACAGTTATGCAACTCGCAAGAACTCCAGGGACTAAACCGTCCCACATCAAACCACTCAATCAACATAGGGATAGGGAACCAAAATAAACTCGACAGATTATCACTGTAGACAGTATTGTGTACCTGCATTAAATTTATATAGCAAAATACGTAAAAGAAAAAAACAGCTGTTTCAAACTTAGGTGTTTCAAGTCAAGTTTTTTTTTTGAATTTGTCAGGAAACATCGGTCGGCGTCTTGCATTCTCAACATAACTGGGTTGTATAAATGCAGAATGAATAATAGTAATTCAGGTTTGGATTGGTTTTCATATGTTTAACTTTGCTGTTTACTCACTAGGCTTTCAGATCTTTTGCAGACGCTGTCACGTCAACTTACATAAACACTCAGTCAGTTGTGTATCACTGCAAGCCACATGCTAGCAAATATAGGCCCTTTCCCGCTTGTAAACACAGATGTAAAACAAATGAAGGGGCTATTGGTCTAATTCACAAGTCATTCATAATTTTTAACCATTACAAACTCTAATAACAGAGTTTTAGCATATTTCGTGAAACTCTGGGGCGTTTCAAATCCAGAGACCAAAGCATTCCTCCAACAACAAATCCTGCTGTTCCTGCTGAAGGGGACAAGTTAGAGTAACCAGATGTTTTCTCACAGCACTTCACCCTGAGGACGCTCTACTTTCACTTTTACAAACAGTGGAGTGTCACTCACTCATCTCCATGTATTCAGGTGTGAGTCCATCAAAAGGCTCCAGGTCATAGTCCAGGTGCCACTGTTGGCGGCGACCCGGCTGCTCCACAATCTCCTTGGGGGCCTTATCCTTGAGCGTGCGGCACAGCTTCTTTAGCTTTCTAAAGTGAGATATGAGAGGGAGAAAGAGAGAGAGAGAGACATAGAGAGAGAGACAGAATGTAAACACACAAACCGTTGCTATAAACTTGACCTTGAAGCCAACATGACCCAGATTTGATAGTGAGTCAAGTGTCAGGTTTGTTTCTGAGAACTGAATATGAATTTTATGCAAACACATGGCTCATCAACAGGATGTGTGCTTAGTTTATTTTTACAGAACTACTATTATTGCTCATAAATAGAGTTGGCTGCTTTTTCCAAAATGCAAAACGACTGCACTTTTCTTGTGCTACAAACTAACTCGAGGAGGTATTATTTTTGGCACATATATTATACTATATACAGCTCTGGAAAAAATTAAGAGACTACTTAACATTGAGAAATTAATGTTAAGTTGTCTCTTAATTTTTTCCAGAGCTGTATATATATATATACTGTATATATCAATCATTTGTTCAGAAAATTTGTGCAACAGCACCCACTTTTTCAGCAGCATTGGTTCTGGAAGTATTTTTTGCATTAATTTCTACCATAGGGATGTTTAAAAAGTCTAAAGTTAAAGCGTTATAAGGTATGGACCAAACCAACCAACTACAAGGTGAATCATAACGTTACAAACTTTGATTTTAAGCAAAAAAAAATATTTAAAAATCGGACAAAAATACAAAGGTACAAGACTGTGTACTTAACGGCTTTAGTGATAGAAAGAACTACAATCCCATGATGCATTGCAAACAGCATAATCAAATTAAAAATGATGGAGATTGTATGTATAAAAACAATACATTTTGAGTTTATTGCAAAATATGCAAATACAAATATTTAAGCATTTTGAGAGTGTAGGGAGATAGACTCGATTACATCACTTATGGTGAGTGGGTGGAGCTAACAAGATCTTTTGGCGAGTTTTGCAGGTCTCTACTCTCTGATTGGTAAAATTTTCTTCACAGCATCATGGGTAATGTAGTTTTCCACCACGTATTCCACTGTTAAACACGATTATTTTAAAAATAAGTTGAAATAATCCAGCTGATGGTTTGAACAAAAGCAAATACCATCGATTAACAAGTTCGTAGCTCACAGTTGGGCTGTCTTTAAAGGTTTATAAGTTAAAAATCAATTTCCCTATGGAGAAAATTAATGGAGTTTTTACTTTAGGAACTGTTGCACTCTATTCCTTTGAGTGAATCAGTTCAGTGATCTGACATGAGAATGAACTTGGTCAGACGGTTCATGATTAATTGGTTAATAAACCAATTAATCATGAAACCAGGGGCATACAGGAGACAGACCGGTACATCTGATACACACATACACAGAAGACTCGGAAGAACTCTCTGGAAATCTCATTATTGTACACATCTGTTCACTTGTTTCATACCACGCAGACACAAGGCTGTCTGTTCCAAAATTGTTACATGGAGAAGAATAAAAGCAAAAAGAATGCAAATCTCTACAGCAAATCTGTCAATGAGTCAAGCCATACAGATCGTTCTAGCCTATTAAATCTCTAAATTCAATGCTAAAAAATAAGAACACAAACAGCATGACTAGAGGTCCTAGATGTGTCGGAGCTCCAGAACACCTGACAACACCTAAAAGAGTCAGTGGAGACCACAGGACCTTCATCAGTTGGCGGTGACCCTAAATAACTCCCAACGTTTTTGGAGCTATTCCACATTTAGAGACAAACCTCTCATAAACTTCTCATTAAACAGTCTGGAATTTCAAAGACACGAAGAAAAGGTTGGGTTTTGAAAACAAGGAAAATTAATATAATGACCCAAGTTGTAAAATTCAAAAGCTCAATGTAACAGGATATATTTCACCATAAAAGCACGCGAGCAAACATGCCATGCAATCACAACCACAACATACTTCTGACCTCATTAAAGTCATTAAAACAGTCATTTAAAAAAACGTATTAAAACAGATGGAATGTGCACTTGGTGTTTAGAGAGGCCTCATCCGGAGAGCATGACAGCTCACGTTGGACTGGCCAAATATAGTGGACGAAATGGTCCATCAGTCTATAGCTTATTAACGCTCCCAATAAAACCCTCCAAATGCTTCTGCTGCATTATTTAGTCTCCAAAACTACAGCCTTTTCCAGCACATTACTTTTTAATGCACGCCTTTGTATCCTAAGTGCTTTCCTCCATCCGTGATAAAGCTCTCGTTTACCAGCTGTTGGAATGAATTTGCATTTGGTGTATGTGCATCGAGTCACACGCAAACCCCTACTGGTGACTGGTCAACTAAAACAGACTTTAAAAAGATGCAGCACCCTTTTAAACATACAAGTCTGTGTTTTTAGCATGTACATTATTGTAATATTGTGGGATGTCATTGGTCTGTGGGGAGATTAGATCTGTTAAGTAGGTCAGGGATCTTGAGTCGTCCTGGCCACAGTTATGGTATGTTTCCACCAAAGTCCGCTTCTGTGCGTTCCCCCCGAAAAAATTAATTCAAGGCGAGTATTTATAGAACTGAACGGGAGAATGGGTTTGACTTTGTTCTCCCCTCATGGACCATATTGCTTTTTTGATTTGTATTCTTAAATTAACTACTTTTGCACTCAGAGGGCGATAGAAAGGTCAATTGCAATGACAATTTTGTGGAACATGGACTTTTTGGCAAAGACTTTATACATGTTCACACATGGTTTACAACTAGAGTAAGGGCAAACAAGACAAGAAAGATGAAAGACAGAGCTGCTGTGAAGGATGACTAGTAGCTGTCACTTAACTCACGTTGAGTTGCTGTTGTAGTTTGTAAAAAGACGTTTGTGGGTGCATGCCGCAAGGAACAAAAGATAGGTGCCTTGAGTGTTTCTGGCCACCTGAACCATGGGAGTGAGTGAGTTGTGTGAGTTAATTTAACCAAAATGCACCGCAAAAATGTAGAGATAAAGCACTCTTAGTCATACGATGAATCATAAATGAAAGTGTTCATGTTCATCAGATAACTTGCAACCAACTGGATGTGTCAAACTGAATTGCACACATCAAAGAGATCCTTGTGGAAATTAAATGGATATAGAAAAACATAGAGAATGGGTTGTAGCTGGTGTACTTGTGAAGGACGAGGAGAAATAGGTTAAAAAGGGATTTCCACAGAACGCAAAGTCCACGACTCAGAGGTCCTTTCCGCCACCCAGGGAAAATCTCGTCCCAGATTTTTGCAATCGTTCCATATGCACAAGTATTAATGCATGCATACCACACACACACAAGGCACACAAGTACAGATTTTACTCCATATAAGACACAAACATCACTCATGCTGATTTGCATTTTATCAGGTTCATCAATGAGTGATGCGGCACTTGTGCAAACATGTGAAATGAGGCAGGAATCCAGCCTATTAAAGTGCAAGGACAGGCATGCTAGAATGTTTGCCTGTGTGCAAAACGGGAGCAAAAGGAATTGAAGAAAGCATGAAAGTCATGCAGGAATTGGAGTAGATGTTTTAAGAGAAGCCCACTTTACAATCTCAGGATTTCCTGTAGCTATAAACCGACTTCGGAAAGAGCAGAATTTGCTGTTTATCTGAAGGAATGATCTTTCTAAAGTTTCCAGATAGAAAATCTATTTTGTTTAGTGGTAGAGCATGTTTTATGAGATCCACTGAGAGGAGCGGGAACTTACGGAATGCCGATCTCAAAGATGTTATTCTGAATAAGCTGCTTCCCCAACATGATGATACTGAGCTGGATGCAGAGTTCAATTAGACAGCCACCAGGAGCACACTGGGAAGAAAAAGTAAAAGATGCTATGACAGTGTCATGATGTTGAATGGAGTTGCACAATTAATATTATTTTATTCTACAGTACAACTGTAAAATTAGAATGCTAATAATTATGGCTGTCCTTCTTGCTTCATTTTCAAACCACTGAGCTTTTATTTTGGTAGAAAAGTTTTATAAGCAGGGGTGCACATAAGTTTTTCAGTCTGATTCTCATGAGAGCACCTGGAGATTCAGTTTGGTGCTCACATAGTGTGACCCATTGAATATAACTATAAAAAAATACAATAATTAATAATAGCATTATTGCACTTTATTTAGTTCATTTTTAAAAAAAATAAAATAATAAACAAAATAATAAATAAAGTGTGATAATACTATTATATTTAAATTAACAAAATGAGTATTAAATAAAAAATATTATTATTTTATAGTACACTTCAAAATACAATGCTAATATTTACATTTACATTTATTTATTTCATTTTTTTTAATGTGAATTTTTTTTAAAGATTTTCAAACCTAAAATCAGCAAGCTTTTATTTTGGTGGGTTGCCAGGAAGTAAGTATATGCACTACCGGTTTTAGAACTGCCGAGTGAAGCGCGTCAGTGAATGTCACAGTTCTGCCTTTTGCTCTGAAACCGGCAGATTTATTATGCATTCAGTTCAAATTGAAATCTTATATAATATGACAGATAGTTTATCTAAAATGGTGATTGTGCATTAACAGCTGTCAACCATGTCGGTACACGAATGAGTGGTCTGAACTTATTTACCCAGCGCATTTTTTTTTTTGGTTGCGCATGCGCACCTGTGCACCACTTATGTGCACCCCTGTTTATAAGTGTTTCTCATTACAAGGGAAGATGTTTGGAGCATGTTGCATTTCCAAATGCACATTATAAGCGACCCAAACTCAAAACAGCTGCAGAAATGAGTTTGTGTGAAGCAGCATTTACTATGAATTGAGCTGCTGAAAACACAGGGTCATGAGCGGCTTGCTTGTAAAAGAAAACAGTGCTGCGCTTCACTATGCATATATTGAATTAAATTGCCGTTTCATTATTTGTTTTATTTCGATTAATTGTGCAGCCCTAATGTTGTACATGGTATTGTAGAGCTTACAATCATTAAGGATGCAACAAAAGCAAAAGCGTACTCACCTCTTCCATACGGTAGTCATTGAAGACATAAACGTAGTCACCGGGGCGGCCTGCAAACCTGTAAAAAACCCATGAATAAGGTTCACGGGATATATCTCACCCCAAGAAAGGAAGTGCCAAGGGTCACATGCCTGTCTTATTTGAAGCCAGATGTTTGTGCTGCAGTCAGACTTCACATTTACCAGAGGCTGAATGTACATTGTATGTGCATGTTTGTGTTTTTTTCTCTTTCTCCTACAATAAACTGTTTTTTTTGCCATTGAGCTTATCCACCTACCTCCCTTTGAAGAAGGCCACGTAGAAGATGGGTGCATACGCATTCATGAACTTCAGGAGGAAAGCCTTCAGAATCAGACGCTCCTCAAAATTGGTCTCCGTTTTCGGGATCTCTGCAGACACATTAATTAAATTATTTTGGGATTTAGACAGATATGCTCTGGATAAACTGCAGACAATTTCAAAAGCCTGTATTCTGACAAGCATAATAAAAGGGGTGGCTGGAAAATTTCTCCCAACATGTTTCTCTTTAGCAACTTCTGTTTAATAGGTTGAAGGTTGAGAAATGGAGCTCTTCAGAAGACCATATGGTTTTCTGGCATTCCCTAAAACTTAATCTGCCTCAACAGATTACAGGCAGTGCCACAGTGGTTTTGGCCATAAATTCACCATATTTCATTAATAGGGCATGCTCGAGAAAGAGCCCAAATTCCAGTAAGTCTGGTGAAACATATTCAAGCGTGAATTAATGGGTTCGGGAGTAGGTTAAAGCATTAGGGTGAGACAGACTGTATGTGGTCAGACTTTAAGAGTAAAAATCAAAGAAGTACGGGAAAATCTATGTCTTATTCACGAGATGATAACACATGCTTTCCCCTTTTTCCTTCCTTCCCTACATATCCCCAGAGACTCTCATTTATTAAAACGTCTCTTAAGGAAATCTCGGTGATGGCTAACTGACAAGCAAAGTTTCTCCAGCGTTCCTGGAGTGGCTCAAATCAAAGATTCATGCCGTGCGGGTGAGCGAAGAGGGGAAGAAGGACATCCAAAAAAAGAGATACGTTGACCAAACGTGATGCACATCAACAATACTGAGGCTGTAATATGGGTGGCAGCGGTCAAATCTCACCCAGTTCTGTGAGCCAGGCAGCCACCATGCCGTAGATCTCGTCTAGAATGAGGATGACCACCAGGTTGATGATGACGGCGGTGGCTGTGACGGTCACTCGGACGTTGGACTTGACCTCTGGGTCTGGGCTCATTGCCATGAGGGCGGAAATGGTGATGCGGTAAATGATGACACTGAACACGGCAGAGCACGTCACTCCAAACTACAGGCAGAGAGGAACAAGGAGCAGTGGACGAGAAATGAAATTTGTGCAAGTAAGAAACCATTGCACCAGACAGGCTAAGAAATGTGCTTAATTGTACTGATTGTACATTTGTAGTGCACTTCAAATTTTAAAAGTAAAAACTACTTGCAGATAAAATATTATTAATTAAATAAAAGGCCACTTAAAGCCACAATATGTAATTTTTCGCCGCTAGAGGTCGCTTATTCAAAACAAAGGCGTAGCTTGATGACGCCTTGATTTCACAGAGCTTTTATTATGCCGCAGACGAGCGCTTCCGCTTCTTCCGCTCATGTGTGTGTGGGGTAACGCAGTGCTGTTTTATCATATTAGATACAGTACATTTGAGTGTGTTGAAAATTATGTTATAATGCTACTCTGTGCGTTTGCTCAGCGGCTATTATGAGACACTTGTTCACACTGCAGTGAGCTAGATCGATATTAGGCATGGTAAAACATGGTACTCGCGGTAAATCAAGAAAATGAGATTTAAACAATAAGACTAACTGTGTTGAGCTATAAAACAATGATTAGTTTTCTGTCGATGAATGTATCCAAACAGTTGCTCACCTGTCTAATAAAACACATAATATATTAAAGCGTCTTTGGTGTTTCCATGGTTTCTACAAAATAAAACCGGAAATCGAGGGTAACACGGTATGAGGTCATTGATAGGCGACACACAGACATGGCTTAAAATTGCTTATTTCTCTTGACTTAAACATTCTTGGAAACATTTGGGATAATGTAAGTACACAAGTCAACAAAATATATAACATTGTTCTAGTGGTTTTTGGATATTTTAATCCAAAAATCTTACATATTGTGCCTTTAAGTGTACTTGCACACTTTTAAAAAGTGCACTTTGTAATAATGTCAAATTAAAAGTTTGAAAGTACATTTTAAATCAATGCTTTAATGTCACTATGAAATCAAAATTGACAATTCTTGTTTTCAATATTGCAGTGTTTATTATAAATGATTTATCCTTGCACATCCTCATTATTTTTTAAATTCATGTGCCCTCGTAATCTTTAATTAAAATAACTTCCCCTCACTCCTGCAACAAGATCTATTCTCTGATGATGTGTTTACTTGTGCAAGGGTGAGGCAACCTGTCACTCACATGAGATCGACCAATAACAAACCACAACCATCCAATAAATTCCAGATGAACAAAATCAAGTCCCACCCTAAATTTGTTCTTGTTCAAGAAGCCTTTTCACTCATAATAGGGAAGAAAAGACTATCGCAACTTCCATTTCATGCTGACATTATTAATCTTTTATCATAAATTAAAGAAGTACACTTATTTTGATGTGGTAACATATTAAAGCACATGTAAAGTAGATGATTATAATTTTAATTGTTGTGTGTTATTCGATATTACAATATATTTTAAATGTACTGAAGTGCAAATATATTTGACATACAAGCTTTAATAGAAATGACATTAAATTGTTATTTTTCTCAAGGGTTACCATGAACAGAATGGAGGAAATGTTGATGAAATATCCAGGCAGTCTGTCCCTCCATGTTAGCTTCTCGTGTCCAGTCTGTGAAGGGAGAGAGACATTTAAGGTGACTAATGGAAGCATGCATGCTGTTCACTGTTTGCATGCGTGCGTTTCTGTTTTTAGCTTTGCCTCTTTACTTTTGAGTTGCTTTTAGAGTGACTCAAAACTAGCCTATTAGGGGGAATAATTCAGCTGTCCACTTGTAAAAACATGACAATGTTAAGGCCATTAACACCTGGCCGTCCTCTAGAGTGAGTACTGCACATTCCGTACATTCAAGTGATAGATCATATCTCCAAAACATCTGGCCAACACGGAGTACCTATTTCAGTGACCAAAACAACTTGAATATGCCTTCTTTGCATTTAGATCAAACCTCATCAAGCCAAAAACAACAGGCAGCAGTGGAGTGAGGGTGGTCTGTTCCCACTGGAGTTAATCTTCCTTCATTGTCAAAAATTTCAACAGTAGTCAACGCATATGTTCCACTCAGGAGTACGTGTTACAAACAGCTGAAAAATGGATTCAACTTCAGTTCTGTGGAAGGGAGGGAAATTAATTAGCAGACCACAGGAATATTAAGAGGCAGCTTCTGTGTCTTTCAAGTCATTACAATAATGCCATTACAATCGAATGTTTGACAAGCCATCGGAGAACATTTTTCTATGAAGCAAGTGCACAAATAGTTCTCACTGTTTACTGTCGGTAGCTATTGTCTAACCTCAAAAGTGATTGATTGATTGATTTAATGTTTAACGTTCATTTGTTCTCTGTTGATTCTAAAGCAATCTGAGGTTATAATGCTGCCAAGTTTCATTCTCCAAAGTGCACCAGAACTTTGTTGATACTGGAACAACATTCCAATCAACCAAATAGATTTGCGTGACAAGTTTACAGTTTGTCAAGTTTAGGCTTACAACCAGGGTTAGGGGCTCCTATAAGTGCTACCCACGTAGGAGGGGACAATCTTGTGATCTTGCGGAATGTTCCCTAAAAGTTCTCTAAAGGTGATAAAAATTCATTAGGGAAATTCCTAAAACGTCCTCTTTTGGTTATGAAAGTGCTGCAGTTCAAGGTTCCTTATATGACTTTAGGGGGACGTTCCATTTTGATTATTTTATGGTCACATAGCAACATTATAAAGAGGGCATTTGGGACACTAACAGAACGTTCCCATATGGTCCTTTGTTGGTCATATAATAACGTTCCCGATATGACTTTATGGGGACGTTCCATATTGGTTATTCTATGGTCACACAGCAACGTTACAAAGAGGACATTTGGGACATTAACAGAAGGTTCCCATACAGTTCCCTGTTAGTCAGATGGGGACGTTTTATTCGGGACTGCGCTGCAACATATCTTGTTCAGTGCAGTGGTCTCTATACTATATTCCCATCTTTGAGAATGCAAATCCTGCGTTTTACTGACCCTCATTTGCAAAGCAGCCCAGTGTACACTGATTCACACAAACATGTTCTGAAAACATTCAGTAAACATGATGGAAGGACCTAAATAGGACCAAAAAATAACATTCTAGGTTGGTCCCCTAAAGGTCCTGCAAACATTACGTATGTGAATGTTATGTAAACGGAATGACCTAGACCTAGAGACCTAGAGACCTAGAGGGAACGTCCTATAGTAATGGTCCCCTAAACATTCCTAGAACGTCCTGAATGTTCCCTGAAGGTCTACCAAATAACGTCCCCCAACCCTTAAAAGAACTCCATATTGTGACCGTCTCAGAACGTTCTGGGAGCGTTACCAGGCGACACCCATGACACTAGCGGGGACATTCTGAGAATGTTCTGGGAACATCAAATTTCCAAATAAAATATGGTCTCCTAAACGTTCCGAGAACGTCCTTAATGTTCCATGAAGGTCTGCCAAATAACGTCCCTGAACCCTTTAAAGAACTCCACATCATCCACATCCTTGACACCAGCGGGGACATTCTGAGAACGTTCTGGGAACGTAACATTTCTAGCGGGGTATTCACCTTTTATTTCCCTCTGATTTTAGGGATAAGTTATGGGTAGGGCTAGGTTTATAGGTAGGAATACATTTTCAGACATTTCAGACAAAATATGTTGATCCAGGAACATGTCTTACTTGGCAAAATCACGGTCACTGGTAGGGATAGTTCATTTTTAATTAGATATTTCATATTTCTGAAACTATTCAATAATGAATAAAACATTTTCCTCAACATTTCCTTAACTTCGTTGCATGCATTCTGGGATTGCTGTATCTGTGCATGATATATTCAGTGCTGCAGGATTACAGTTTAGCCAAAATGCAGTTTTGCTGTCTATTATGAACAGCCTTTGCACTGGGAGTGTGCCTATGTTGCTGAATGAAGATTTATAGGGTTTTGCAAGGCACCGATGGCAAATGCTGTCAGTGTGTTGACACAACAGATATCCACCTCCTGCAATTAGACTCATTATGAGGCAAACAGCACCACCTAGCACACTGCATGACTAAACCCTGGCACAGGGTTCCCAGGAACTTGGAAATCCCAGGAACTTGGAAAGTGTAAGCAGGCACAGCCTTCGAGATGCCACAGCTTTAGGGTCTCCAGAATAATGAATGTGGGTCACGTAATTGTGATCCTACCGACTCGGCTCACAAACCCTCACCCTGTAATGAGAGGAATTACTGCAGGCCTGCGGTCTCACCGGTTGCTTACTCGTCATTAAGATGCATGGCGCTATTTGGTGACCTCTTAAAATGCAAAACTGAGTATGGTCACACTACAGGACTTTGTGTGAAGTCCATGGGAAGCATCGCTGTATTTGGCACAAGGACAAGCAGCGATGACTGTACAAGCTAATACCACAAATATGTTGTGAGGTGCCACAAGTATGCAAGTACTTTGAAAAAAATGGTGTAGGATTTAAAACATATTACAATAATCTTTGTTTTATTTACAGTGTAGGGCCACATGAGATCTACACATTTGTTCTCATTGTCTGTGCTGATTTGTGAAGGGAAATCACAAATGGATGTAAATATAATGGATGAAAATGGATGTATATACATTAAAAATGTATAAATGTGGGCCATTTGAATTCCGCAGAAATCTGTGGATCTTTCTGTGGATTTCCGCAGGCGCAGATTCCGTGCAAGTTTAGCAGTAAATAACAATAACAAACGATGCCTGACAAAAGAATGCAGAGGAATGGCATTAATCATTTATGTAATCAGCCACATCATGAAAACTGTAAAAACAAAAAGAACAGGAAGGAAGGAAGAAGACAGGTGGCATGGTTTTTAAAATAATTTTAAAATACAGATTTGATGTGTCAGAAAAGTACTGAGAAATTATACTTAAAGGGATAGTTCACACAAAAATTAAAATTCTGTCATCATTTACTCACCCTCATGTTGTTCCAAATCTGTATGAATTTCTTTCTTCTGCTGAACACATTTTGAAGAATATGGGTAACCAAACAGTTGAATAACCCCCACCCCCCACCCCATATTACTATGGAAGTCAATAGGGGCCATCAACTGTTTGGTTACCAACATTCTTCAAAATATTGGTGTACTATCCCTTTCACCCAAAATTCTCAGTTAAACTATTTGGCACAGTCAAACTACAGTATGTAAAAATATATTTTAGTATAAAAAAGGAATGCATGAACTGAAAAAATGTTTACCTTGAATGCAATGTACATCACTTTTGATAAAACCAAATGCATAAAATGTAAATGTAAAAAATGTTTCCACATTTAATTTTATTAAATGTTGTTTTAGCCTTTGAAATTAAGAAACTCAGGAGATTTATTTGATTGGTTTCATATTAAATGTGAATAAACTGCAACCAAAGAAAAGAGTCAGTGTCATTGTTCCTGTGAATGAAACTCAAAGGAGGTTGATAGATTAAAAAAAGTGTGAAGGATGGTTCACGTGTGATTATGTGCTTGCGTGACAGTGGTCGCAGGACAACAGCCCTTGTCTGTCTGTTATATATTGGATATAGATCACTGGATTAATTCAACAGCTCGTGACTGTGGAGTGGGTTGGGCGCTGTCGGACGCAGAATATCGCTTCCTTAAGCTTAAGTCAAGATGCTGCGCAACTTTCTTTGCCTTTTATTTTGGCTGTCTAGAGGGTTATGCAGAAATGTAACTCAAAAAACTACAAGATAAAGAAGGGTAAACTCATCTTTGCATAGAAGTTGTGAGACATCTACAGCTACCATTTACACAGAACAAATGGAAATGCTCAAAAATCTTCTCAAAGACCGGATTTTGATCAATCAAACTCATCGTAACATTCAGTAACGGTTCTTTATTGGCATCTATGATAACCTTTAACATCAATAGATCCTTTCCATTGCACAAAATTTTGATTGTTTAGATTGTTAAAATGTTCTTCACATCAAATAATAAAAGTGGTTCTTTTAAGAACTGTTCACTGAAAGATTCTTTGCGGAACCCAAAATGGTTCTTCTATGGCAACCTTTCCGACTTGTGGCCTTTTGTAATGGGATGATCTCTTCATTGATGAGACTTCATGTCAGCCTGACATCACCCACATTGATCTGCCAAGCAGACATGAAAATGTCAATGGGTTCAGGTTTTGTTAGCGCGTGGTCGCCACACACTCTCACAAACACACACACATACTCACTCGGACGACACACAACTAAGCCCTTTGGGAAATTAGTGACAGGATCACCAGTGTGGGGATTTCCTCCACGGCCATATGTCGCTCTGCAGAGATGCCGCGTTCACATTGACGTCACTGTACGCCCCGTTCTCTCAACCCCCTCCCTCCAAGCAATACTGTAAGCCAGAGATGAGAGAGAACAAGAACCGGAACCACGCCAGCGCCCACGCTAGCAACCAAGAACATGAAAGCCGCCACATACGCGGCTTTACACAATACAGAAACATTACAGAAAGGATTGTATTTGTGTTAGAAATACACACGCACAGCCTACTAGTGACTGTTGGACTGACGGAAATAGCTTCTATGGTCTTCATGAGCGATAAAAGAGGCGAAGGCCCATTAAGAGCGGCTTGACTGAAGATTGTCTTTTGTGCGTCGAGTACTGAAGGGAATAATCTGATGTGAGCCCCATCTGACAGATCTGAAATCCCTTTAAAATACTCTCTCATCTCCTTCCAGCTCTATGCTCTGATCGGAGAAGACCACCAGAGCAGGATTATATGCAAAATATTAAAGAGGTTTATGCTTAAAAGACAATTAGGTACCAAAAACAATCAATTCACTATATATTCTCTGAAAACAAGGGTTATTATCTTAGTTTTGCTTCTGAACTAAATGTATCAAACAGCATAAAGGTTTTTATTACATGACATTTAGGGCAAGTTAAATCTCCAATACACAGATGTTTGCTTCTATCTTATACTGTATCTTTTTTTTTTCTTTATTTATATAGCGCTTTTTACAATGGCAATTGTTTCAAAGCAGCTTCACAGTGGTAACAGGAAAATAATGCAACGGAATTTGATTCGGCTCTGGTGAAAACGGTGATGTCATCCAGCTCATTTCAATTATCATATAGTGTCAATGCGGGCAGATCAGTAATATAGTTGAAATTTAAGTGTCCCCATCTGAGCAAGCCAAAAGCCAAAGGCGACGGTGGCAAGGAACCAAAACTCCTTCAGGGCCAGAATGGAGAAAAAAACCTTGGGAGAAACCAGGCTCAGTCGGGGTGCCAGTTCTCCTCTGGCCGACGAACAAATAGTGTATGATTATGATTCTGGCTCATTACAGGTCAGAAGTCATATTAGATCAATAGATATTCGTAGGATTATTCGAAAGATTGGAGTCGTCACGCCGGGGACGGGTTTAATGAGGATGTCGTGTCGATGCGGCATTTACAGGGGGGAGTTTAATTGACACGGTCTCTACAGACACTTCAGGGATATGGTCGTCATGTCCAGGCTAAGGGCCACCATCTGGTCTGGATACGGCCCGGATCCGGCCGACTGCAGTAAACCTCGGGATAAACAGAGAGACTAACATTAACGTAGATGCCATTCTTCTTATGATGTAACGACTACATCAGGTGTTATGGGAAGTGTTCCCGGTTCCGGCTGACCTAGTTAATGCAGCCTAAAACAATCATTTAACTGATTTGAATAATAGAAATTAAAAATGTTTTATGTGTATGCCATAGTAAAGAGATGTGTTTTTAGTCTAGATTTAAACTGACAGAGTGTGTCTGCTTCCCGAACAATGCTAGGAAGACTGTTCCAGAGTTTAGGTGCTAAATAGGAAAAGGATCGACCGCCTGCAGTTGATTTTGATATTCTAGGTATTATCAACTGGACAGAATTTTGAGACTGTAATAGACGTGATGGAGTATAATGTATTAAGAGCTGGCTCAAGTACTGGGGAGCTAAACCATTTAGTGCTTTGTAAGTAATCAGCAAGATTTTAAAATGTATACGATGTTTAATAGGGAGCCAATGCAGTGTTGCCAGAACCGGGCTAATATGGTCATACTTCCTGGTTCTAGTAAGAACTCTAGTTGCTGCGTTTTGGACAAGCTGCAGTTTATTTATTAAGCGAGCAGGGCAACCACCCAGTAGAGCATTACAATAATCTAGCCTTGAGGTCATGAACGCATGAACTAACTGTTCAGCATGTGCCGTAATTTAGATATATTTTTAAGATGGTAGAATGCAGTTTTACAGATGCTAGAAACGTGGCTTTCAAATGAGAGATTGGTATCAAAGAGCACACCCAGGTTCCTAACTAACGACGAGGACTTGACAGAGCAGCCATCGAGTGTTAGACAGTATTCTAGGTTACTACTTGTGGAGTTTTTTTGTCCACAAGTACTTCTGAATATCTTTGCTACGAAACTTTCAATATTTGGCCAAAGAGAGTTTTAGTCCTTTGGACCCAGAGTGAATGGAACTGAAGGCAGAATTTATTAAAAAAATCCATCTGCATTGAAAAAAGCACGAATAACAACTCAGTTAGAGGTCAATCATTTTATCTCCTCCCGAGCCAGATGCACACTTTTAAAAATCAAATGCAACTCTCCTCCTCAAAGATAATGAGGAATGTTCCCTTACTTTACTTCTGGAGGCGATGAAAACATTTTGCTCTAAAATTAGCCACGCAAAGGGTGTGCTGCATTTTATTAACAAACGTCACTAATGTGTCCTAAAGATAGCTGCCAAGATGACATAGTTATGCGATAAAGGCTTTTAAAGAGCCTTAGATAAGAGCAAACCTAACCGAGCGTACGAGGCAGTGGGATTCGAGTGTCCCGTGTCTCCATGGAGATGTGAGGACTTTGCTTAATTCAGAGGTTTGGCATTCAGCCCTGCATGGAAGGACAGTCCATGCATATATGCACAAACGCACTGGAGTCTAGTGCTCTCTGCTGGTCAGTCTGTGTAGCAAACTGGACTGAATCTAATTCCCATCTCTTAAACTTGCACAGCAAGTCTCATAGAAAACTTCAATCTTTAACATTTATTAAAAATACTCAGCATGTGTGTTAAGAAAAATGAACAGGCACATTCTTCTTATAACTCCCTGAACTAAACACCTTTCATCATCCGCTCTCTTCGCAGTCACCCCAAACCTCAGACCCACCATGTGTCGCTCTTAAATGAGTGATCAGGGGGTTTCGCTAGACTTACTGCCTCTCCAGTATTTATTGGTTTATTCCAAGGTTTTTGAGGGCCTTGTGGCAATACAAATGAGCTGTGAGAAACACGGGGAGGTCTATCAGCGCTCAGTCGCGAAATCCCGTGGGCCGTGGATTTTCCAGCCACATCCACCACAACATCGCTTACCGAAAGCGGTCAGAAACTGATGAGCATCAAACTGGACCTTGGTGACTGCTGCTTATTTGCTCTACAGTGAATATGTGCTGGATAATATACTGAACTACTGCTTGTTTATCACCCACATAGAGATTAAGTAAAAATTGCTCTGTTTACAATGTCTGGCCGACCAAAGCCGCACTGATGTGATTTTAAAAACACCACCTATCTAAGTCCAGGGTGTTTTGAATGAAGTCATTAGGATGTATGGTCTTGATTTAAGGTTCTGCAGAACATCTAGGTCAGGACTGACCGTAGGCCATGATATCTGGGACAGAGTAGCTAAACATAAGAATGAGGGAAAAGCGCCATAATGCAAATGACGAAGTTAAATCTGTGACTCTTGGACATAAAGTCCCCCAAAACAAAAAAAATAGGCTACACATTAGGTCAGAGGTCACCAAATCTGTCCAAAAGTATGCCACATCATGCCTCCTGTTCTGAACAAGTTTTAATAAGGAATATAGATGCACGATGAAACCAGAACAAGCAATAATATTATTGCTGAACCTATTTCATTATTGCTGATCAAAGACAAACAAGACTTGTCTCTTTAGTTATTGTTCACTGCTTATACACGATACTTACCAAATCAAACTGATTTTCTAATAATAATAATAATGAAAGAAATCAGCTGAATATTTTGTTTTCCACTAATAATTTCCAAACATATTTTTAAAAAGATACAGCATTTACTTGAGAACCAAAGTGTTTTTATTTAGTTTTTAGTATAATTAGATAGGACAAATAATATCAACAGTCTTGATACAAGGACAAATAATTCAAGATAAAACAAGAATTTTTTCCTAATTTATCTTGTTTTATGGATATTCAGTGTTTTGTACATGTCATTTATGGGCAGATAAATCTGAAATCCAACATAAGAACCATAATATACAGATGAGCTGAAGGATACTATGTTAACTTGCTATTGACTGCCTTTAACATTTCTTTTGATTATCTAAGATTTGGTGCCATGAACCTTTAGCAAATCCAGACTGTTTCTTCTGTTTAAGCCCTCATTGTAGCAGCCTGGTAAACACTTTAATTCCTAGCAGATTTAATTTAGATTTTTTTATTATTATTATCATTATTATTTGTAAAAAATAATCTTTAGCCTTACAAACCCCACAGTGAGTCCAGGCTTGATTTAAAACCAGGATTAATGTTCTACAAGCCCTGGGAAACCTTAAGAAGCTTGAACTACTAACACAGTTGGACTCGTAACACCCACAAACACGGAGAAACGAGGCTACGGATGCGGGTGTACCTGTTTACAAGCCACGTCATGTATCAACTAATAAGTCTTAATTTATTGGGCTAACAACCTACATTTTCCGGAAGAAACGTGCAAATCTCTGAGGTTCACACCTTATGTGTGAGCAGTATGAATTAATGAGACCTTCCTGAACAACATATTTACTTACTGAGCATATGTTTTTGTAGTGACCTGCAGTGTATTTACTACTGAACAGCTCACAAGCACACTTGACCTTTAAATGTTGTTGCGACGTGACTAACGTTGGGTTACGTGAAACCGAAAGAGGGAACTGACAAGATCTAATTGTATTAGCCCGACATGCATGTCCTACAGCAAGTGAGAGACGGCCATATTTCTCGTGCCAACGACCCCGTTGTGACCACCCCACCCAGCTGAGCCCCACTGACAGACACATGGGCCATTTGCAAATTAAACGGGGCTCAAATTCTCTCACTGAAAGTGCTGTGCATGTGTGAATGGGCCGTAAGTTATTCTTTTAAAGTTATTGACAGGAAATGGTAATATAATAGAGGACAGAAAGAGAGGCCAGACACCCCTGGTAAATAGGGTAAAAATTTTTACTAATAAGCCACTTTTCCACCGTCGGGTCAAACTGTTCTCTTTTCTTTGCTTCCATTCCAGTACGGATCATTTTCCAATGTGGGGCTGATAACGGAGCTCTTTGGAATGTAGGCCTAGTACAAATACGCCAGTCATTGCCTTGGTAATGCAAGAGTTTACAGACGATATGAGATGCAAATAGTGATCGTGTTGTGGAGGATGAACAGATATTTAGTCTAATTTTATTATTAATTTATGTTTACGTCTCTCAAATTAGCCAGCCACAGAGAAACTGGTAGCCAGGCAACAGACTGACGGCAGAAGGTCTGGACTCCATAGCAGCTTTCATTGGTTAAGGACCGTCCAGAGGCCGTCTGACTGACATGTAAAGCAACCGATCACAGTTCGATTTGTTCCCCGTCATGTTTAGGGGTGTGAAAATATAACATTGATGTCCCTACAATTACAGACCGGTGTGAACTCTTGGACGTATTTTAAAGAGTCTATGCTGCGAACTTTACACACTTTACATACTTTTGAAAATCCAGCGTTTAGTTGAGCCTGATAAGCGCTCATTGTCACAGTTGTAAACGTGACGGCTTGCTTCTTCCATAAGGCTGTTTGTCTTCACAGCATCTTTGTTTCCAGGTGGACCGTTTAAGAACGCGACATACACATCAGATGACAACTTCAAAACTCCTGAAGTGTTTCCAATTTTGTGTGCCATATGTATCAGACGTTCAGCCAACGGTCCGAGACTAGGCAACAGAAAAGTGTAAATATAACCAAAATCACTCCTTAACATTCTTAGAACCGTTTGACCCAATGGTGGAAAAGCGGCTATAGATACAGTACCACATTACTTCCCCAGTTGATTGATTAGAAGAATTTCAAACATTTCTGTTATGTATAAATATGCAAATGAGGAATTATCCAATTAAATATGTACCAATTTACAGAGCAGAAACGGAACAGGCTTGTTGTATAAATCACGCAAATGATATATGAAGAACAAGCACCCCTGTAAAAACCTTCACAACATAGATAGGAATACAACTGAAAAGTTTGGTAAATGGAGGTTTCTGGCTCGGTGCATGAGGGAAAAACTCTTTTTGAGAAAACAGCCTTTAAAGATATGTATAGTGATTGAAATCTACAGGCGCAAATAGTGTAATAAACATTTAAAAGTGTATTTTGGATGATTTCTTTCCACTAGTCTGAAACAACACATTATGAAAAGCCAAATAGCCCAAAATCTCAAAACTGACCAGTGCAAGAGAAAACAATGTGTTTTTTTTGCTGTAGACAGAGCAAAAAACTTTCAAAATGAAGAGCTGGATTGCTGGGTCAGGATGCTGCCACACAGCACTACAGTTCAAAACCTTCCAACCTCACAACTAGGGAGTATTATATAGAAACTGTAACACAAGAAGGTGGAAACAAGGCTCTGAAGAGACTGAGGCGAGAGAGAGAGAGAGAGAGAGAGAGAGAGAGAGAGAGAGAGAGAGAGAGAGAGAGAGAGAGAGAGAGAGAGAGAGAGAGAGAGAGAAGAGAGAGAAAGAGAGAGAGAGAGAGAGAGAGAGAGAGAGAGAGAGAGAAAGAGAGAAAGAGAGAAAGAGAGAGCACAATTTACCGGATTCCCAGCTGCCATGGCTGACAGTAACCTCTGCCTCCATTTGTCCTTCCCCAGTTCCCCGCTCTCGTCCACAACTCTCTCAGGCTGGAACACACAGATCTTAACCGTCACACAATCGCTGGCGACAGAGGGCAAAACTCTAGCTAACACTGCAAATCTCGGTTTTCCATAAACCAGACCAGATCTTCCTTTTTTCTTGGGCATCACCAACGCAAAGCGCAGCCTACGAGCCTACGAGCCCCAAAGCGCCGGTGCCAAATGCTTCAGGCCGGCGCAGTGCATGATGGGAAGGCTGTGCAAAAGGCCCACAGCATTTGGCACCCCCTCTGCCCCTGCAACCATGGCAGTTCCCTTTTTGACTCTGTTCAATAAAGCATTTGCATATTGCTCCTAAGCCAGAAGCCAAAAGGAAATATATTTAGATCTTTTTAAGTCAGCCGTTAATGAAATGCATTATGCATAAAGCAAGTAAAAAAAAACATCCTGCCCACCTCATTTTTGTTCTTCTTATTTTTCTTCTTCCTCTGCCTCTTCTGAAGGAGTATTGTTTCGTATTTAGGTCTGGGATGCTCCTAAAGAGAAGAGGACAAAGAGGCAATTGCTTTCTACTCCTTGCGAGACCCAGTGGACTGCTGCAGATAGAGGAGATTCAAACCATTCAAACAGGTCAAAAATCCAGGGCAACACAAGGACACAACGCAAAGTCAGACTCAACATCTCAAAGAGCAGTATGCAAGAAGAGAGTTTCAAACATAAAACTCAAACCTTCGCTTTTTCCTGGCGGGAAAGATTGCGTTTAGAGAAACAACAAGTTGACATATTGGTGAGTCCATTTTTTGCCGAGACCACATGAGGACATTCACACACAGCGTTAGGGGACAAACTTTAATACTATCGGATAGGGATGCCACCATTGTGTTGCATCATATAACAGTCAGCATTAGTAATTTTCAGTTGGTCAGTGTCAAAAAAACATTGTCAGTCTGTGTCATTGAAACCAGCTCTTGGTCACTGCGCTGTAATCCAGACACGCAAACACTAGTGAGTAACGTAATGTGACTGTGTACGTGTGTGAACATACCTCCTCCTCCTCCATGCCTGTCAGATCCCAACTATAGTTCAAACTGATCTGTCTGCGCTTCCAGTGCTCTAGAAACATGGCAGCTAAAGAGAGAGAGATGAGGCATACAGTAAATGAGTGCTGACAAATATGAGACTTATGGGAAAAGAGAAGCAAACGATGATTTATAAGGGGCAAAGTGCCATTTTCTAATGTAAGATAAATCACATCTAATCTGCAAAACCACAGGGACACTAAAAATGTTAATCCATGTTCAACCATTTTTTTGATCCATTTGTGTTGAAACTCTGTGAATGATTTTTGTTGTGTTAAAGTAGCATTATAAAACTGGGAACACGATTTCCACTTCCCATCATGCTTTGCATTTGGGCTGGCTAGGGAGAGTAAATGTTGAAATAAAGTGTTATTTTATGCATTTTTTAGCATGATGAGAGAATGGGGAGACTTGTTAATGTTTAATGCTCTATTATGTGGGTATTTAAAAGAGTTTCTGTAATATTGGTGGTTTTTAGGGTTACCGTTGTGGTGAAGTATTGAGATGTGCTTGAGTCGAGAACCTACTAATAAGAATTAAATTTTAAGTTGCTTTAATAAAAAAAAAAAAAAAGCAAGTACTATGGGAGTGCTCTGGATGTAACCAGTACCATCTTCTGACTGCCAACACCTAAAATTGTATGTGTAAAATTTTATTTAGTTTGCTAGTATGTTATTTTGACAACCTGGGTTAAGTTCATCCTATATGAAGTGTCTGAGTAGAGATAACATGTTTCCATCCTATGGAACCACTGTTTATGATTAATAATTCTGTCATTATTTGCCAACTTTCATATCATTCCAAATATGTATGATTATTTTTCTTTAGTCAAACACAAAAAGAGATGTTTAGCAGAATGTGCTCTTTTCCATCCTATAAAAGTATATGACACGTGCACTATATAATACAAGTCTTCTGAAGCTGTTCGACGAAAATTTAAGTTGTTATTTGCTGAGAATCTTCTTCACAGACAATGATCACTGTATGTTTCTCCTTCATTCACTTTGATGATACTTAAAACCTATAGCTATGTAAGTAAAGCTAGGATATTCCTCAAAAATGCACCTTTTGACAAAAGAAATTCATTTGAGTTTCGAACAACATGAGGTTAAGTAAATGATGACAGAATTTTTGGGGGGTGAGCTATCCCTTTAAATCTTCACAGCAAAGGCCTAGACAGTGTGTTTGCTTTGAAACGGCATTGGATGGCTAATTAATACATCGTAGTACATACATATAAACAGATGCAGTCTCTCTGCACACTGCTGGGGGTCTCTGTATGAGTAATAATGTATAGCTTCTGCTACCCCACGCAGGTGCCAAAGACAGGTCGGTGTCAGGAATTGAGCGGTTTCACAATGCCTCCATCAGCCAGGCCCGGGGACGCAGGCAGTGGCAGAAAGAGGTAACACTACTCTCTGGCCATTCAACATCTCTTCAACTCCATCACTATGGAGACTGCAGCACTTCTGCATGTTAATGCTAGCCGTTTGAACTGGTCTCATATTCAACAGGACTGAATAACAGATCTGAGGCAGTAAATAATATACAAAAGTGGCTAATATCTAATAATACCATCATTCTTGTGTGCAAAAAGCAAAGCAGGGGAATTTAATGTTTGGGTACTGAGATATTTTGACAATATATTGATTTCTAAGGCCACTTTTTGCTTTTCAATGCTTTTGTCTGCCGCAATAGTCTTCAATAATTATCTTCACATTTTTAATCAATTGACACCCCTGCGCTAAATGCTGATGTGTGAATTGTACTCGTTCAAGAATTAGACTCATCGAGTCTGGAATAAAACAATAGACGTCGAGATAATGAAACGAGAGGGATTTTAGGTCGTACCCCAGAGGGACATGAAGATGGCGAAGAACACGGTGGCTGGGTTGTCAAAGAGATGGCTGGCACGCGCTGTGCCACACGCTGTGCTCAGATGCCAGTAGTCACATGCCCGATCGCAGAGGGGACACATAGTGAAGTTCTGATCCTCGTCACACATCTCCTGGCTGGCAGAAACACACACAAAATTAGAGACAGCCGAAATAAATTAATTATGGCCCTGATATGGTGCAGCGTGTTCATCCATCAGCGTGGCCCAATGTCTAAAGTATCAATTAAAAATGCAACACTATTTTATCATGTGACCTCTGCAAACGTGGCTGTTCTGAGCAGAAAAGTTTACTGTGGTCTCAAAAAGAAAATTGTCTGGTTCACGGTGTACTCACACAAGTGCTGACATTTAAAAGGATCCCAGTTCCCTGTGCTCCCCTGAGATGTTTCAGTCACAAATGCATGCTGAGCACATTCTTAGAGCACTTGCAATTCTAGCGCAGACGCAACAGCATAAACACCAGAACTATGTTCCTTGATTCTAATTATCATTTTAATATCAGTGGAATATAATAATCACAGTTAGTTACTCTCAACCTGGCAGCTGTCCCGTGCCCACCCACAACAGGGACCCGTGCCCAGCTCTCGGTGGGCTTTACTGGCACATACCTAGGTATGTTTGTTTCCACAGTGGCCCAGCCATAGAAGAACACGATGATGCCCACCACAGATGCAGGCATTAGAAGCTGAGTATAGACACCAAGCCAGGCAAAATAGAGACCTATCTTCTCCCCAAAGTACTTCCTAAAGGTTACACAGAAAACGTAAATTAGAAATTAAGATATGCATGAAGAACACATTTTGTTTTATTATTTTCCCCTGTTGTGAAGTCAGGCACTGATTTGGGCATCTCTGATCTAAAGCAATGCGTCAATGTGATTTGACAGTTACCTGATAAGATCAACAGGCTGATACTTGTAAAAAGCACCGTATCTTGCCCATTCATCATGTAACAGCTGAAACAGGTACAAAAACAAATTCAGAATTTGACCATATTCTTCCTTCTGATTCATTGAAAAAAAATGCAACACAATAGCAGCATACTTGTCTGTCGTTCTTCCCCTCGGCTTGTCCAGTGGGGTGAAAGTCTCCCTGTAATCATACAAAAGCACATTTCAAGTCAACCTGAAAGGAGAAAGAAAGTACAGAGGAATCTAGAAAAAAAACAACTCACATCGTGCAGCGGGAATGCTGAATCATAAACCCCGTTAGCTATCAGCGTGGTGATACCTGCAAGGCAAAAAAGAGAGCACCTTGAAATACTCGACATCAACCGTGGGAATAATGATTGACTGCTATGACTTTAAAGTGACCCAACTTCATTGCGTTTGGAAAGCCGACAGCCCGAGTCCTGGAGGCGGAAGACAGCTGACATGTAGAACACAGGCTTTAATCAAAGTAATTAATCAGTCCTCAAAGGAACGACACGTACGCTCTGGTGATTAGCCCTCAATTAATAAAGTAGCTCCCCAGCAACAAGCTGGAAAGACCACCACTACCCACCGCCCCCCTCTTTCCACCTCAATGGACCCGGCTTCAATTCGGATCCCAATCCCAGAACTTTATGACCTAATTTACTCAGTTTGTATGAGAGAAAGTCTGAGAGACAGAGAGAAAGGGAGGGGTATGGACGGAGAACTAAAGAGAGCACAAGCTATCCCTTCTGCCGGATAGCCTCGATCTCCCAATAGCCCCCGGTGGTCCGTCTGCGCGCTGGCTTGGTCCAAGGGAGCATATGGCATGGGCTTGTGTTGCACCCTGTCCCAACTGCACCGTGCCCACTTTCAAAGCTCACATTTTGGCTCTCCTGAGGATTCCCTGAACACTAGTCCATTCTTAGGTTATGGATTAACGTATTACTAACCCATGGTTTGGCAGGTCCGTGCGCAGGCAGTGCGTCTGAGGATTTCATACACCTGGGGCAAACAGCAAGAGAGAAAAAGAGTGAGAGAGAGATACAAGCAAACAATAAACCTGAAAATTGTTCCTGGAAAACTCCCGGTGGAATTGGTTTCCTAGAACGGTGCCTAGAGACGGCAATCTCCTGCTGCTATAGCAAATAACTTTTGGTCCCTCTTGTATATTGTGTTCTCTTCTCAACAACTAAAGAACACCTATCAGATTGTACTATTCTGGCTGAGCAGAACTTTCACGAGCAAAGCAAAACAGACTCACTATTCGGCTCCTTGTGGCATTGTCGAAGAAGGTGTCCTTTGACTTGATGTTGTACCTGCGAAAAGGCCAAAGATAGCGATGAGACATCCATGAATAACACAGATGCCTTTGGCAATCAAACAAATCCTGTCAAGTCCTCTAAGAGAGGAAGAAAATCCCATGTGGCCCCTGATGACATTTAACACCACATCACCCCAACCACGGCAGGCTCTCACAGGTGGAGCTTGTCCCGGGAGAAACAGTGAGAAAGGAATTTGGTGCGGCTGTGCTCTTGCTCCTGATGGGGTACTTTGGGCTGGAATGGTTGATTTAACTTCCTCCACAGTTCGTTCATGGTGGCGGCCAGACCTTTTTCTTCCCTCAACTCGTAACTCTGAACAAGAGACAACATTTTCACAGTCTAAATCAGCAGCAAAGCATCAGATCATCAATCAGCATCAATCGTTTGTGCTTTTCCCTCTCTCCCTTATATACATCAGAGACACACTACATAATGCATGCAGGGACTTCTGAGGGCTTGTAGAGAACTCGCATAAGGACATCCCAAGGGACTCGTGTCTGTCTTGAGAATAAGAGAAAGCTCTGCTGTATCCTACCTTCTTGGTGGGCACCTTAATCTTGAGAAACTCTGCTTCTCTGCTCAACACCTGCCAAGGTGCATGTAGCCGGATGAAAGCATGACCATGAGCCTTGTTCTGGGGAAAGAATCGAAGAGAAAGGTCTTGACATACTGCCTCCATGTTGAATAAAATGTTACAATCAGAGAAAAACAGAGAAAAAAATCCTAAAGCTTAAGCATCGAACATGTTCTTAACATAAACTTTGGTCGAGGACAATTAAGACAGAATAAACATGTATGCATTTCCTATGGAATTTTGACTTACCACAGTATTTTGGCATTTAGCTTAATTATGTTAACTGTGAAATTGTACCTTTAGAAGAATAACAGCTTGTCACTGGGGCAGTTAAAGGGACAACATTGTAGGGGAGAGCGGGGCACATCCTAACGCTTTTTGACTTTCTGTAAAGTTTGTGTAAATCCACTTTTGTGTTTCCCACATTAATTTCACAAATGTCTAGTACAATTATGTGGTTTTGTTTTTATTAATACAGTATAAACTTTTTTCTTGATTTAACCCAAAAGAATGAAAGTGAAATGTGACAACATGCCCCGTAACATGTGAGGGGTACAATGTAACATGACCAAATGACAGCTTAAAATCTGATATGATCAAAAAAATATCCAAGACAAACTAAAATATTTTGTCAATAAAATACAATTATTAACTTTTTCAAATAAAATAATGGCATTTGTTAATAATTGAAAATAATTTTTTGAGTTTGACAACAAACACACCGCAAAACACAGCTATACAACATAGTTCAAAACATAATAAAAATGTATAACTTCTGAACATTGACTCTCAGTCATTATTCATCTTTTTCTCATGGTTTCTCAATAAAATTCATAAAAGTATAAAATATAATAGCATAGTTATAATTACATTTGTATAAAAAAATTACATTGTAACGCAGTTACAACGTGCCCAACCTGCGCAACTGGGATTTAAACCCGGGTCGTGTCTTCTGCTGGTTAGATCAGCATAAAAGAACTGTTAAAAAAATCTCAACTGTTAAATAAAATATATAAGATTAAAATAATATCTGATTTGTCTAATTTTAAATAAACACAAAAAACAGAGATGAAAAATTAACGTAAGTAGTAAATCTACATTTGCTATGGTTAAATAAATGTTCAGTGATATCTTCCAAAGATTTTTTAATTTTGGTGCAATTTTTTCTCTATATAGTATTGATATGGCAACTAGTAAATACGTAGTAAGTTTCGTCATGCTAGCATGTGTGGAAAGTTTTAAACCATGTGTGTTACAACTAACCCCGTGTTAGTTTGTGCCCAGCTCACCTCTATATTATCTACCCCTAAAATGTGCACATTAGTACCTTAGAGTTGTAATATGTACCCTTGAGGTACTACTATGAAGCTTTTAGAGGTAAATAAGGTATAATATGTCCCTTTAAGGGTACTGCCCCAGAAACAAGCTGTTGTACCCCTAAAGGTAAAATTTTTGCCATTGTTTCTAGAAGTGTGGGAAATGCATTTGTGCAAGTTCTTAAAAGCTTTCATTACATGGACAACAAGAAAACAACGGAATTCAATACAGGCCCTTTATTCATTCTTGGAGGTTTTTTTGGGTCATGGATTTTAAGGTTAAAGCACATAAATATGTTACTTGAGCTGCAAAGTTGTCTCTTTTGAGGCTATTCTAGTTTCTAGGTCCCAATTCAACACCAGCCTCACGCTAACAAATGAAGTGTTTAAGTGTTGTGGTTATACTTGCATATTTTAAACTCCAATTTGAGTTGATGCCCACTTGCTTCTTAGGTTTCTGCAAAAAGTATTTTACTGTAAAAGCATTTCACATTCGCTTAAACATACTGTGAAAATTATTGCCAGTGCTAATCTATAGCATGCCACAAACACATAAACAGAAAATAACCCAGAATAGGCAGTATCGTTGTCAAAAGAGTGGCAGATTGTCATCAAGCCCATCTGAGAGTCCCTACAGAGGGACTATATATATTACATAAACTTGGGGGGTATGGAAATGATCTCTTTTTTGAGAGTTGTAGCCATGAAATCCAACACTGAAGCTACGTCGTGCCCATACAGAGATGACAGTAACTGTATCTGTCTGGCAGTGGTCAGCTATGCCATCTAGAGAAGCATGTGTTAAGAAGAAAGGAAGATGAAACTGAAAGAGACATTGAGATGAGATGAGAGTGATGAGACAGAAAGAGATGATGGAAACCTGAGGACATCCTCACCGTCCCCTGCGTTCCAACACCACGGGTGTTTTTTCTCTGCCCCCTCCAAGAGAGATAAAAATAACATGTGGATCTGAGAAGGTTAATTAGGATAAGATATTCCAATTAGTACTTCATCTCAGCAGGGTAAGGCAATTAGGTCGATTTGAGCACAGTCTGAGCGGGAGCCATCACTACAGGAACCGACTGTGACTGACATTTGAGGGGCTCCCAAAAACCTGTGAGCGGAAACGGCTCTTCATTGCAGAGCCCTGTCTTTGACATTTGGCATAATTAAATCAAGCAAACAGTCGAGAAACAGCATCTCTGAACGGACGCAATCCTAAGAATTTATGGCTCACACCAGAGATGCAAACTCTAGCTTGAGATTCGAACTGAAGTCGCTCTTAAGTCACAAATAGTCTGACTTGAGACTCGACTCAAATTAAAGACTTGTGAACAGTCTACAAGGAGAAGACACTGTTCAGATAAAAGTCTCTCGAGCATGCTGTAACTCTAGTGAGATTATGCAGTCATTAGCTGTGTTTACATGGACCCTAATAATCCGATCGTAACCGGACTAGTAGCACAATCGGAACCTAAAAGTCACATGTAACCATGTCAATCGGAATGAATAGGCCACATCTGATTAAAATTTCATTCGGATTGTAAGGGGTGGTTTATTCCTTTTGTAATCCAATCGAGAGGGCATGTAAACATTTGATCTGGAAAGTACTGCGCATGTGCAATGACGTATAATTAGCTTAAAAAAATTGACGTATGACATGCAGAACGAGCTGTTCTTCCTGTTAAATAAAATGTCATAAATGATTGTCCTGTCCCTTATCGTCTGTGAAGTGGAGAAGGACAAGGTCCCACCAGTCCTTGTTTCGGACTCTCATCCACAGACGTCTGTTTTGGGCGCGGGAATGGGCGTTTTTACTGTTTGTGAAATATAAGCAGCACGGCATTACGGTTCATGTGCTCGTTGTCGCCTAATTAGGACCCAAAATAGAAAAATATTAAGTCTGCTCTTTAAAACAAAGAAAAGGAGGATGGTTAGTATGCAACAACAGCAGGAAACTCATATATTTGTGCAGTGTGCGCATGTCAAAAGATTAAATCCAATCAGAAGCTTGTGACATAAACGCACACATCAACCCGATCACTTTATTTAGCGTTCATGTAAACACTACTTTCGGATTCATCAACTGCAATGAATTCATTCAGATTGAAGCAAAACGTGTCCATGTAAACGTATGTATTTTCTCCTGTATTACACAGCAGCATTTCAACATGGCAACTTAAATTGGTTTAATGCTTTTACAGACATTGATAACCAGAGAAGCACTGGCATCTACTCTAGAAACTGCTTGCATAGCTGAAATTGTGACACATAAAGCATTGTAGAAAAATTAAAATGTATAAAGTTAAATGCCGGTTCAACATTATAGCTTTGATGGAAATCAAATCCCATCATAGTTATCATAATTAGTTACCCAGTCATTTATTATGGGGGCAATTATGAGAAATTTTGTGCATTTACAAATTTATTAAATTAACCTGTAATGCATAAAAATTGACTAAAAGAGACTTATGACTTGACTTGGACTCCACATCAAGGACGTGAGACTTTACATCAGAGACTTGTGAACATGATGATGTTGGTTCAGTTGTTATTATTGACAGCAATATAAATGCATCGTGCAATAATATTCCCACCACTGAGAAAGGAGCACTAGTTAAACCCCAAAAGAGATCCCACAGCAATCACTAGCTGATGCCAAATAGCAAACTATAGGGCAAGTCTTCTCACCACATTTTCCCTCTGGTTATTGCCTCCATAGAAAGCCAATGTTGTCCATCAGACTGGGCTGTTAAGACAAACAAACACGCTGCCACATGATACCAGCAGCAGCGACATCCCCTTGAGCATTGAAGATATTCAAAACAAAACTTCACTCCCTATAAAATCAATCCACCAGGCAGCTCATGAAACAGTAAACCAAAACTAGCCCATTCTAAAACTCCTGAAGTTATCCGAGACATCGTATCTGCCAGCGTGATAGTAAACTGTAACAATGTGTCGAGATAAGAGGAAGACTGCAGGTGAGACGTGATTAATGTGTGACTTGACCTGCTGTCCCTGTTCAGGCTGCCTGCAATCAAACTTCAGTTACCGGCTGAATAATTCAGAGTGTCTGACTGCAGGTATTTGTAGCGGTCACAGAGCAGACCTCGAAAGAACCGCCCGGGGCAAAACATTGTGTAATGATGGTGAAAGTCATCATGACAAAGGCACATCTTGCCACCTTACCAGGCTTCCCACGGGGAAATGGTGCTATAGAGTGCACTGTTTAATACCTCAGTGTTTTTAAAACCTCGTGCATGATATTAAATTGTTTACATGCTAAAAACAATTGTAATTCTAAATGATCTGAATCACTCAGATGATCAAGTCAGTGTTAGAAATTTGGGAACCTATCATTTACAACAATGACAAATAGCAAACCGCTAAATTTAGAGCAGAAATTTGGTCCCTTTCAGGCTAGGGTACAGTTAACTCAGTGTGCTGTCAAAGGCCGGTTCACAGCTCTTCTGTGAGAGAGTAGACAATCACTACTATTACCAGCCTGATAATCTTACTTGGCTTCACACCACAAGTCTAATCACACTACAGATGAAGACACACAGTACAAAACAATCACAAAGACAGAGAAGCACAATAACAAAGTGTTTTCTGCCATAGAGTTTTTCATTAAGACATGAATGCATGTCAGCTTTAAGTAAACAATTAGGAGAGTTCACCTAATTCCCCAGATACAATATAAGCTCCCTAGCAACAGATGAAGACAAGTTCATTTGGGACATTAATAATACCATACAAATTCAGTCCAATTACTACATAATGGGCGATCTTTCAGAGTAATGGCTTACATAACAAAACAATGATACGTGGATGATTCCCAAGTTGGTCTGATGCCCTGTGAAATGGTAACTCAATCCAATACTAGCTGATAATTCACACACACACATACACTATTAAGTAAACAATCTTTAGGAGACCAAATTAGAGTCCCTTTTTACAGTCAAGATCTTATTTCTTGGCTATGCTAGAAACAGTCACTCTTGAAGTTCATGACTGATATTGTTTTTGACAAGGCACAACTCAACTGATCCAAACTGACAGCTGTCTGTAAAATCAGCACCAGATGTGGCCCTTACAAAGATCAAAAGTGCAATTAGATGCATCTGGCCAAAGCGAAATCAATTCATTCTTGAATTAAGGCATGTTCTTGAATGTAATATTCCACTGTACACCACAAACTAGAGCTATTCAGCTTCCACTTACCTCTTTATCACGCTCAATTTCCAGCCCAGCGTCCTTTAAATTGCCCTCAAACTCCTCTCGGATCATGATTTTCTCCCCATCGGCGGGGTCCAGGGGTCCGACGTCCACCACCACCTCTGCAGGTTCATCCTTCCCTCCCTCTGGGGCTTTTTCCTCCACTCCTAAAGGATAACTACCATTGGAGATGGTGGACAATCTGTGTTGACTAGGAGACCCCCTGACGAAGGAACGTTTTCGGTAGTGGTACACCAGCACATAGTCCACTTTCCTTCGGCCGTCAGCAAAGTACAGCCGTTTGCGAGGGTCCTGGTCCACGTCCATCAGGTTATTGGCCACCTGAACAGGTGAGAGGAGAATACAATGTACCCAGGCTCAGTGTTCATCAGCAGTGTGTGCGCATATCAAATTCAACACAGAAGAAAGGGAGGAGGGAGTATGGTGAGGATAGATGTAGGTCAGACTATTGCTTCTTAATTTGGCTGCTCTCAATACAATTTAGATTGAAAGTGTGAAGGCAATAGACACTTTTCATTGATGCCATTTATTTCTGGGTTATCCTTCATTCAATTTACTGGCTGTAGAACTAATGCTAACCTACAAGTATTCTAGTAGTACTATTCTTGAGAAATCAAAAGCATACTCACATGTATCTTGTTGTCACTTGTCTGCAGCATGTTGTCACACTTAAAGAAAAACACAAAAACAAGATGAAACGGCAACAGTTCCTCGGCGTTCCCGGAAGATTGTGTGCGTTTCTGGTGGCATGCCCGTTTCTGATGTCACCCTACAGAGACGGCGCCATCCATCTTTCCCTCTGTTTATCCATCGATCGAGCAAAGCATGAAATCCATCCGTCTGTCTGATTTTGGCACCGTTGAATAGGAAGCGCAAAGATTAGCTTCACGCACAACAAAACGCATCTCCACAGAAACTTCTGATTTGTCCCTGACTAATTGTCCCTGAAGGAATACCTGCGCGTCTCCAAGCGCCAGAGCGCATCATTACGCGCCGGAGGGGATTGCGCGCGTGTGTAAAGATGGAGTCGCCAACAGGTTCAAAAAATTTCTGCGCACATCCGATTAATGCACCGTTCTCTACGAAATAGCGTAGTGATTTAAAACTTAATATAAAGGCTTCAGTGGGGCTAAATGCTCCCATAAGCACAATGTGCTTGCTTCTACATGAAGAAATTGATGGAGTAACACATTTTTTGTTAAAATAAATTATAACAGAAGGCTGTTGTGAGTAAAAAATATATAGTGATATAGTGTAAACTAGTGTCGTTATATGTTCTAGTGATTAAGCAGAATTTGACATTTTATGCAAAAACTTTTCAGATATAGTTTAACGGTCCTGTTAATTTCAGTCACGTCTGGCATTTCATGACATCTCAAATGTTTTCCTGCTTTTAGTAAACAGGCTCAGACATATTTCTTAAATTAATCTCCATTGTGATTTGGACTACTTTGCACATCCTTTGCAACAAATCTATTCCCCCCACTGAAGGAAAGTATTTTGTTGTTGTTTCTCCTCTGCCATTCTAGCAGTGTACATTTATTAACTATTAAGATAAATATGCAACATTTTAAAACAGATAAAATTTTTAGTACATCACATTGCCTCAGTTTTTTTGTGATTGCATATGCAGAGACCTCATGGATCAGGGAAGTTTCCCATACACAGTGACCAACAGGTGGTTAGGAAAGTGTTGTGGTGTGTGTTTGTTGTTATTCAGTGGTTTGAGGCGCCTTTAGTGCCGTTGTACCCAACCCCTTCACCCTTATTATAATATAGGCATCCTTTAAGCCCTGACATTTTATTTCTTTGAAGTAATCTACAAACACATAACACACAAAAATTAAATTTATGTGCCACATAGACATGTTACTCACATGATGCCAAGACTCGTCAATGAAGTCAAATGGATCATCAAAGATGCCACTGATGGAGTTCATAACTTCAATCTCAGATATTTCCCTTAAATCACTGCCAATAGAGGAGGACTCACTCAAAGCAGTGCTGACTCCGTTCAGAACACAGTTATGCACCTCTGTTGATGGGAAACAGGAGTAGAAAAGTTTTAATCGCAGTTAATACCTATACATTTAACATTTATATTGATCTTACTTTGAGAATGTGAATGTGAAAGATGCACTTCTACCTCAAAAGACCTCAAAAAGAGACTTAAAAAGAGAATTCTTCCTAACTCTTTAATCACAGAAAACAAAACGCACATCTCTTTGCATAAACTGTA